>JAJTTY010000007.1:1956118-2323088 GCA_036971295.1 Dactylellina cionopaga
TATGTAAACCAGCTCAAAAGTTTTCTACCCTATCGATGCCTGTAACAACTGCTGCTACAACACCTGCAGACGGTATGCGAAGAAGTAGGGTTACAAACAAAGCGCAGAGGTACAAGAAAATTTAATATGTTTTGGGCGAAGTGCGAAGGGCGAGACTAGAGATCAAACTGCAAAAACGCCGAAGGGGCCAGGCCAGTGCTAGCCTTTGTTGAAAGATAGCTTGAACGGCTCTCAATTTTTTTTACAATAACTGCGCCCGCTGCAGAAGAATACCAAGAACCGATTGTTTCAAACCATTCACAAATTTGGTTTAAATTGTTCGGGTAATATATTCTTATCAAGTCGTAATATGACGAGACTCTGATACTAGCAATGATGGCTCGAACAAGAAAGAAATAGTTTTCCATGTCCATGGTCGATATAAGAGCACGCGACGCGAAGCCGCATAGTTGATTCGTGGTACGAGATATCAACTTATCGGCAAATTTGCAAGCATGTGCACTGTAGCACCCGGTTTTGTGCTTTTTTATTCTTGAACAGTGTCCTTCCTAAAATATCGAAGGTGGCCGGGTCCAAATACTCCGAATGGGAAACTGGGAACATGTAGTTCGGCTCCTCTTGCGCTGCTCCCAGCCATTCGGAGATTGGGAACAACACCTTGAAATAAATTTAGTACTGAAACACGAGCAAAGGTGAGGAGGATGCAACGTCGGAAAAGCCAACGGCTACGGCTCCACGGGTCGGATTTCGGACTAGTGTTTACCTGTCAACGAAGTAGTGCGAAAAAATTTCCGGTCTCAATAGCTATTTTCGATTTTATCATTCCACTCTGGCAATCCTAAGAAGTTTACGGAGTAGAAATGATACAAGGCAAGTATAGCGCCAACAGGAGCCACAGCTTCTGGTAGCCACTGTGTTGAAGTGCTTGCCGCTAACCCAAGTCTGGAATAAGGTGCCAACCTGCGACTTGCTGCGACCACCTGTGGTCGTTTCAGAGTGCATATATACTCCGTAACGAATGGTACGTGAATTAATGCTCCTCAGAAAATTCGTTTCACCACTTTCCAGAAGACGCTCTGTTATCCTACATATTCCGTACAGCCATAATTATTATATAAGTCCGGGCCCAGTCATCTATTTCTTTTAATATCACAAGATATCACATCTCTTACTATTCTACTACTTTCCTGGAGCAGGTTTATGTTGAGCATCAACCTCTGAAAGCATATTATATTATTCTTTTCGAATTAACGGACCGGTTCCCGACTACTTCTTTTTGCCTTAGACATTGATATCTGGATATCGATAAATTATCTACCCGTTTTAATTTTATCTTATCCCGCTCATTATTATTATTTTTTCATTTCTTCTACAAATTAAATCTTCAACATGTCTATCCGTTCTACCAGCCTTCTTGCTTTGTACCTTGCAACCTACGGCGCTCTTGCAGCCCCAACACATCTTTCTCGGTAAGTCGTTCCTTTTTGAGACTTTTGCTGGGCACGCTAATCTAATGGATAAACAGTCGGTCGCAAAAGCCCCTTGGCGATTCTTTGGACCGTGTGCTAGTTGATATCGACTTCTCCAATGCCCATTTATGCGCTGGTGATATTAGTAAGTCTCGTTAAACGCCGAAACTGCTCTCAAACCCGTCGGATTACGGATGCTAACTGGGTTTTTTTTCAAAATTTACAGTGGCGCCAGTCAATAAGATTAGCTTTCCATCGCCATCTGGTAGAGATACCCAGAAGGCGGATGTGATCCGCATAGAAGTGGATAGAGCAAGCTTGAAAGCCGCCAAAA
Source organism: Dactylellina cionopaga (assembly GCA_036971295.1). Lineage (NCBI taxonomy): Eukaryota > Fungi > Ascomycota > Orbiliomycetes > Orbiliales > Orbiliaceae > Dactylellina > Dactylellina cionopaga. The sequence continues at coordinate 1,957,922 of JAJTTY010000007.1, forward strand.
AAGCGGAGCCTTGCAAAGTAGCCTTTGCGAAAAAACGAGACGCAGAGGAGACGGAAGAAGTGGATGAGACTGCACCAACAGTGGTCTTCAAGAAAGACGACGAAGGTCGATGGACGATTGAATGGTAAGTAACAAGTCATATGTTTTTTTATGAAATTCACTCTCTAACATAATTGATATATCTAGTGAAGTGCCATTTGTCGAGCCTGAAGAGCCGAGTTCTGAAGAGACCAGCTCGGAGGAAAAACCAGAGGAACCTGCTTCAGAGGAAAAACCAGAGGAGGAAAAACCAGAGGAACCTGCTTCAGAGGAAACCACTTCTGAGGAGACTACTACTTCGGAGGAAGTCAGCGACGAAACCACTTCATGCTCAGGGGAGACCAGTTCAGAGGAAACAAGTTCCGAGGAGACTGAGATCCAGGTTGAAAAACGTAGCGGTCCTGTTGTTGACATCACAGTCCGAATAAGTGAGAAGAACAAGAGGATGGGCATTGCCGTGAGTGAATTCGAGCTTGAGATTCTATAATCTTCCAATGGCAGGGTTTGGTAGGGTGTTATCCTTGATTTGACTACATGCTCCATGGCTTCAAGCTTTGTATTACGACCATTCATCTTCTCTGCGCGTAGCATAGTCGTAGATATGATAATGCGAAATATGCTACTAGAACGTTTTCCACGAACCGAAATGACAAAATTTTCTCCAATTAAACATATCCTTATATTCACAGACCCGGTGATCAAGAAAAACAGTGCTAAGATAACCCTTGCACAATTATATGAAATGTAACGTCTAAAATGGTGCGGGTGACAATCTGTGCGTGAATATATACAATATATTCTGGCTCATAGTTCTCCAAGGAATAATAATGAAGGAGATAAATGTCTATTCTGTACTGCAAGACCAATACCGTGAGGCCAATACAGCCGTATTTCGCGCGAGATGATATATCTGCGAGTTCGGAGTTGCAGTTATTGTCATACATTGGTAATGTTGTTTATTCAACCAAAACTCCGCCTCAATATTTACTCAAGTCATTATTCGAGGCTCTCCCTTTGAAAGGGCTGATCGTGAACTCATAACGCAGCATCCTTAATACAAACAATCGTTCGCAGGAGGCACAGCCGGCCTAGGCGTCTCTAACCTTTCGGATCTCGCGAAACTTGATACTTGTCCGCTGGTCTCAACTCAAAGAGCTAAGCCACCCAACCAAAAGAGAGAAGTCATCAGCCAATCATAGAGAATCGCACTTCTCAAGACCTTGAGCGCAAAGCGGAAATATCTTGGCGGCAAACTACAGCCTTGGCATAATGTTATCCGACGGTGTCTCGATTTATGACGGTATTTCGCGAGCGAGATAAGCTGTACTCTGTATACCCTTTGACATGAATTTATCGAGTTAGGCTCGAAAAGTGAATTCAAATGGCGAATTTATAAATACGAGGCTTTTCCCTCATTAGCTTTCGAAATCATGAAATATTTTGATATACCTAATCGTTCGAAATATCACACGCAACGCAATATAGTAGATCTAACTACTCTAAAATTATTTTTAATTCAATTCAAGAAACAGGATGTCTACCTCTGAGACCTGGGTTCCACCTCCACCTAGCTATGCCGATAGCACGGGCATCAGGACTAATACTCACGACACCGAGTATCCAATGGATGCTAAAGACGATACCTCAGAAGCCGAAGTCACCACAAAAGTTCCCCAAGTCACCGGCTACTCAACATACACTATCGAGTTCGCAAAGAAGAGCTACCATATGGACTATCTCATCAAAGACGCCACTGATACACCAGTATATTATGTGAACAACAAACTTGTCCCTGCTAAACTGCGTGGTGGACGACCAGATGTCACAGTCCACCAAGGCAAAGACGACAGCGGCCCAATCGTGTTTGCATCACGCAGTAGCTTTTGGGGTGTCACGCACGGAATTATCCACGGTGACCCTGCCACTAGCGAAGGAGAAGCAGAATTAAGCCTCAATAATGTAGTATCCTTGACAACTACATGGTCGCCTCCTGGTAGTGAGAGGAAATACACTTTCCAACGAATTTACGGCAAGGAAGCCGAGGCCCTCGGAAGTAGGAAGTCAAGCTTCCTGAGCCTAAAACTTACCGACGACGAGACCGGTGAAATCATGGCAACTTACTTAAATTATGGTGCCAAAACGTGGCGTAAGGCTGGGACATACCAGATCAAGCCGAACCCAGAAATTGGAGAAGAGTGGGATAAGTTTGTCCTGTGTGTTGCTTGCGTTCTGACGGAAAAAGAACGCAGAGCCCGAAGATGGGGATCCATATGATCAATGGATTTGGCATGCTATGACATCCATGCATTGAGGAAATGAATGGAGCTGAAATCCAATATTGGTGTTGAGTTAGACGGTAGCGTGGAGTTTTATTTTCAGTATCTGTGCTGGATTTGGTAGCTTTGTCGATTATATATTTTAGCTTTGTGCTTTGGGTTAGCCTTGCCTATATTTGGCGTTATATTAGGGTTTTTGATATAGGAGCGAGTACCCATTCTCAGTTTCCAACTGGGTGGGTATATATCTCGGGTTTGTCAACATATTCTACTTCAAATTGTGGTTTTTATATTTATTTTTTAGTTCTGTGAAGTCAAATTAGATACAAGTAGTATACATCGTTGTAAATGTTCTTGCTGGTCTTGGCAGCCCCGCGTTATCTTCACCGTGACGTCAAGCAGCCCACCCTTTTTAAATACAATCGTTCAATATCATTTTACGTCATAAATACTAGGCTATGGATCCACTAATTAGAAAACCAATCCTCATCTCTGGCGCGGGCCTCGCGTCTCTTCTTCTCGCACAATCACTCCACCGCGCCTCCATCCCGTTTCAAATCTTCGAGCGTGACCAATCCATCTCCTTCCGTGCACAAGGTTACAGGCTCCGTCTTTCCCAAGAAGGCCTGACTGCCATTGAATCCGCTCTCGGGCCAGAAGCATTTCAGAAGTTCTGGGACACTTGTGGCAAGACCGGAGGCAGTGGCCTTGTTGTCATTGACGGAGTATCAGCATCGGAGGTCCCTCAGCCGGAGCAACCTGTGGAGCAGGAAAAGACTAGTGATGAGGAAGTAAAACCTAAAACGGAGTCCCTTACGTCCCGTGACGGAAAGGTTGTGGGCATCGCAAGAGGCGATATGCGCAAGCTCTTCCTCTCCGGTTGCGAGTCTTACGTGAAATGGGGACACAATGTGACGGGTTATGAATTAACCAGTTCGGGCGTCCGCGCAATCTTCGAGGATGGCTCTAAATCCATCGAAGGAGACATGTTGATTGGTGGCGAGGGTATCTACTCCAAAGTTGCCAAACAGTTATCTCAGGGAAAGCTGAAAGTGTACGACACCGGCGCCAGAGGTATCCACGGCCAAGCACCAACTACAGCGTTTAAAGACTTGGGAGAAGGAGTTTGGCAGATCATAGACGAGACTAACCCTGCTGGGAGGCTCTTCGTGATTACGAATGTGCGAGCAGGCGATATGGATGATCCCAACCTGCAGTTCGGGTGGACAATGGGAGGTCCGCCGGGGGTCATCGCGGCACCGAACAACGATTACAGCATCATCGGGCGCCCGGCAGCTGAGATTGCGAAAGGGTTAGCTGCGAACTGGCACCCTCGTCTTAAACCGCTTTTCGATGAGATGGATGAATCTGAAGCGGCCTTCTGGAAGATTACCTGCTCCACTCCAACTGGCGTCCCGGAATGGACGAATGAACCACGGGTTACTCTAATTGGAGATGCAGTACATTCCATGACACCTGCGGGCGGGCTCGGTGCGAATACGGCTGTCAGAGACTCCGCGCTGCTAGGCGGACTTATTGCGGAGGCGGGCGGCTATAGAGAAGGATTGACCGCGGCTTATGAGAAAGAGATGAGGGTGTATGGGAGCGAAGCTGTTGGGCAAAGCTATGGATTGGCGAAGGGATCATTTGGAATCAACATTGATGAGAACTCAGTGACAGTCTAAATGCCACGGTTGAGACCTCATTTTTATCAATATACTTCTTAGAGGGCATCGAGAGATTACTCTTTGCTTAAATATTTCTTGTCTTATAGCAGCTAGAGTAACTAGAAGGAATGCTTGTTCCAAGAGACTCATTTTTAATTGTGCACAACCGAGCTTAGAGATTTCAAGACATCAAAGACGCTTTGAAAAGCAAAATAAGATCAAATCATGTTAATTGTTAATTCACGATTATAAATTTACTTGAGAGAAAATGACACCGGGTGCTGTTGAAACAATTCCTGTACATCAACAAATAACACATATGCAACACATGCTAGCTGTATCATGGCGAAGACCGGGAATTTGAATAGTGCAGAGAGATTTGGGGGTGTATATTAGGAGGTTGATAATATTATACATTTATATCTTAATTATTTATAGGCGTCCCAATATCAAGCATTACGATATTAGTTTGGCTCTTATGAGACCTTAAATTTAGAAAGCAACGATCGCGGCAGCGGCAGCTGCACCGAAGAGGGCAAGGCCGCCAGAAACGAGGGTATTGGCAGCACCAGTGTATTCTGGTGGTGGAGGCTGTATAGGAAAAAGATATTAGCATTAAATTTTCATACGAAAACTCATCAATCGGGGAAACTTACAGCAGCACTGGTTTGGTTACCGGAGCCGTAAGTTGGGGTAGGAGCCTCAGTCTCGTATGTTGATGGTGGTGCAACTGTGGTTTTAGCAGTCGAAGAAGAGCCTATATGCATCAAAAGAGAGAAGGGATTAGCAGGTTTTCAAAAGAGGATTTTTAATTTGCAAACTCGAAAGTTAAGGCGTACGGGTATAGGTTGCAACGTAAGACGGCGAGAGGGTTGGGTATGCAGCGATTGTCGTCTTGATCGTGGTGTGTTCATACGAAGAGGGTTCGTATGAAGGTGGTGCGTACGACGAAGGGGCGTAGGTTGGATAGGAGGAGGGTGCATACGACGAAGGTTCGGAGGCTGGGTAAGACGGAGCATAAGACGATGGTGCGTAGGTTGGATAGGGTGAAGGTTCATAAAGCGAGGGCTCATAGGATGAAGGTTCATAGGATGAAGGTTCGTAGGGTAGGTAGGTAGGGATATATGTAGGTTGGGTAGTCGTTTCGGATGTTGGGGACTCACCAGGATACTCAGTAGGGGCAGCAGTTGGCTCTTCAGTAGGCTCGCTGGTAGGTTCAACGGTGGGCTCAACAGTTGGCTCGGCAGTTGGCTCAGTAGATCCTTCAGTTGGGGCTGCTGTAGTGGTTGGGGGAACTTCAGTGGTAGGTGGAGCAGTGGTAGGCTCAGGTTCAGTTGGCTCAGGCTCGTTGGTAGTAGTTGCTGGCTCAGTCGTGGTGGGCTCAGACTCAGTTGTAGGTTCAGTCGTAGGCTCGTCGGTGGTCGTTGCAGGTGGTGCAGAAGTGGTCTCGACGCCGGTGGGAATAACACCTCCAGCGGGGATAGCTGGAGGGACATCCGCCTGTGGACCGGAGAGGGGGGTCGTAGAAAGACCGCACTCTTCACCGGCACCACTTAACGTGAATCCGTAATATCTCCAGATATTATAGTTATCCGGACCAGAGCACTGGAGGCAGTTGGCATAATTGTTCTGGAATGCATTATCATCACAGTGGTCATCACGGCGGGAGGCAGTAATAGCCTGACCTGTGCGTCGTCTTGCAATTAGCAAATGAAGAATACCCAGTAAGTTTTTGCCACACATGATTCTTACCGCAGTTGTCGTGGCAATTGTAAGCAGGAGTTCCAGGAGCCTGGCGTTTAAGGAGCTTCAAGTGCCATTCGTCGTCCATGATAGCGACTCCAGCAACGCTCTTGAGCGCAACGGCGCCAAGCAGGATCAACTGAGTATTCAGCATTTTGATGATATCAGAGTTAAGGCAGCAGCAAAAGACTAGTTAGGTTTTAGGAAGGTTGGTAATTATTATTGAATGTCTGCGATTAACGAGCGGAAATCCTGCTAACAGTCTGCGCTATAGTTGTGCATGCGAGGAGCGAATGAATATGCTGGAAAGAAAGGAAGAAGGAGCCTGGAACAAGTACAGCGAGGTCGCAGGACCCGACTTATAACATTCACAGGGAAGAACCACTACGCATGAAGGGCCGCTCAGCGCGCGCTCATCCAGCCCTCTATTATCGAGGACGCACGAGAGCGGGCTGGTCAGCTTGACTTGCTTTCCAACAAAGTGACAGGGAAGGAGCGATGTCGGAAATTGAGCCCTGTCGAAACTCGAGTGGATTGCAACGCTACATGCGCTGTATCATACCTAAACCATTCCGTTGTTTTCGCATTGCATTGACAGCTTTCATAGCCATGCGCGCTCAGCTCAGTCCAAAATCATAGTGGACCACAGGTCGCATACCTGTTCCTGTGGAAAACAAGATAAATGGCCTAGTCAAAGGTTGGCAAAACCAGCCCTCAACAAGGCCCCACCGTGGTAGCCAATGGGCAAGGTGGAATGTTGCATATCCATGAACCCTCGACTGATCCCAGGAACATAGCTTTGCGGTCTCAAAGTAGACGGTGAAGTCCGCGCGTGGCATTTTATCACGCAGCGGATCTGATAAGATGCTAGCGACTTGGCAGCATTGGCATTATTCCGTGTCTGCCGGATCTGATTAGATTTCTAAGGTTTTACTGCAGGTGATGTGAAAAGGTTGCTCCACCTCAACAACTTTTCAGAGGAGTTCCCTCGATCTGATAAAAAACCAACAGGCAAAAGTTTTCAGCTAGCAAGGAACTTTGAAATAACTTGGCAAAAGATGGAAAGTAAAATTTTTTCAAATGGCGTGCCTAAAGCGCCATCGCTTTGAGAAGTTTTCCAGACACTGATAGTTAAGCCCCACGATCTTGGCTGGCTGGGCCGGAAAGTGTTTCCCGAGACCGACCAATCAATTATCTAATCGATTGATCAGATTAGATGAGAGGCATGTTTGGGGCAGGTGGGTATCATTGGCATGGGTAAAAAGATGGCGTGAGAAATCACACTTGCAACACAGATAGAATAATGCAGTGCCTTGATTAGCTTGGTGGAACGAGGCGCTTGCGCGCTGTAGTGGCTTTTGTATGTGAGAGTTCTATAGACTGACATACTATCAACAAACTAGTTTGCCCTCTGACTCTCGCACGGCTATATGCATGTTCGGCCTTCATTCTCCACCCAAAGTTCCAAGACTTTCATTGTTTCTCTGCCGCGCTGCGGTGCACGGCACCGAGGTATACTATCTCGCCGATGCCAAAGCGTGTGAAAAAAACTCTAACAAGGTGGACGGATACCGAACGGACTATGTTATCGCCAAGTAATACCTCGCCTCGGGAGAAGTGAGGGGGGGCAGAATGATCTGTCAGAATTGCCTGCTACGATGTGTTCGAACTGTACCCTTCTGTAACCTGATTCGCAGGGGATTCCTCGATAGCTTGAGTTGCATGTTGCATGCCGGACCGGGGACATTCCAACAGTATGTTGATGTAGAAAGTACATAGAGCGAGGTTGTAGTTGCAGGATATTGAGGGCCGCTCTCTGAGCGATATATTAATCGACGGGTTCTCCTCACCTCTCAGTACTTTGGTATCTCTTCTCTCTCCTCACTCTCTTCTACCTCTACCTCTCTTCTTAAATCAATTAACCCGTTTGTAACTGGTTTCTTACCCTTCCACCTGCTTTATAAATATATTAATCCGTTAAAGGATATATTAATAAATTAATATATATTTAAAGATGCTTCGCAACGCCTTGTATCTTGCAGCGGCTCTTTCCGCTATCGCTCCGGCTGCTGCTCAACAGGCTCACGGTCAGGGAGAGCAGGGCTCTTCTATGGGACCAGTTGCTTTCCTCTGGCCAGAAGATCGTCCTTGGTCTGCTGCAGAGGATAACCAGGCTCCATGCGGCTCTGCCAGCGGGCCAACCACCCGAACGGGTTTCCCCCTTGGTAAGCTTCTAGAATGATCATATTAAACTTTGCCAGGTGCAAAACTTGGACAGCAGTAGACTAATAGAAGATCTTCGGGACCATAGTCGGAGGAGCCGTTGCTCTCTCTATCGCCGATGATGCGTGGAACGTTGTCTTCCGCATCGCTTATGGAAACAGTAAGTAGGACGAGCTAATTTGTCGCACAAACATTTGATAAAATAAGGATTGCAGCTAAATTTATTGGATAGACCCGACATCTCAATCAAACTTCCAGACCTTTGTTCCTGCCAAAGTTGCAGAGATCGAAGCAGGTCATCAGTGCTATCGAGCACCGACAATCTCTTCCGTCGCTGATGGTACCAATGCTACTATTCAAATGGAATATTGGTCCAATGACTCCGGTCGCGACGAGTCGTTCTTCGCTTGCGCTGATATTGTAAGTAATTTGTTCTCTCGGTACTTTTCTATGATTAAAGGGTCCGTCTATTGACACAATATAGACCCTCGTCAGTGCCACTACATTTGATGATACCATCCCATGCTTCAACGTCACTGCCTCTGAGTTCGAAGCTCCACAAACAACCCAGACAGTAACTGAGCAAGTGCCAGAACAAACCTCTCCTCCAATCCAGGCTCAAGTTGACAGCGGTCTTACAACTGCTCAAACAGCCGGTATCGCTGTCGGCTCCATCCTTGGTGCTTCTTTGATCATCGGTGTCGCGGTCTTCTTCGCTTTCCGCAAGCGCTCCAAGTCAGCTGACAGTGAGTCTGCTCCGTATATGACCCAGACAAAGGGTGCCCAATCTGTTGAGTCCGTTCCGGCCACTCAACAGTAAATCTTATGCAGTTCGGCATAAGTTCCCCTAATATATTTCCTATATCTAAGATATACCCAAATACTGCAAATACTTTTGACTTTCGTTGGTAAATAATCCCAACTTTGAAATGTCATAATCATGTAATGATTTTATGACAAATACCCACGCTCATTATGAATGAAAGCATTTTTGGCCTGATCATGTTACCATTTACATGTACCTACCTAGCATCTACCATATCATTTATTTAGTTTATACATTAATAGTTTGCATCTCTTTGATCGCGAAAACTCACATACTTAGTAATTGGTACCAAGCTTTTTTGACTGGATATCTTATCTGAATTTTCAATCAAGTGTATAGGATCTATGAAGTAGAAGGGCAGTTCTACAATTTTCGATATCTAATATATCCCATTCCATAGATATTAAGTGCTACCTAAATACCAATCATAGATTAGCTAGTCTAGAAATATTTAGTGAGGGCACTGGCAAACTTTAGGGCCCCTAGCGAAACTTGAAGAATAATATGATTGGATATTCTAATTAAATTGAATAATTTGTGAAGTAAACAGCCTCAAAAAAGTTATATATACAAAGTACCGAGTAGCCCTAGATTAATTAGTAAAGGGTTGGGGTAGGAGACAATCTTCGTGAAATAATATACAAGTAAATTAAGAAAATATGTGTGCCATGAATCGTTAAATCATTCTAGCGTTTTATGCCTATAGCGACCTATTTCTTGAACACTTTAGGAAGCTGCATTTTCTGAAATTTTGGCTTCTTTAGCACCCAATCAGTCCATGGGCTTTGATACGTTTTATTGTTGAAACTTCCACCAAAGAACCAGAAAACCAGCTTTCTCAAAGCTCCTGGTGTTTGAGATTGGCCATCGAGTAATGCCGTATCCAGCTATAAAGTATCATTAGTTCAACTCTGTTCCTAGTAAAATAAGTAAACTTCTGGAAGGTAAGGCTTACTGTGTAGTACACCATTTTGCGTTCTCCAAACTGCTTGACTTGCTCGTCTTGGTATCCTGCCTTCGAAGTTGATTCCTCGAAGTACCTCGAAGTTCTTTGGAACCTCTCCCATCTCTCGTCGTATTCTTCTTCTTCGACATCACGCATGCTCCAACTGACTCCTGCTAGTCTGAGAAGGCTTAAATGCCTCCACCAGCGGGTTGATTCCGTATAGTCTTCGACGGGGAAAAGGAGGAAATAGTACAGGATGCTAGATCCCACTGCCGAGAAGCATGTCGCACTAAATACCCAGCCAGGGACTGAGAATTCTGGGACCACTGATTTCAGAGGTAGAGCTATCATAGCCAGGTTCATGAGAATAGAAAGTATAGCGAACGACCAAGATACTCGTTTGAGCTTTAACCACGACCATTGGTAAGTCGGCTGTCCGTCAATCATCGGTGGAGCGAATTTGGTGAAAGCAACTGTAACGGCAACTGAATTTTTGATTTCCAATAATTAGCAACTGATGTATTACCATAGTGTGATATTGGACCTAGGTCCATAGAGGGGATAACTTACGAGCTACTATCGCATGCGAGTATGCTTGCAGCGAGCCAGGCAACCAAACTCCCTTGTTTGGAATGTTCACCGCAATAATGATCAAAATGCAGGTGCAAATCCAGTGCAGGAGAAGCCCACCAGATGGGGTGTTGAAACGGGATTCTCGAGCCCATAGTCTGGACCATGGGAATAGATACGATTGCCCTATCATTTGTTTGACTGTTTTCTCCAGTTAGTATTTTATAAGAAATTGGGATATAGTAAGAGGGATCGTAATACATACCTCGACCGCAGGTATAGGTAACAGCTAAAACATTTCCCAAAGAGGACAACGTCAGCAAGACGGTCCATGCTTTGACCGCACCCTGGCCACCACCCCAATATCGCGCCGCATAACCATCATCGGCAAGAATTTGAATTGGAATTTGGCCAAGTGGGAATGTAGTCGTAGCATCTCGCGGAGAGTCTCCCGTTATGAAATCAAATGCTCTGAGGAAAGCAACATTTACAAAGAGGTATAGAAATCCAACGGTCAACACCGCCAAGTAATAACCGTTACGCAGCGCCCTCGTCTTAGTGATATCAACCTCGCCTGCAACAAACGAGGCATTCTCCCAACCTTGGAAAGCGAAGAGGATGATAAATACGGCATAAGTGAAGGATTGCCATTGAATAGGGGCGGGTTGTTCCGTCCAGTTAAACCCTTTGTGAGATTCCGCAAACCAGGCGCCGCGCCCGAGAAGAACACACAGCATCAAAACTTTGAAGATTGCGAGTACGACATTGGTGACTCTTCCAGCCGCTGTAGAGAAATAGTGTAGAAGGCAAACAGAACTCGTGATAGCAATAGCGATAAAGCCGATAAGACGGGAGTCTTGTCCTCCGTAGACATCGTTTGGGTTAAAATTCTCGGGGCGAACTGCACATGCAATGATCTGTCGCGCGGCTTGAGCGCAATTCGTTGCTGTATTCCAGAACAGAACGAACTGTCCCGCAAATATCATAACGAATAAAAGCCTTGGCCTTTTGAACATCTCGTCTAGCTAAATATAGGCGAATTACGATTAGAATCAAGGTCAAAATTTCACCAAATTTCAAGAAAACTTACGTATACTAATTCGCCTCCAGTTACCCTGAATTTATATCCAAACTCTACGAAGATTACAACAGAGACCAGAGTATAAAGAAAACCTAGTCCCCATAGCAATAACGCATAGTCCTTTCTTCCTGTATAATATAAGACCTGGGCCGGCCCTGTTACAATCCCACTTCCAATCTGTTGTATTCAAGGTTTAGTTAAAAACACTCTAAAACTTCCGTAACGCATAGACATGTAGGCTTACCATTTTGTTTATAATAAGGGATGCCACTTCAATTGTCCCCAATTTCTTGGCAGGTCGACCTCCTACAATTAATTGATTCATATCCTCTTTCCCTAGAGAACTCTGTGAACTGGAGTCGCTGGTTCCCGGCCGAGGTCCGGGGCGAGCCACAGCTCCAAGACGTCGTTCCTCCTGCTTCATCATTGGTGGACGGTCTTGTGTCAAGCGCTCTGGTTGTGCCCCCGTAGTATGCGTGAACTGAGATTCTGCAGGGCTTGCTAGTGGTATAGGCCTGGACTCGCCTGTACTTGAAGGAGGGTATCTCCCTTCAGACTGGCTTTGACTTTGCATCGAGACTGAATATCGGGCTTGATTAGAGGGCATGTGCAATGGTTCAATATTCAGATCGTTTACTGGCGGGTTGTAAGGGATTTCGGTAACCTGGGTTTCTATATATGATACAGGACTGGAGGCTATCGGAGGCAGATCACTGTTTGCTAAGACGGATGACTGTGCTGAAAATCTTCGCGGCCTCTCAGGGCCTGATGGCATGGGTGATTTGGCCGATCCTTGGCGACGTGGACGAGGGCGTGGACGATTGCCTTCATCCTCGGACATGTTGATTGTCTCTCTTTCTTGAGCCATGATGCTCTGAATTTTAGGGAGAGGCGACTTCAATTAGATTATTAGATGTTGTTTGTTCCTTGCCTGATATACCAACAATATTTCAATGGCGAATTTCAATTATATGATGCAGAACTAAGGATATTCGTTATAAAAGTCGGCACCTGCTAGTCATCAGCGCAACCAAAGCAGGATAAAGATAAGTAGACAGCAATGGAAGAAATGCTTCTGGGTTTAGATTGAGTCCAGGGATAGCCGCCGGGAAACTTCAAAGGATTCAACATGTAGGCGAACGAACCATCTTATACCAGAATCTAAGGTAGGTGTTCAAGCCATTGTGGGGACATCAAACTCAATTCATCAAAGGTTTCTCATCCCTCCCTATCTATATCGGCGAACATGCGCCCTGAGACTCCAGCTATGACTCTAGCATGGGCATAGCGTCCAAACGTTGAGCCTCATTTTGTGTTGTTGAAGCTACTAATAGAAGTTTCGTGGGATCAACTAAGCACTTTTTCGGCTTGGAGCCTAGAAAACGCAAACGCCACCATGCAGCCGAAATTCACATGGAGCTAGTAGCCGGAACTCAGGATCACCAGACTCCGAACCTGAAAAAACTAGGCCACGCGTTGCAGCCTGGCTTTTGGCTCTTCATTGATCCCGCTTGTCTTGCAGCCCTACCACAATTGTGAGGGTCTCGCGTTTTCTTGCGTTTTTCTGATACCTACAAGCTTACAAATACTTGCAGCTCTATAAGGTGGGTCTAATTTATCTCGATCGCTATAGTTGGAACTAGATGCACCGAATACCAAGATGGCCGGTGTGCTGCCTGAAAGCAGCGGAGCCTCGAAAATAAGGCCACGCGACATGGTTTCGAGCGTCCAAGCCGTTCCCTGTAGCTGCCTGCTGATAGTTACCTCGAACAAGCTTTGAGGTTGCTGCGCCCGAGACTAACCGTGCCTAGAACCGGGATTCGATATTCGAGAGCCGCCAACACATTCACTTCCAGAGAGGATGGAGGCCGGGTGGCTGGCAGTAGGGCAGAATGGAACTGACTCGATACTTTGGAGGTGATTTTGTAGGTATGCCCTGCTGAGACTTGATACTGGTGGTGTTGCTACGAAATTATAGCAACTTGCTCGACCTGAAATCTGGTCAATGAGCACCTGGGCCTATGGGCTGCGAAGAGTGAAAGAAGTTTGAGTTTAGATAGATGTGCGTGTGCGAATGGGGTTGGCTGGAGTAGCAAGAGTTAGGTATTCAGAAACCGCGACATTTTTATAGAAAAACAGCTGGCTTTTATAACATTGCTGATACTAGCAGCTCTGATAAATCTCATTCTACGGGATCAATATTAAGTTTCGGTAAGCCCTTCTTGGACTAATTAGCTAGTTTTAAAAAAATATCAACACCAATGCTATAGCTAGAGCTATCTCTAGCCCGTCTAGGATCCGATATCCTAGGATGTCTTTGATAAGTTGATTGAGAAAAATTCAAATCTGCATGATATAATATAATAGACCGATAAATATTCTTTAGGCAAACAAGACTCGCTGAACTCCGACGCTAAACCGATCAATAATGTACGACTATGTACGAGATAAATATCTACAGAAGCTGTCTAGTAAACAGAAGGATCCGAAAATGAGCTGCTGTAATTCATTTCTTGGAAACTTGGTTACTGATAATGCCATCCTAAAGTTCCAAAAGCTGTTAATATACACCCTACGAAGTGGGAGGCCACAATTGACGGGCTATTAACTCACCTTAACGAGCTGATTATAGAAACTTTGCTCGAAAAATGGCTTGAACGGGAATGATCTATAGAACGATATGACAAATTCCATACAATCTTACAAAAGAATAGGCTATTAGCGTCAAAATTTTCTTTTGAAAGAGGAGAGTTAAACTTACGCTCTTTACTTTTAAACTTTAAGCTTACGCTCGTCTGATTGAAAACAGTCTTTTTATTGATATCATCCCTCGAACGCATTAAAGCGTCTTGAAGCTCAAGCGGTATGCCTGGAATACCCGCTATTGGATCCGAAGGGTCGAAATGTGAACCCGCCAACTCCGAAGTTAATCTCAAGATTGCAAATCTATCGTGTGGCGGGTTGATCACAAAGCTGACAGAGCGCCGGTCTCCCCAGTCTTTGGGATGGCCACTGCACAGTCGGGCCTTTTGTTGCAGAACCGGTATCATTATAATATCTTTGTGAGATGGTCGGAAGATCACAACAGTGGAGTCATGCCTCTTGCCGTCGGAAAGTGCGCTGATTATTGAACCTTCTCGCTCTCGGCTATAGGTACTTGGGGGTGGGGTTGGGATTTGAATGCTATTAATTCGAGAGATTCCCTGTAAACCTTTCACGCTGTGTGCTCCATTGATATTGTATGGTTGCGAGGTTCTCTATGAATAATATTTCATCGTCAGATTTCGATCACGAGAATTGAAGTAATTTCTGGAGGTTAAATTCTCACCACCAGGCCGTGGGTCGTCCATATCTCCACGCGAGCACCGTCCATTTCTTCGTTCCAAGTCGAAGGTTCTTTATCTGTAAAACAAAAACGAATATTTTGATCTGAATGCGTTTTGAGTCTATACCCCAGCATGGTCTCCTGGAAGTGGCGAAGATCTAACAGTAACAGCAGTTAGCACCGTTCCAACAAAAAAACTCATACGAGCGATAGAACAACAGGCTCTGGGGATTTCTCACCAGCGGGATCTTCGAATCCAATCAACCTATCGACAAAAAGATTTCTAAAAGCACATGAATTGGCAAATTCGTCATTCAGTTCCTCGTAGCGATATAATGGAATGAACTGTTCAGAGTTCCACATGGCTGTTTATAAATAAATGGAACGTTAGAATTTGGCGCGAAAGTTACGTAGATATTAATATATCTTCCTACGGATAAGAAGGGAGAACGTACAGCCTTCAGACTCTGCTACTAGTCGGCTTTGTTCTTTGAAGGTCATGACCACTCGGAAACGTGGGTTTCGGTGTTCACTCTGAAATACTTTCAGGGTCTCTATTTCAACCCAAGGCCGTAATTCTAGTTTCTCGCCAATGCGAGAATCGATACTCCCTCGTTCATGGCTAATGATCGGTTGTTAGTCTCGGACTTGCTTGTGTACCCTTGACACGGGAAAGGACGACTCACTAGTAATCTTGAGCAAACATTACGAACTTGGCCTGCAGCTCGCTATCGTATATAAGGGTCTCTTTGCCCCTCGACTTTATCCACTGTTGCACAGAAAAGGGCACCTCGTCCGGAGGTGCTATTTTCCCAAGTAATATTGCCAGCCGCTCCTTCTCCCTTTCGTTCGCATCTATCAGCCTTTGTTCAACATCCTTCGAATTCGCTCTAGAATGGATGCGAAACATCTGTTCAAGAAGTTCGAGGATAGTGCTTAGGTAGGGGTCGTCGCCACCAGCCACTCGTCGCATATAGTGAAACCAGTCCAAAACGCTCTCCTTTAGACGCGATTCGTTATTGGCAGTGCTAGAGCGATAGTGCCACGCCGTAGAGCCGTCAACCGTTGAATCAGCAGCACGCTTGTTCTTAAACTGCGCTACCGCAGCTGGTCCTATTAGGCCGTTATACCCGATAATGAAGGTTATAACTTCGGTCATCACACAGGCTAGGGACCAGACGTCGTAAGTACGGCGCATTTTAGGTACATCGTACTGCGACTCTCCTGCTGGTAAGATGTCGGGAGCAGATGAGAAACCTGGAGGCTGATATGCTGGTGTACCAGGCTGGCCGTAAAGTGTCTCACTTTCCTCGCTCCGGTTGGGATTGTCGTCCGTCCCCCCTCTTTTGAAAACCGAGAGGCCAAAATCCGTAATCAAAAATTTGCCACTGTTGTCCACCAGGATATTGGAGGGTTTGATATCGAAATGATAGCCTAACCAGCCGCCAGGTGCCGGCTGAAGACCTTTCTTCCTTAAGGCATCGGAGTTGGGATTGTGGATCGCTACGAGCCCTGAAGTTACATCCACCATTTGTCTCCATATTGGACTACTGTAGAGGGATGTTGATTGGAGGTTCTTTAAACGGTCCGGAGTATTAGGTCGCCCAAGAAGAAGATCCTGCAAACTCGCTTCTACGAAAGGGAATACGTATGTAAACTCCTTCTTGTTACCAGGTTTCTTCCTAGTATACCAGCAAAACATCTCGATGATGTTCGGATTACCCAACCCGTTAACA
Organism: Dactylellina cionopaga; assembly: GCA_036971295.1. Lineage (NCBI taxonomy): Eukaryota > Fungi > Ascomycota > Orbiliomycetes > Orbiliales > Orbiliaceae > Dactylellina > Dactylellina cionopaga. The sequence continues at coordinate 1,974,354 of JAJTTY010000007.1, forward strand.
AACGCGAGGTTGTCTCTTTCGTACCGAAAATCTTCTTCGGTGATTTCGGCTTTCAATATTTTCCTAGCAAATGTGGTGACCTAATTAAATATTTAAAAAAAAGTAAGCGGCCATGTTAATAGAGGCTCTCTGGCCACAAAACTTTCCTCGAGGTTGTCCAAAGAGAACTCACTTTTGCGCCGTTCCGGTATATGTTGTTATAACAAGGATGTATTTCAAATTTGCGAACTATTCCGTAGCTGCTCGAGCTATAAGCTTCGTCTTTGGTGAAAGGTAAAATATCATCTTCATCGAATTCTAAACGTCTTCCCTTTCCGAACTGATCGAAAGTTTTGAGATCGAACATCCGCCTGAGCATTTGAAACCGATCCAGGAAATGTGGAACGCTTAAAGCCGAAGGAAGAAGCCTCTCGAGGTGTGCGCGGGGGAGTATCGTCTCGTTCGTGAGGTTGTCGAGATTGTTGTCTGAAAATCGGTCCCCATTGAGATACCGGATCAAGTATGACTGACCCATACACATCAATATAGCTAGTAGTATAAACCGTGGCCTTTCCGGGTCATCGATGCTTTTAACAATAAGATTCTCTTCCAACTGATTCCCAGGAGTCCCTGTTCCTCGAAAAAATCTACACCCGTTGCACATCGTGCATCCAATAATATCCCGAAGGACTCCATCTTTTAAAAATATTTCTCTAACCTCGGATAAAGGATAAAAGAGCCTATCGAGATTCCGATTTCTCTCGCTCGGGACGTCGAATTTGGGTTGTTCAACTCTTGAGATCTGGAGGAAGTACTGGTAGCTCTGACACCTGTTGGTTTCCCAGCCTAGAGACAGACTGTTGTCTATCATAACAGCCGTTGCCATGTTGGCGGACTGGGCTCGCGTGCCGTGAATCGATCCGCTTCGCTAAATGAACCAGGCCGAACATTAAAAGACAGGTAGATAGCGGACTGAAGGCGACGCCAGGAGAGAATATGAACTACTGTTGCTGCTTTCGTCGATATTGCTAGCGGGAGTATGCTCTAAGAAATGTGGTTCCTGAAATGGGTACAGCGTCCTAAAGCTTGGGTTTGTTGCCGGGAATGCGCATCCACCAAAGAAAAAGTCGTATGAATCGTAAGTATCGTTCCGAAGATCTCGAAATTGAAAGCTGGCTGTCGCGGGTCCTTGCAGCTACTATTACGTAGTCAAACGAGAAAATGTCAAGAAACAAGAAACAAGAAACAAGAAGGAAGGATGCATCCCGGTTTTGACATTTCGAGCTGGGTAGCTGCGGTTCCGCGATTTTGGCTAGCCCCGCAATGGTGCAGAACTGGACGGAACTACGAATCTTCAATTAAGGTCCAAACTTGCCAGCCTTGCGGGATCTATGCAGCGCCAGGGGCTGAAAAATCCCTATCTAGTACTCGTGTGCCCAGGTGCATTTGATCCTGACGAAAGGGAAATTAAATTTAAGTCCTTGTTCAGCCTCTAGCTCGTTCGACCCAGCATTATGACTTCAGAAAACTCCGCGAGCTGACGAAAACGCGAGGCCTGGCTCACCTAGGTTTCCGATAGCCGTTCGAGTTTGTCTCACTAGCTGTGACCGGCGGTTGAGCAGTGGAGGTCGCCGGGCACAACTCGATGACTGATTGTTCGCATTGCCAAGATTTGTGATTTTTGTTCGAACGAGGACAGACAACAAAAGCGGTTCTTGATCTCGCTTCAGACCTGGCGCATGATTCGGAGCCTAACTTAGCTCGTTGACAGCAAGTGGCAACTCAAGTGGCAACCAAAAACAAATGTTACTCATTTTAACTTGCCCCCACGTGCACATGATCGCGATCTAATTATCGATGGGGTACCAGAGCACTTTCATATACACGATATCTTCATATATGGAATTCTGCATTACTTCAGACCAACCACAAAACGAATCTCTCTAAAACAATGTCGGCCCACCATGGACTAGGTGATAGTGTCCCGCTTCTGAACGAAACGATTGACGAAGATCTCCACGAAGGGAATGTGGACGCTATAGACGACGAGGCCTCGATAACTGCTGGTTACAGGCATAGCCCGTTCATTCTATCAGAGTCTCCCGCCTCAGATCCTTTGTTTCATCCCCACAGCCACAGTACAAACCCAGAAACCGCAACCTTTGGCAGAAATCTCGGCTGGTTCCACGTTTACAGCTTGGTAGTTTCTAGAATTATTGGATCGGGGATATTCGCGACTCCAGGAAGCATCTATCGTTCTGTCGGGAGCATCGGGCTTTCCTTGTCGCTCTGGGTTGTCGGAGGCATAATCGCGGCATGCGGTCTTACAGTTAGCCTAGAGTACGGGTGCATGCTGCCTAGAAGTGGAGGCGATAAGGTACTGTTGTACCGCTTATACTATCGACGTATTATAATACGAAAAGGTCCCGAGCGATTTACTAATAATTATGGTAGGTATATCTAGAATATACGTATCCAAAACCAAAATACTTGGCGAGTATCCTCATTGCCTTTAATACGATATTTCTATACTCGGTAGCAAGCAACTGTATCATCTTTGGCGAATACGTTACATTCGCATTAGATCTACCCCCAACAAGATTGATAAATCGTGGTTTCTCACTTACCTTACTTATCTTCGTCACCGTAGTTCATGGTTGCTTTCTGCACACTGGAATAGCTATCCAAACTGGATTGGGATACCTGAAAATCGTGCTGATGGGATTCATCACTCTTACGGCACTAGTTGTCCTCGCCCGCGGGCACGGAGCAAAGGATGACAATTCTCTATTCGAGGGTAGTATCTGGGGCTGGGGCAGCATGTCTCCGGCTCTACTTAAGATCACGTATGCATATTGGGGTTATGCGACTGCGAACGATGTGATGAATGAAATCAAGAACCCCGTCAAGACGCTAAAAACTGCTGCTTCCGCTGCGCTCGCGACGGTTTGCTTGATTTACTTTTTTGTGAATATGGCGTACTTTGCAGTTGTTGACGGCAAGGACATAAAGGAGAGCGGGGATCTAATTGCTGGTTTGTTCTTCGAACGAGTTTTCGGATATAACGTTGGAAGAAGGGTTCTATCGCTAGCAGTTGCGATATCAACTGCTGGGAACGTCCTAAGCGGCCTGTTTTCACATGTACGTATCAAAGCCGATCCGAGAGACCATGCCCTAACAATCTTTCCCAGTCTCGCTTAAGCCAAGAGGTTGCCCGGCAGGGGGTTATCCCATTTGGCAAGTTCTTCTCTTCGACCAAGCCGTTCGGTGCCCCTCTCGCAGCACTCTCGATAACTTTTTTTCTATCATTCTTCGTTATCGTTTCAACACCTCCGGCCGATGTCTACTCCTTTATACTAGACGTTCAGTCATATGCCCAACAGTTTTCTGCCCTCGCCGTTGTCGTTGGTTTAGTGTTGTTGCGGCGTACTCAACCCGATCTCAAACGGCCTTTCAAAGCACCATCTATAGCGATTGTTGTACGATGTTTAACGTGTCTGGCACTAGTAATCGCGCCGTTTATACCGCCGAAAGAGGGTCAGGGAGATGTTAAATTTTGGTATGGAACCTATGCGGTTGCGACTGGAGGAGTGATAGCCATCGCTGTGATATATTGGTACCTCCTGACTGTGTATATTCCTAAGAGAGGAAACTACACGCTTGTAGAGCAAGCTGAGGTCCTAGACGATGATACCGGAGTGATTGTGCTGGTAAAACAGCCCCTTATTTGATAGATATATATATATTAACAGAACGCTTATATTTTGTATGGATTGTACATATACTGCCAATCACTATCTTTGATTGATTAACGTTCATATGGAAGCCAAAATATGAGTTTAGGGCCTCGTGGCAGAGTAGGCTGGGTTGGAAAACACCTGCGAGTTTGGGGTTTCGAATAGCTGTCATGCACTACGTCGGCGCGTAGAGCACACCCACACTCATAATACTCGGAGCTGAGGGCGAATCAATAGAGGCGGCATTTCGAGTTTCCCAAATCGTCAAAAGGATCTGTTGATTCGATTAATTGGTATAGGATTCTTGAGGATTCTTGAGCCTGATTTGCGTCGCGTAGATATAGATATCAATATTGACGTTTACCATTCTCCACACTTCAAATTCCAGTTGGACCAAAGGCGTCTGCATATGCAATGTTCGCTCCAAGCCTTTCCTACCTATGGTTCAGTCCCTGTATCACTTCGATATTCGTTCTGCAAGTCGGTTTATGGTCTCCAATGCAAGGCGAGTGTTCATCTGACCATCTTCGTGCAAGGAAGGAGAGGGAAATTTTTTTAATTTTAGAGACAGCGGCCTTTTAATCTTGAACCGCAAACCAACGGCGAAAAAGCAAAATCTTGGGAACTCTAACAAGGCTCTTTTCTCAACGACCCAACCAAATCCGGCGAAAGCCCTAAACACTGAGAAAGGAAAACAAATGGTGACACGAGATCACAGGAGAACGCGTACAGGGAAGAGGTCAACATTCTCCCGTATCATCTTTTTTACCTCATAGCCGTGGAAATCGGGGCGTCAGTGGAGGACAGGCTCAAATATGCTGCCTCGCCCCTGAAGTTCGCATGAGATCTGCTTGCCTCAGGCCTTTCAATATTTTGTTCCGTAGCGGGTATTGCGCAATAAAGCAAGAGGGAAAAACGGGGAAACGGGAATAGCGACACATTTGTGTCATACCCGAACAGCAAAAAGGGCAACAACGAGACAATCGGTCAATTCGAGGCAGACTCGACTCGACAGCTGGCGCGGACAGCACACCGTATTTTCACGGGACTCCTTAATACTACATTGCGTCTAGACTAATCCAAGTTCACTATCTACGTTTATTGACACCAAAAAATCCTGGACTTTGTCTATCCTTTTTCTCTTCCATAGTTTTGGTCGCGAGACCTTTAACTCGTATCTTTTTTTCTTCCATCCCACTTCAAACATTTCAAAAATTGCGAAAATAAATCTACAATTCAGAACGAGAAGAGAAAAAGCATGGAAAACACAGGAGAAGTACCGTCGCCGACCACGGATTTCTTGACCCGTTCGTTCAAGCGTCGAATATCGGATTGGCAGGCGGATGTTCAGCACCATTCACCCGCACAGATACTTCCACCGGTGCCAAAGAAGAGAAAGGTACTGCACAGACCAAAGGTAGCTCCACCTTCGCAACAAATCAACAACCCAAAGGTTTTTGCGAACAGTGCGAGAAAAAATAAAATAAAATGTGAAGCCCTGCTAGCTCAGAATTTGGACCTTTGGACCTTTATCTTTTGATATTAGTCCAATGACTTCTTTGCATGTAACGAGATGGCAAAAAAAAAAACATATATTTGGGAAAAGCATAGTCTGACGTGTACAAATCTCCTTGGGGAACCGTTCCTTCGGGATTTATAGAGCAGCAAAAGCGAGAATCTTCGAGCAGCAGCAGCGAAGGAACACCGCGCCGACCGCGATAACCGCACTCCTGGAGAGGGTAATTCGAAACATGTTCTCCGTCGGAAAAGCAGCAGCAGAGATTTGCGACCTTCCATTCACCATCATGTCATTGGACTTCGAGAAGGCACGGCTTCGAGAATCAGTCTTGGGAGGTTAAATCTTGAATCGAGATCCCAGGCGCAGTTAACGGAAAAGACGGTAACCCAGCGCCCGACCAGCCCGGTTGTCCAAAGCCCAGATATGGTGATGAGGATCAAGCGAGAGAACCTAGATAGGACGAGACCGAGCTTTAGGTTTTTGGGATGCAGTGGTGGCGCAGGCAAGTTTTCAAGGGCCACAAGGACCATTGGGGTCGGCGTCGGCGTCTTTTTGAAGAGGTTGAGCGGGTGGTGCTCCGCTCAGGGTTGCATCCCGATGCAGTTTAAGGTAGGATATTCGACCAAGAGACTCCTGCTCGTAAGTTTGGAGTCCGGGCTCGTGGCCCTAACTAACTACTGAGGTTATAGGACGACATTGAGCGGCTCGACCCTTTTGCTTATTTACCTGACCTTGTCTATGGAGGGTTCGCGGGAGAATGGTCTGACCGAGAGCTAGGTGCTGAGCTGGACTTCGTCACTCGTAGTGTACAGAACTCAGAGAAGCTACATGTATCGTCCTGTACTGAGACCGAATGGGTTATGCACACAAAAGCGATTTTGGAGCACGCCTTTAAGTCTTACGAATCCAGTGTCTCCGTTCTAGTCGCGTAAGTTAATATGACAATCAAACCGACCTCGCGAGTGCTATCCAAATTGACTCTCTACCTAGAACTACAATTGACCTGGAGCCCTCACTTCTCCCTATCGACATGGGCCGCCTCTCCGCTCCACCCCGCCTACAGACCTCTACCTTGAAGCCGCGTAAAAACTCGATTTCATCCGGTACCGAAAGCGATACCGGTCAATATGATACTGCGTCTGCTAAAGTTGATATTGCTGTTGGTCTCGACAAAACCGACCCAATCGTCGCTGATTTTCTCAAAGAACTCGAAGCGACTTGTCGTACGCGCGCCCCTACCGCATTCACCCATTCCATTCCTTTCCCTATAATCCCCATCAAAGTGAAAGATGAAAGTGGTAGCTCCCTGGCTGCGGAATATGAGACGACGTTGTGCGCGTCTGCAATGCTAGCGTCATGGTCCTCCGCCAGCGCCACTACCGCCCCCGCCACCCTCCAACCCGTAAACCTCAATAGTAGCATGATCCAAACCGAAGATCTAGCTCCTACCGAGGTCCTCGACGATGATGTCGCTCCTGAGGTGAAGCCATCGCCACTGGTTCTTACATTATCCGTCATCGGCGCGAATTGGTACTACAACGTTGTATATACCGACGACATTCGAGATTTCACCTGCACAAGACAAGTCCTTGGGCCGTTCTTGGTCGGTCAATCGAGGAACTTTCAGGGAACGTTCCAGATTTTGAGATTTTTAAGGATGGCTTGCGAATGGGGAGTAAAAGAGTGGGTGAAGGATATGTGTGAAAAGTTGGGGGATAATGAAGGGGTAAATAGAGGGCTGGCGAGGCTCATGGAGTAGGGCCTCTTTTTTCTTTTTCTTACTTTTCAATGTTGTGGATCCTAGAACCCTTTAGATATCAGTTCTTTGCTTTCAGTTATTATGTTTTGATGGGATCTAATGGGCATGTGATATACGTCTTGGGGTTATGAGTGCATGAATTTATGGTTTGGGATATACATAGACATATAGTCACTCAGCGTTTCCTTATTCACTTCTATACTCTGTACATATTGCACCGTCTATTATTTTTATGAAATTAAAGCGAACAGAAGTCGTAGTCAGCTCTAGCTAGAAATCGTAGCCATGATCTAAAGCCTCTGCAACACATTATAAGCGTGGTATTTTGCCATATGAGGCTACAGTCGCAAAGTTTTGAACTCACAATAAGTCCGAGACATCATATTAGGGCGAAAGCTCTTTGAAGCAGGCATTCTGAGACCGCCTGAACCTTCTTTTGGAAAATTTTGAATGTCAACTAGCAAAGCGATAGATAATAAGATTTTCGCTTCTATTGATAGCAATTGATACACAAAAGAAATTTGCTCGTGCGCGTGCGTGCGCAAATTGGAGGAATCCGGCTCGTCTCTTGTATTTTATAGAAATGAACTTAGAGAAACTAATAGTGGGCAGGTCGGCCAAAAATCTAGCTAGTTTTCCTTGTATTATCAGCCTTCTTTCTTCATACTTTTCCAAAGGCCTTTGTTATGGGCGCTTTAAGAGATCGCAACCGACACCGTAGATCCCACAGAGATATGGCTGATCAATTCAGCGAGGTTATCGAGTAAGAATACACTCTTTCGGCTACTTGGATCGGTGGTTACTTATAGCAATTAATGTCACAGAATCAAAGAAGACCCCGACGTCGCACCACAGTCTACGGCGATTACCAAGACCGCATTAGATAGGAGCCTTCACTATGCAGGTGATTCAAATCAATTCGCAGTCCAAAATTCAGACTCTTAAACTCACCGATTGTTCTTGAGTAGACGAGTGTGGTTCCTTATTTAAAAACTTCAACGAGTTAGCTTCTAAATCTGCGTCAACCTCAGATGAATGCGAACCTACTACAGAAGAAAAGGATGCTCTGCGACACGTAGCGGAGAACCTGCCACTATCGGCGTGGTTAGTTGCCGTTGTTGAGCTCTGCGAACGCTTCTCATATTACGGTTGTCAAGGGCTTTTCCAAAATTTTATTCAACGACCATATGACGGACGAGAAGGGCCGGGTGCCCTTGGGCTTGGGCAACATGGCGCCACCGGGCTAGGGACTTTCTTTCAGTTTTGGTGTTATGGTGAGCCGCTGTCACCAACCGACCGAATCCGATTTGGATACCGCTGCTGACGTATTTTAATGGTGGCAGTAACTCCCATATTCGGTGCCATTGTCGCAGACCAGTACCTTGGAAAGTACAAAACGATTGTATACTTCTGTATGATCTATATTGTTGGTTTGATCGTTCTCTTCGTTAGCTCGCTTCCGTTCAGCCTCAGAGCTGGCAACGGTCTCGGGGGCTTCATCTGCGCGATAATACTCATCGGGCTCGGTACGGGTGGCATTAAAACCAATGTAAGCCCTCTGATCGCAGAGCAATATACACGGAAGAGAATGGTTATCAAGACGCTTCCTTCCGGTGAGAGGGTTATTCTCGACCCAGCACTTACAATCCAAAGGATCTATATGGTGTTCTATCTTTCGGTTAATATTGGATCACTTTCGGTGCTTGCGACCCCGTACATGGAGTACAAGCTAGCTTGGTCGTTCTCAAGCGCCTATTTGCTTTGCTTATGCATGTTTCTCGTTGGATTGGTAGTTCTTGTTCTGGGGAGAAAAAAGTATGTGGTGCGACCACCAAAGGGGTCGGTCATCACGAATGCGTTCAAGGCTACCTGGATTATGATCAAGAACCGAGATACAGACGCCCCAAAACCTTCTTGGCAGGCTGAAAAGAGTGGAGGTTTGGCTGACCTTCCTTGGGATGACTACTTCATTGAGGAGTTGAAGCGATCATTGGTGGCCTGCAAAGTATTTACAGTTTTTCCGATATTCTGGGTGGTGTACAATCAGTTTTCTACTAACTTTGTATCGCAAGGTAAGGGATCATTCTAAATTAGTGGATACACCTAACCTCAATTTCGATTTTGCTATTGGGCTAACATAGTCTAATCGCGGGCAGCCGGTCAGATGCAGACCAACGGAATTCCTAACGACTTAATGCAAAATTTTGACCCCATAGCAATTATTGTCTTCGTCCCAATTCTCGACAGGATCATCTACCCTCTTTTGCAAAAGGCCCGAATCCCTTTCCCGCCGATTAACCGTATAGCGCTAGGATTCACAGTAGCTTCTCTTGGAATGGCATATGCCGCCATAGTTCAGCATCTTATCTACTCCTCAGGTCCCTGCTACAAATCACCACTTTGCCCAGCCTCCGAAGTTAACGGCGTAGCTCAAGGCAATAATATACATATTGCTGTTCAGGCACCAGCGTATGTCTTGATCGGGCTCGCAGAGATCTTGGCGAGCGTAACGGGTTTGGAATATGCTTACATGAAAGCGCCGACATCAATGAGGAGCTTTGTGCAAGCGATATTTTTGCTCACATACGCCTTTGGAGCAGCAATTAGTGAGGCTTTAAGCCCTACGGCAAGGGACCCAACAATTTTGTGGATGTATGTAGGTATTTCGATCGCTGCCTTTATAGCTGGCTGGGGCTTTTGGGTTTTTTTCAAGGGGTTGAATGATATCGAAGATGAGTTGAATGAACTAGAAGAACCAGAAGAGAATAAGAGCAATGAGAGGCGACTAGAGGACTTAGATAAAAGCTAAAGGGGCTAGCAAGAAAGCCGACGACTCAGATTTGCAAATGAGAACACCCGAGGTTTAAGACCAAATCAGAAAATTGCCAGCATAGGTGTCTAGCATATATACTCATAGACCACCTTTCCTAGTTAATATTAGGCACTTATAGTACTATAACCCGTTTAAACTGATAGATAGCGAATTAAAAGTTTAGAAGCAATCTTCATGTCATTAAGCTCATGTAAGCTGGCTCCTTTCGTTCCAACCATCCAAGGTCAAACAATATGTGCAAAAACGCCGAAGAGGGTATCTGATAAACCAATATACATGAAACTAAGTATTTGTGCGTAGATAGATTCTCTTGTGCTAGATCTATGCGGATTTGAAGGGCGTCTCCTCTGATATCGAGCGCCTCCTGTCGCTAATTCTATATGCGAACCAGACAACCCATACCACGCAAAGTGCTGGCACACATATTACGAGATACCAAGTCCACGAAGGGTTGTACTCTAGAATATCGACGTTCATGCCAAACAAAGACGCTGCAAAGAGGAGCGGGAGAAAGATAAACTAGTATCATGTGTTAGCATAGTTCGCAAAGTTCATGGGGATTAGTCTTCGGCATATTAGCTTACTGTAATCCAACTCAGGCGCTTCAAACTCTGCGTCTGCTCCCTGGACCGATAAGCCTCGTCGATTGAGACCAAGCTAAACACCATCTGCATCATGTCCCTCAAATCTTTATCCCATACTTTGGTTTCTGCATGCGTGTTTGTAAAAAAATCCATAACTTTTTCTAGCTCGTCTGCTATCTCTGGGTGTACCTCCCTCAGTGTTGGTGGCAACGACTCCCAGCTCCAGAAAGCTGAAATGTTGCCATCAATAGTTTTTGTGTTTTCGGAAAGAAACTTTTGGAGAATTATAACATTATGCTCAGACATTGTGCCTAAGCTGTGAACTAGCTTCAGACTGGACATGATGGTATCAATCATCGCTTTCTGGGCACGGTTGTCGTAAATGTATGATTTCTATACAAAAGAAATTCGGATTAGCAATTGACTTCGCGACGAACTTCTTTAAACGAATTGCAATTATGCAGAGACGATGTGGACAAACCAGTGAAGTAACATGTTCCAAAAATGCTTCTTTGAACTGATTCCAACTTTGCACAGATTTTCGAAATAGAATCAGCACCAACTCTATTGGTATCTCTGTATGTTTTGGACTATGCAGCAATGGTAAGAGTGCCAAATGAACACTCAAATCCGAGGAAGTGATATCAAACGACATATCATGTCCGTCGCCGGGTTTGCAGACATCCAATACTATCAGTCTTTTGTGGACCAAAGCGCGTGTAAGCGCTATATTGGACGATTCAAGCAGGAGCTGTTCGCTAGGGACACATGGAGGGGCTTTTTCAGTGGATTTCCTATGGTCGATAGCCAGATCAACCCAGTCAAGGTTTGGCTTCGAGTTGAAAGGCCACCATTTAGCCCAAGGGGATTTCACTGGAATTTTAGATGTTTCAACTAATATAATGAATCAGCAAAGGCCATAATATTTTGTTTACTGGAAATACCAAAATAGGTTGGTTCTACCTAAGGTGATATCTGCGAAGGATATGACGAAGCGGCTCATCACTATTGATATGAGTTAGTCCGTATTCGCTTGTATTTCATAGATATAATAATACGCACTTCCTAATTCTCCTGGCGTCGGTGTCACCAGTGGCATGAAAAGGAAGTCAAGATGTTCTCTTGGTCGATAGTTCCATATCTTCAACCAAGGAGTTGCTATAATAGATCCAGCTTCTATTAGATCAGGGAAATATAGAAAATATGGAATATTGACTAGATCCACGAGACATACACAAAGTGAGCCGTCGGCAACTGTCGAGGAAGACCTTCCAAGAGTCTATTCTTAAAACTCCGAGCAGAAAGACGCTTTCGAACTCCTCGAACCATTCTTCCATTCTCTTGCCAGGTATTCTACCTTTGTTAAGTCGAAGATACCGAAGGGTGTCGAACAAACTAGTATTTTGGATGCGCATGTTAGAACTTCGGTGCAGTTGGTTAAGGTTGATCGAAGACAATTTGCTATTTTTCTTACAAAAGGCGCCGCTGTGTAACCGGCGGTTGAGATGGGAGTACTGATGTGCACTGTTCAAGCAGAGTTATGCGTCAGCCGTTGAATCAAAGGTCCGGTTGAGGTTTCGAATTTTTAATATAGAAAAACTCTGGAGACTGGCGCCGTTATACAATCGGATTATCCCCTGTATAGGACGCAGTATCTTTCCAACTATCGATAACCTCGCTGGTTTCTTTATCCTGGTACTTGACGGTCGCCACAACATGTAGGATCTTCAGTTTTCTCTCAAGCATTTCCTTAATTCGGTCTTGCTTGGCCCTAAAATTGTTCTCCCATCGCCAACGGAAACCGAAGAGTTGCGCCTTCGGTGATACCAGTTTGGAGTTAGACAATTCACGATCCGCAGAAAGTGTGCCGGGTAGGTGTGATCGAGGGATAGCTGCATTCCTTTTCAAAGCTAAGCGGTGAAAGTAAGACCGGGCTGCTACGAACAGGATACCGAGTCCGGCTCCCAGGAACATCAACAGAATGACGACTTTCGAATCCATCGCTGAGGTATTCCAGCTATTATAATATTTGCATTGTTTTTATATATATTTATTAGATCGAATGGTGGCTCATTGATAAGACCAGGAGGCAGTGCAGGTTGCGGGGACAGAAAAGTGTGCTTTTGGAGAATAGCTCTCAGATATATGGCGTCCGAAAGTATCCACTCTCTCGTATTTTCGTTTCACGGAAGAAAGCCCATGTTACAGTGGTTGCAGCGTATACTGCTCAATGGAATTCGGTTCAACAATCCCATTTTCCCGTACATGGGCACAGCCAAGTGTAACTAATGTAAGCTCGGAGTATCGGGTCATGCAAGGGCCAGGGAAGCTTCCATAAGTGGGGCGGAACATCAAATGAGCCTATTCGTATTCGCGTGACTTTAGCTTAGCTTAGCTACAAACTGGATTTCCAATCATGATGTATCGTATTCGCAAATATGTTACAATACAGCCGAGCTTACAGGTGAATGAATCGCCAGCATGGCAGCACTTCTACTATGCGTATAATTTTAAGGTAGAATTAAAATCGCTTCAAGTTTCTCAAGCTATGGTACGACTATTGACAAGGCTACATTACTGAAGCTGCTCGTCCGGGATATCCCGGAGCGTAGTCAATGCGTCTGGCTAAAAAGAACATTTTAGCCAAAAAAAAGTTTCGGGCCCGTGGTATTACCCTATGTTCGTTGAGACAAGCATAACAAGAATATCACAATTCAAACAACGCAAAATAGTTTAAGTAAGTAAGCCTCTTCTAGGCTGTCTAGCATGGAGATCGTGGGCGCGTCATAATTAGAGCTAGCTAGGCATTAGATCGTCGCATTGGATTATTGACCGCAAATGCTGCCGTAGATGCGGCTCATGGGATGTAACATAATTTGTGATCGCGATACATCATCTGGTCTATCTCTAGCGATCAACGAGAGCGAGGGTCTGGGATCTCAAAACCGTCGGTCGACCACTGTCCTATTAGTTAATCCTTTTCAAAATGCCCAAATTCAAGCTGGAAATGCCAGGTTGTCAAGTAACCAGTTTCCGAGATTGCGTAGAAGCCATCGTACGAGGCACAATAAGTATGCGTGCGGCTACAGATTTCGTGTTTACTCGAAATCCAATATGGCTCACATGCAACTGAGAAATATCATCCGCCTGAAGATACTAATTGTAAGATCTTAGTCCTAAGATAGAGAGATTTGGGAGATTGTTGAAATGGCAACCCTAACTCTAGCTTTTCTTAGTTTTATTATGCACCGAAAACCTCTTTACGATCTTGTCTCGCGTCCAAGCATCTGAATTTGCAATTTTTAGAACGTTAAAAGCTCCTTTATTGGCGTAATGCAGGAAACACTGGTGAATATACTAATACCATGATAATTAGTGGTTTTATCTTATTACTCCTATCAGACTAGATTTCGAGCGTTGAAATAGACTCGTGGCGTCAGTTGACTAGAAAAACGTAATTGTTAGCCAAGGGAAGATAATGCAATTAGAGATACTCACCGAAAATGGTTAAGGGAGAGGAAATTGGGGCTAGGATGGAATGGGAGACGAGCACTTGTCGGTAGTTTAAACAATCGATGAAACTAAAAGAAAGAGAGAGAATGGAAAGAAGGAGTGGGGTTAGAAGCTATGGCTAAATCAGTGTAGTCACTAGTGGAAACACACTCTCGATCTCCCGGGAATGGTATTCACTAATGATTCGAATAGTTACAAAGAAAGAAAGGGTAATAACAAATGTATACCTGTTCTAAGCAAACTCCAAACATACAGGCCGAATCATGATCGATTACGTGCGACTGTATTCCCATTCGCCTTCAAGACAGGTGAAAACATGCCCATCTCATAAAGATAATAAAACCCAAAGTAAAAGAACACCGATTATGTTCTCCAAAAACAATCAGAAAATCTTTCTGTTGTGCGAAATGAAAGAGAACTCCAACCTATCATTGGTACAAAAGAAAGACGAGAAAAGACAAAAGAAAGACGAGAAAAGACAAAAGAAATACCCAAATTCCGGATTTCGTTCCTTAAAGCCCCAAAAGCTCAGCACTCAGAATTGGAAGAAGAGCCTTTTCTTCTGGTGCCTTGCTCTCAGCCTCCAGTTCTTCCTTCTTGGCCCACTTTCCTCCAATCTTCTGTGGTAAGCAGATCAAAGTACTGCAGCATTTCTTGAAGAAATTGAAAATTTTATACTTGCTAGGAGCGAGCATTGCTTTCAAAGCGGTTTTGTCGTCTTCTGTGAGGATCGATTGGAACCACTCGTGTTGGACCAGATCTTTTGCCGTGGCTCGGTATCTGTGGTCCCAAGTAAGAGCCTTTCGAAGGAAGTCCTCGAAGAGATCGACTTCTTTATCAGTCATGGAAGCTGGACGATCTTTCATGATGCGCTCACGGAGGTTGCCTTCTGGCTTGGTGGTATCCCAATCCATGGTTGGAAGGCCAGACATCTTCCATTTACTTATGAGCCAGGCTGGAGGAGTTCCGAGGAGCTCGACCATCATTGGCATGTGGTCAATGTTGATGTCGGCCTTGGTCCTCTTTTGGGTATATCTACCCTGCTCGTCCTTGTAGCGCTCCTCAACAAACATGAGATGCTCGCCAGTTGTCATGCGATAAGCCTTGATTTAACTGAATTAGAATACTTTCAATCTAAATAATTATTGAAATTAGAGAGAATACTTACAATGCATGTTATGGCCCAGATGTCAATGCCGATTGTGATTGGCAGACGTTTGATAGCCCATTCAGGAGAACGATTCCCCTTTGGCGTTGTCATCTTGTACAACCTCCTTGGGTGGTTCTTCTTGAAGGCTACTCGTATTGTTAGTATATTGTCTAGAATGTAAAAAGGTATCAGGCTGCCACTTACTTTGCCCAAAATCTGCCAGTCTGACATCACAAGTGTTGAAAGTCAAAGGGGCACGGACAGTCAAGTCATCGTCAATGCAAGAGACAAGATACTCTGGCATATATTTAAGGTCCTTGGGTTTACTATTCTTCGGCTCAAGGAACCTCTTTGCGTTTGTGCCAGCTTGGAAACCTTGCTCCTTCATGAGGATGTTATGAGGATGGATGTCTAAGAGATATAAAGTTTAGATACAGGTTTGAAACGAAAGTTATATTATATGCTTACCTCCATGCCCATATCCTGCCTTATGAAGCCAAGTAACAGAGGAAAGAAGCTGGAAGGTGACCTTCTTCGAAACATTATATTCGAAGGACCCAAGATCTTGCTTCTTGACCAAATTGAGATAGTAGTCGAGAGATGGCCCAATAGCCTCCGAGACAATACAGAAGTGGTCACCAAAGTGACCACTGACACGGAAACACTCATCGACTTTCATAATGTGGTCTTTTCCAAAGTCGCCCTTGCCATCAGTCCTCTTTCCAAGTTTCATGAGGACTCGAGCCTCCGTGACATCGTCCTTGCTATCTTTCTTACTATTAGTGCAGACTTTGATAGCAACCGAGTCGTGACCGTGGGCCCCCATTCCGTTGGTGGGCTCCGCTTGCCAGACCGAGGCAAAATTACCGTGGCCGAGTTTGGCCTTGACGGTATAATCTCCGAGCTGTTGCTCAAGGAGAACTGGAAAGAATTTGCCATTTCCTTCACCGTATTTATAACAGTGTTCGAGACGGTCCGAATCCGGATGGGGGAATGGGTGAGGATCGCACTGAGAGTACGAAAAGTCGATTTCTTTGTCCTTGTGGACTAACTCGGAAATCGCCTCGCGAAGGGTACGTGCCTGCCTACGGACATTGTAGGAGAGGCCGGTGCAGCACTCGACATCTTCGACAGAAGCAGCCATCTTGAGATCGTGCTGTTTCACAAGATATATATCACAATGCTGAAATATTTTGATGCTGTCGAATTCAATAGAAAGAACGACCAAATACGCAGCCCGTAGTTTGGTGGTTCTCTGAAGGCTTGATGGGTAAGATACAGAACTGATCAAAGATCAACAGGTCGAAAAGTAAGAAAATACGTGAATTCGATGGTAGATTCGATGGCTAAAGCTCTCCAACTGAAGCAGAGGCAACAGTCGAGGTGTAAGTCGCCATTAGCTGTGAATTTGTTTCGAAAAAAGTTGTTAAAGTTGAACGGTCTTGATATAAGCTATAGGTAGCCTTATATGTGGGGAAGCAATAGTAGACGGTAGTGGAGAGAATTTTGAGGGGAGAGGGGGGCTGGGGGAAGCCGCTCTTTTATAGTATTTCGATTTTGGGAGAATCCTAAGCTATTTGTTACGATAGTAGATCATCTATAAGTGATATTCGGTAGCTCTATTGCAAAACTCGCAGAGAGTGTGGGAGATTTGAGCTCAAAGCCTCATCCACTGCATATCGTCGCATGATAGCCTGCATGCCTTACAGAATATCACATTCTAAATTTGCACTTTGGTACAGTCAACGAATATCTTGTAAAATAACTCATAAATTCAAATAATTTTGCTGGGCACGTCCCAGTAAAATAATTTAACTTTTTCGAGATCCATAGGCCATCTATATATAGCACTAGAGCACGATCTTGCAGTTCCAACCTCGATGATCATGTGTTGCAACGTGTTGCATTTTTCGTAGGCCTATCACTGAATTTGGGCCGCGGCTATCACTAGTGTAGGATTCCGACCGCCTCGCATCTGTTTTGCGAAATAATAATATCAGAGACCAGCTAATACATGTACCTACCTAGGTAATTTACAGTAAGATCGCCGGCTAGAATGAGCCACCAACTTGACAGCACATTGATCGTAGGCGCTCGTTATATACCAAAGGATTTTGTAAGAAATTGTTCAACGTTCTTCATTACATCTTGGTTCCGGTTACTGCTACATACATATTGACACGGCGTTCTCCGAGTTAGATATTCCAAGCTCTGGTACTTTGGCGAAGATGTCACAAACAAGTATGCGAAATTCTTTATTTACAGTAAAGGCCTGATAGAACTAGTGCTCAACCCGTGGTGGGCAACTAGAAGCCTAAGACAAATTGATGATAACATACCCGCGTCAGGCCTAACGCCATACGCTTATATACACTAGGGTTATTGTAAGGGAAATAGAAGCTATAACGCCGCATATGCTTCTCTGGTATCCAGCCATTTAACTCCGAACTCCGATATAAAATAAATGTGAAAGATAGCCTTATCAGCCAAAAACGAGACCCAAAAACGAGACCCGAATGCTCATCCGGATCCATAAGATATGAGAAATGCAAAATATATCCATCATCCGCTTAGAAAAAAGCTCCACGGAAAATGGTATATATTAGTCGGGCTAGTAGGTAACTCGAACGACTGCTGGTTCAGGTACCCTTGGGGCGGGGTATTTTGTGTATGGTGGCGGTAGAGTCTCCGATATGAGAGTATTGAAAGGTATGGATTTAAATTCAGCCGGGTCTTGCTCTACATTTCCACGTTCCAGATCTCTTCCTTTCGCTCTCTCGCTTTCGAATTCGGAATGGGTTGCTTGACGCCATAGATATATCAGGGCACCTAAAATAAACATAAGAAAAAGAATGCCGATTGTGGGACCGACTATTCGCGCGGCGTTTTCTAATGCAGTAGACATTGTCTAAATTGGCTAACTAGTGGTGGGAATACTAGGTTTCTCGCGTTTATATTTGCAAAAAAAAAGTGTGATATGAGAGTCTCTGATCTGGGTGCTGAGAGGGCAGGCAAGAATTCGCAGATGTCTGGAGGCCTAGGGAAGCCTATAGTATGAGCAGGAATCTTCGCAAAGTTGGTAAAGATAGAGGACCTAAGAACTGGACCTTGAATTCTAGGTTCTTGTATGAGTTGAAACTCTAGAGACGTCGAGACTCGGGGGACGCCCCATATGTTATAACATTTCGATGTGCAAGCTTTCCTGTAAGTCATGTTGGGATGACCTTACATTTTGAAACTGCTTTGGTGCGGCCCAGTGTGTCAAACCAATCGGGTCATCTACGTTCATATGCTGTGCCCTTGAGCGATGTCGATTTTTGCGGCACAGATCATAATATCATGGTCATGGAACCGTTTTTGGGTACTATCTTTAAGTTCACTGAACTGTGCGTCTCCGAGTGTACAGTGCATTGGCTGAAACATAGCTAAATGCAAGGCTTAGGTGAGAATTCCTGCTGCAAGTGCAGGCATGTTTTCACGTTTTCGAGCGAAGTTTGAGGGGCTAGGTGTACCTAACCGAAGAAATCCCGGTCAATCATGCGGTGTCCCACCATCATGTTGGATTGGAGGCAGGGCACGAAAATAGTTGTGGGTGGAGCTTTATTGGCGCTTGCATAATGATAAGAATAGCCAACACCGCCAAAGCCTTCTCGCGGCTTGACAGCCGGCAACCGGTACAGCCATCGATGCACTATATCTCTATTGATAATAATAAAACCTGCTCTACCCTACCTTCTTGAAAGAAATCATGGAAGGCTCGACTCAGGCCTTTCGCTACGCTAAACTGCTTTTAATTTTACTTTACAAGAATCTGACAATGAGAAAATATTATGGTAAAGTTCTAAATCTATTACGAGATTCTAGCACGCCAGCGTTCACAAGAATTTCCAGCGTCGCGACAGACAACACACCAATTAAATTGAATTGCTTGACTTCAAGAACAAAGGGGAAGGAACTGTAAACTCGATTTAATTAGAAGTAGCGGTTATAAGCATAATCAAGCGAACTATGATATACAAAAAACTAAAATAAAATAAAAATACCAAGCTACCAGATGCTATTGGAACCGACCAATAATCCACAAAGTGCTAGCCCAAATTTGACTGGGGCTCTGGCGGCATCTCTAGAAGATGCTATACAGGGACATTGAAACTCGAAATCCCATTTCAAGATTATAGGCGCGACCCACCTGCGGCTAATGAAAATCGCTTCCGAGAGCGATTCCTTTATAGGCGGGGAAAGGCGGCGGTAGAGAACAATTTTCCAAAACTGTTGCATCTTCCGTCCCTGCCAAGTTGAGATTTTCCATCCTGACCGCCGCCTTTTCTTTCATAGGCCCGAGTGCAGGTGAGTTCTCCGTGGGACTGTATAGAGTGTCCGAGTCTTTGTCGTCGATATAAGTAATATCTGACAGCCTTTCAACGTCTTCGGCTTCTGCTTTGAGTTTCTCAGTAGCCTTGCGCCGCTGAAGTCGCTTGTCTATGAAATACGCGATTGCTATGACAAGGCCTAAACCTGCAAGTCCGGCGACGATTCCACCGATGACTGGAGCCGGGCGGAATTCTCGAAAATTTGGACGTTGGGATGTCTTGGAAACCATTCTTGAATTACGATACCCAAGAACTTCGTTGAAGATATGAGGGGGATATAATAGGCTACAGACTATGTTCTGGTTAATGCAAAAAATTTGCTGTTTAGCGTTTATGATATTTTAATACTGCCAGGGCTAAGTGATTGAGTACGAAGTTATTGAGATTCTTTTGAGCGAGGATCAAACCGACATCTTAAGTACAAAAGCTAGAAAGAATCAATGTCCAGTTTGCATGGCCATGGCACGGTCGCCCGTGTCAATCCTATTCATTGCCTCCTGTTATAAGACGATGTTGGAATTCTCAAGTATGCGGCACGGTGCACCGACTTATAGTACGCATAAGGAGGCAATAATAACATAACCAATTACAACATTGTTTCCAATATATAGTTCAAACATCCCCGTGGCCATATCGCTATGATTGAGAAGTTAGTCGGTACTATTTCACTTGCTATGCCTTTCGCAGATGTTATGCCCAACATGAACACGCACGCTACATCGAGAACTTGGTTTTTTTACTGTCAAAAGCTGTCAAAAATGAAAAGAGTTAATGAAATTACCGTTTGATTGTATCTAATAAAGCCAATTATACACATAATGCTCATACTCTTCGCCAAATAGAACAGTCTGGTTTTAATTGAGAGTGTTCAGGATACATCCATCCTGTGCCGAAGTGCCTAGTTTTCTATATGCACACTACCAAATGGTTAGTTCACGTTGAAATACAGGAAGTAGCCAGATCTTCCCGGATCGGATAGGCCTAGTCAGTCTACACAATCACAGTCCGGTATTTCATTTACAAAATGGTATGTAGCTAATCACACCAATAGTATAACCAAAGTTTCTATTATCCGAGAACACGTCAATGCAGACGAAGGCAGTTTAAAGATATGATCTTCTCAGAATAATTAAATACTAGCAGCTAGTCCTTTACATAGTGTACTTCTAACTATGTATCTTAAAATCTTTCTGACTACCACATGTCCACTTGGACCTTTTCTATTTATAAAAGTTAAAGAAATAGCAAGCAGTTGGAGCTGGTGTTGCATATCTGAGGTTTTGCGTGCGCGTTGCTTAAGTTATAAAATCGATGCTTTCGTCTGATGACTAGACCGACCAACCTGCCTGCCTGAACCCTGGCCTCGAGGCAATAAGTCGAAATGGGAAACTCTGAATCTGTCTCGCAAACACATGCTATACTTGGGTTTCTCTTTGCAATCAGTAGATCATTCTGACCGAATCTTTTTCTCCTCACCACCACCAAGTTATTATTATTGCATTGCAAGCAGGACAGTTGAAAATTTTTTCTCTACTCTAATATAGTATTTTGATTTCTTGAATTCATGAAAAATGACCGTCGACGCAATGAACTTTGAACAACCAGCCCAAATTGACCTTGTCGCTTTCGAGCGAGACGGGTTTGTGATAATTGACGATGTCCTTCCACCGGACATGTTTGAAGCTGCAAAAAAGGCGTGCGAAGAAGCAGTAGAGAAAGGGAGGAAAGGTGAATGGCCACATCGGTAAGCTCTCGAAACAATTCCTTTGCTCCAAGGCAATGTTATATATAATCGTATCCCTCCCCTTAAATCAAACCAAGAGACGTTTATGCATTGGTTGGGTCGTCTTTTGCTCGAAGCACAGAATTCCAACTATAACTGAAGAACCAGCTTGGACGGGGGATGTTGATGACATGACAACACAAAGATCAACACAACAACACAAGCGCCAATGGAAGGCAGCTTGGCGATGCCTTTTGCCGTGCTAATTATGGAGTCTTGCTGCATAGGCGAATTGTCGGGAAGGCATTCCCCCCATGGCCATCTTCGGGCCCTGATATTTGGGGTATCCAACATCTCATGCATCCAGTTAGTACTACCAACCCAACGTCAGTTTCGAGATCCCAACTCATCTTACAAGTAGGACCTCAATCTCCCAATCTTCAAACAAATCTACACCAATCCGAAGCTCCTTTCTACCGCCTGCGCCATCCTCGCCGTACCTTCGCCATCCTCGCTCCAATTAGAACTCTTCAACCTGCTCATCAATCCTCATACAACGCCTTTTTCATTGCCCTACCATCGAGATACTATACCCGCCGCTACTCCTCCTGAAGAGGAAGCCAAACTGCTTACACGTCCTCGCACCGGCACGCAGTATAACCTTGCATTATACGATGATGCCTGTCTCATCGTTGTCCCGGGCTCTCATAAACGCCCCAAGACAACAGAAGATGTGGAGACATTGGCGCAGGATGACAAGTCGCCGTTGAAGGATGAAATCAAAGTGATATTAAAGCCCAACCAGGCGGTTTTCTACGAGAATGATATCCTACATCGCGCAGACTATAACACCCTGAAGAGGGTGACCTTGCATGGAAGTCTTGGAATGGAAGGCCAAATTGAGAGAGCGAGGATGGTGCTACAGCACGGTGTCGAATACCTCAAGGCTGAAAGTTTCGTTGAAGGAATGGATCAAGTTGGAATAAAGATGTGGAAGAATTTGATAGAGGGGTACGGGAAGAGCGATAACGTGAAGGGAATTCATGAGATTTAATCTTATAATAGCTATCACATTTACTACGGAAGAACGGTTTATTGGAACTTGAGGTGGGTTGAAACCAATGTAACTTTTTGGTCATTAGAGATTACTCATTTATGCATTCTCGTAGCAGCTATTCCACCACAGGGAAGATATACTATATTAACATAGATTGGAAATTGAAACAATATGAAATCCGAATGAACCAAATGAAAAAGATCGCCGACCGTTATCGTACACCACAAAGAATATCAAATGACTAAAATGGTAGATTCTCCTGTAATCAATTCCTCACACAGCCCCCACTTTCGAATCGGGTATCTAAGGAAATTAAGCGAAGAACATGGCCAAAGCAGCACCGATGAGGACGGTACCAGCGTTAGCAGCAATGCTTCCCGCGGCACCGGTGTAGGCTGGTGGTGGGACACCAGTGGTGGTGTTGGTAGCTGGTGGTGGGACGTAGGTTGGGATGACCGATGGGACGACTGTAGTGCTGCTTGGGCAGATGGTGGTGGTCTTGGTCTTGGTGATAACAGAGCTAGTCTCGTAAACTGGGACAGAGCTGCTGCTGTAGACTGGAGGAGCGACGGAGCTGGAGCTAGTGTAGACTGGAGCAGTGGTAGAAGTCTCGACCTCGGGCGCGGTTGTCTCGACTGGAGCCTCGGTGGTGCTGGTGACCTCCTCAGCAGTAGTTGGGACAGGAGCCTCAGTAGAGGATGGTGGTGCCTCGGTGGTGCTCTCGGGGCCACCTGGGGGAGTGATGGTCACACCAGCGCTAGCGCAGAGAACTTGCGCAGCTGCGACAGTCTGGTCGATTTGCGCGGCGTTGCAAGCACCAGGAGCCGAGATACAAGTAACGATTCCAGTGAGGAAAGTTTGAGCCTTGCAGATACAAGCGATGTCGGTCTGGCCGCAGCCAGATGTACCGATCTGGGAGATGGCGCAGGTCAGGGCACAGGGCGGGATCTTATCGAGCTGGGCGGCAGCGAGAGCAGCGCCGGCAACAACAGTGAAAATGGTAGAGGTCTTCATTTTGATCGATTGAGTTGGATTGTATGAGAAAGCGAAAATATTCGATTATTGGATTTGATTGATTGGAAACGATTGTAATAACGAGTGTATATCGATTGATCGAAGCGAGTGTCCTTGACTGCCTGTATGATAAGGGAGGATGATGAGGAAAAAAGAGTTTGTTGAGTGCGGACATGGCTGGCTTATGTATTCATATCGCGTCCATACGTTCTCGCATTATTCCTTCAGCTTCGATGCTCTTTCCTTTCCTTTTTTTTTTTTTGCTAGCTTCTGCTTGCTTGCTTGGAGGTGTGGGAGAAGCTGTTGTCCAAGACTGTGCTGTCATTGACCACCCTAACCACCAGCCAATACTGTCCTCGTTAATGGATCCATGCAGGCGGACTATAATTCGCGGGCTGGGGGTGATTCAATGATTTCCAGCTAAAAAATATTTTTTTTAGTCTGGGTCTTCACCTCCTAAAGCCGGTCCATGACAGCACCAAGTGTGAAATAATTGGCCGGTTTGCATCATGCAGTCTTTCGATGCTCTCGATGGATGCTGTTTTTGTTTTTTGTGCCCGACTCTCTGTCTGAGCATCAAGCTTGGTGACCGAAGAGGGCGGATAATTGGCTAGATTGGTCAAAGTCCGGAGATTGGGACTGGGGAATCTGAACTTGAGTTTTGGACCAATCAAACTAGCTAGGCTTGCACCTGGATGTCCCTATCACTTCGAGTGAGCCAGCAAACACTGCAGGATGGATCTGGTCCCATTGACGCTAACACCCAATCTCCACAAGAAAAACATCTAACGTTTTAGCCTTCTGCTATCAGCCCACGATGAACTCAAAACCTTCTTCTTTTCTTATAAGAATTAAGTCAATATAAACCTATTGTCCAGTCAAAGGAGCTCCAGCAAGGATTGGTTCACAGTTTAATTGCGGAGTCTTGACCGAGAACCCGGGATGGCCTAGCGAACACATAGTTTAGACTTTCCTGTGGAGTTGCGAACGGCTAGGTAGCTGTCAGATGCGAGCGAACGTTTGCAACCAGCGTGGAAATTCTAGGCTCTGAACGGCAATTGGTCTCCATCAACCTCATTCTTGAGAAGGTCAATATCCTTTTACCTAAATGTCTATACATATCACCACATCCCTCTTATTGGTTGCGGAAATGAAGACGATCGTTGATTTGGTTCGACTTCGAAACACGCACCGCCATCGAATTAATATTTCAGGAAATATAGATGGAGATGCACCGAACCAACCAAGTTGTTGCACAGACAAAAGTGGCACCCAAAAAAAAAAAAAAAAAAAAAGTAGGAGCAATACCAATGCTTGCCAACGTTGTGGTCTCGAGACAAAATTGATCCTCGATCGGTTTCGAATTCCAGGTCAGGCGATAGGAAAGGAGCTTTCGACTTGGCAGGAACGAGGCATTCTGCATTCCTTCTTGACGACCGACACGCCTTCCGCTTCCCGGCTGCTATCGATTGCCAAGATATCGATTGATCGGAGAGTTAAAAAGTCAGCGATTCAAGTTGTTCGAAGAACACCGAATGGCGCTGAGCCATCTAAGTCTAGACGTCTGGGGAGACTCAGAATGGTAGGTCAACCGAATCAGCTGATTCACTCTTGCCAGAATCTCCCGTCTTCGGCTTTGAGAAAAGTAGGTCTGTTCTCGCAGATATCATCATGACCAAATGGGCACCGGGTTCAGGGCTACCTAGTCAACCACGATCAAGATTTTCCTATGGGACAACTGGCGTCTCATATAGATGAGATGCTCTGCATATGCGCATGTGCATGACGTTTGTCCATCGCTAACATTCGACCTGCGAAGGCTAAAGCCAAGTTCCTTGCCTCCATCCCTTGGCGGAGTATTCTCGCTAATTTTTATTTCGTCGTTGCCCAAACTAAGCCCTCGGACGCGAAAATTTCGCCGCCTCTCGTGATGACCGAAAGCTGTCTCGCAAATCGAACAGCTGCACAAAGTTAGTTGGTTTCCTTTTAATTTCCGGCAAATTTCAAGCGTGAAGATCATCGTATCAGTGTCGTTTGAAGGTCAGATTTTGATCTTTTTAAGCTGGTTTAATTATAATAACGATTATGCGCAACCAGTCGCAAGTTTGACATCGATACGATAAAAGTCCGACAGATCCCCATATATTCCATAGAATTTTATGCGCAGTTGCAGTGTGGATTTTCAGCACTTGACCCGATATTCAAGGATGGTTCCATTTACTGAGATGCATTAACGAAAATACTAGGAACGTCGGATCTACGGAGTAATTTGTTATATTCATATATCGCTTCGGTTTGAGCTCCCCTCTTAAACATTCGTAAGTAAATATATATATTACGCGGAGGTATCATAGACATCTCATTCTGTTCTTATTTTCCGCCTCGCTAGCACAATAATATAATTATAAATATCATGCTATAGCGCGAGGCAAGCTATAGCACTATATCGTAATGCAGTGTGGTCCAGTCCGACGTCGGCGCGTCGGTGATTGATGTTGGAAAATGCCACAACACAAAGCCCTCAAGCTTGTGGTTAGTAATACGCGACGCGAAGTTCAAATGTTTACATCTGCTATTAATAGGCATAAAATCTAGTACTCTATAAAAACGCGAGAGATTATGAATTTATAATTGTTATTAGTTTACTATAAGTTTACTATATAGATTTTCTTCAAATATGTGAGCCCTGGTTGCTTCCATGGCAATGAATGGCGTAGGTATGAGCTAGACTAGCTACGTTCCTCCGCAATCTCTCTTAGATTGATATATGTATTTCGACCTATCCAATTCTGGCTCAGATAACTCCGGGTTGAGGCCATTGATAGGTACCAAGCCATTTCGGCAAATATGCAATCGAGAAATAAGCCTTTTGAACTTTATCTTGGGCTTACACGATGATATCATCCTGTGATACTATATGAGACCGCACAGCAGAACACATATTGGATACGAATATATAGCTACCGTAACATTCCATGCTACCATACATATTATCTCATTCTCTGAACATTCCTGTACTAGGCTACACAACGTTTTATTGTACCCTTCAGCCCCTCAGCAGCTCGGTATCTACTTTTTCCAATGTTGAGGCATATCGACTATAAATCTCGTTGATACCGTCCTCATGCCTCAACCTCGAAGTCAAAAAGATAGGTGGTCGAAACAGTAAAGATAAGAATCATCAGTTCGCCTATACGACTTCTCTTCGGTACATTAGGGTGTCGGGCAAGGGTATGATTTCGTCTGATAACCCACGCGCCGCGAACCCGATGTGCGTTTCGCCTTGCACAACGTCTGTATCACGCGGATGTAGTTATATTTGGTTATTATTAATTTAGTTGGTTTATTTATAGCGAACGATATATTTTAAAGAGTCTGTAGGTATGTTTCTGACCTATCTCAAATTTTGCTTTCGACTCTAATGCTTAGCTTAGGCTAATTTTCATTTAATTTGAGAGTCTAAATTTTCGAGACATATATGTTCGTGCGTGCGTGTAGGTATGCTTGCGGTGCCAATTCCTCTTTGAGGTTAAGCAAACTCCAATGGTTCTCAAGATTGCTATCACGAAACGGAAAAAACAACATGACTATTACCCTCCAAACAATATGATTTTGTCCGGAACACAACGCCCATGTTCATGATTTATTTGAATGATATCAAAAAAATTAAATCTCGGCCAGCAACCTCAAAATAACATCCCTAAACCCGAAACATTTCAGTGGCCGAACGCTTGCACATTTGACTCTGATAGCTCCTAGCTCCTTGTCGATTGTCAATACTGGTCTCTAAGATGTCAGGACAACAATTAAAGGGTCTTTCCGGCTCTGGTTCTTCGCATACTTCGGCTTATCAAGCCCTATTGTCGGCCTTGCAATCTTCTAGATCGCCCGGTGTGTCTCACCATCGGATCTCACCGCCCAGCAATACAAAAGACGAATTTGGCGCTCTAGTTCTACGACAAAAGTCTTCTAGGCATGATTTAAACAGAAAACGAAACTCAAGACTTGAAAATAGAGATGGAGATCCAACTGCTCAATACCGTTCCTCACTAAATCCGTTATCAGAATCTTCTAGCAGCACAAGTGAAGCCTCTACACCTCAACTTCGACGACCCAAGCATGATTTACCACTTCCGAGTCCAACCACACGCCACAGCTCCAGAATCAGGCCTCAGACCTCCGCGGATGACAACATATTAAAACCTTCAGGCCCTACTTCTCGCAGAAATGGTTTGCCGGGATTTTCAAGTTTAGTCACCCACCGTGCTTCACCTTTTGATGATGCCAGTGATGGTGATGCAAACGAAAAAGCGAAATCGAAAGCCCTGGAGAAGCTTCCAAATGTAGGCCAGCGACATGGATCACGCCCTAGAAAGACAGCTGGGAGATCTAGAATTCTGCCTCCATCAGAACGCTCGAGCTCTAGAACTTCAGATATAGACCATCACTGTAACTCGAGGTATCTTAGTGACGGACCTCTAGCCCAGCGCGGTGAGCCGTTTCAAGACCTAAAACACCGTTATTCATTTACACGCAATTCAGGCGCATTTCCTTCACACTCACCTCCACCCCTTTCGCTCAGCCCGCAACCTAGCCCCTCTAGTTTAAATCCCCAGCCGATTTTAAAAATATTGGCCTCCGACAACAGACGAGCTACGACTAACCGGTTTCGTGTTTCTTTTGCTTCTCAAGACCAGGTTGTAGTTTTCAAGGAAACGCCAATTGGTGATCCTCGCCGAGACTGGAAAGTCGGTAAACGGAGAAGTAGTGCAGCAAATGAAATAGAGCGAGAGAGGTTGATGGGAGATCCAGATATGGAGTTAGAGCTAGCCCACGACTCGAGGTCATGGTATCCAAGGGAAAGATACCCGGAAGATCCAGACTCTGAAAATAGCTTAGCTACACTCAATCTGTATGGACAAGCCGGTCCAGGTCTAAGGTCTGCTGCATCCTCACACTCAAGTTTTACTTTGAGATCAAATGAAGGAAGACATCACCACCAACATGGGTATACGGGTTGCGAACATTGGATTGAAGACCCGATGAATTGTTCATGCGATGACGCAGAACAGAAATTCGAAGCTGCTGGGCAATGTAAAGATTGCTCTGTAGCGAACATGAAGGAAGGTGATATAGAGGCGAAGCAGGTTAAGGAAGAGCCAGCATTAAATTGCGACACCTGGTGGTACAGGCTAAGCAAAAAGTTCTATTCTGACTAGCATTTTCTTTGGGACTGTCACTTGTGACCTTGAGCTGGCCTTCGGGCTCTGACTCGAACCCTTTTTTGCTGGATTCGTAGAGATAAGTATCTAATATAAGTATAGGAAAAAGTCAAAAAGTGGCCAATTTCGATTCTGGTATATAGCAATCATAAACTTGATAATCAAAAGTTGAGACGAATCATATATATGTCTAAATCACGGCACAGCGATACGGGTGTTGAGTGGACGCCTAAAGTCCTTTAATCAACCTTGTCTTGAACGATATCCTCCATCTTAAATATTAAGCCAGCGGTATATGCTAGGCCTGGAATGTACATTTTTTTTATTGATGGTGATCTTTATAGCTCTACTGTAACGGATATTGAATTCCTAATAAGCTATATAAGTGCGAATAATGGTGGCCGCCGAGTAACAGCTCGGTTATTGTAAGTTCCTCGTCACCAGCAAATAAAACTTGTCGTTCAGATAGATTCAGTAAGCCTCACACCACCAAGAAAAAAGAAGAAAAAAAGAAAACGAACAGATAAAATGATCATCATAACAATAATCATTATATATCTAAACATATACAAAATACATCTACCAATGTATAGCCGAAATAAACGATGAAAAATTTGCGTAAGCGATGAGACCAAAGAAACGCAGTTGAACTTTTGCCGGGTTGGTCTGTTCTGGGACGGATTCGGTCGGTGCAAGGCAGCGAAAAGGATTTCATGCTGGTGGTGCAAGAGTTTGGCGCCACACAACTTTTCCCTGAATGTGATTGGCAGAAAATCGTTGGTCAGAGGAAAACATATGGTATCGCCTGGTATACGTAATCATCACATTTCTGTTTGTCTTGTTGGCAAGCCCGTTTGTGCGCACGGAAACCAGGCATCAGACTCCACTGCCGACGATTTTGGGCATGTTGAGATTACCGTTTCATCCACGAGGCAGTTTAAAGAATTGAACAAAATATGAATTTGTCACTACATTTGAACTCTCTCGGAGAACGCCTTTGCACGGCGACGCACTTATTCTAATAGCAGTGCAGGCATCGACATTGATACAAAGTAATTAATTAGATCCATATCTGAGTATGACACGGAACAGCTCAACATCCTAATATATGTTTATCGTAATAGTCCAATTCTCTAAGTGCCTGGCATTTGTTACATAGCAGTCACGATATTAATTTGGCGGTGGGCTTTCTCTCGACTAATATGGTCGCACAAGACCAAAGCTGAAGCGCGAGGATGTACTTGTTCCATTTCGGAACCCAAATAAAAAAGTAAGAACAAAATAAGTACAGAAATAAGCATAAAAAGTCCATTGTCGTGTTTCGAACCAGATATATCGGGTAGTCACCCGTGGGAAAGGAAAAGTCGAATTTCTCAAATGGGAACCCATGTCTCAGATAAGATGGTCTGAGCTGTGGGGGTTCTCGAAGATGCTTTCTTTCGTTTGGCCAAATTGGCTCTCATGCTGCTCACGCCTTAGGAAAAAGTCCATTTCCACAGCCTTTACGAAGTAACTCGAGGAAATCCTGGGCGGTGCGGATGTCAGGAAACAGGGAATGACCTGCAGCTGCCCAGACGACGAATTCGGAAAACCAACTTTTTTTTCGGCTGGTCACAGGAAACGCGGCCTCCGCACAACGCAGCGAATCAACACAGGCACAGTTAGGACGTCCTGGAGTTCTGCCCCTTGCGGCATTGTGCCTTTTTGGGTGTGAACTTTTTCCTGCAAAAGTCCTTCGGCAACAAAAGTCCACTCGCAAAAGTCCACCGCAGCGCCAAGCTCAGTGCCGTGCCCCCATGTACAAAGTCCAAAATGTTGTTAAATCTCCAGAACCACCTATCTTTATATATAAGGATCTTCTGTCTTCAGCTGGTTTTTTTCTAAACTAAAAGAATATAGTTTAACCCATCGGAGTCTCCTAGCGTCCAAAGTCAAGCTATCTTTGCCATCATCAAGCGCTATCTGTACCTATCCCTTTCATATTGGTCCCTCGCGCTATAGCGTTTCCTCCCACCAATTTACAAGCCCACGAATAACCATGTCGTATAGACATAACCTTAACTCGATGTCTCCACCTTCTTCAACCAATGGGGACTGTCAATCCGATATTGACCGTAGAGAATATCGTTCAAACCGGCGCTCCCCCAGAGCAACCAGATATGCTGAAGCAACATATACACCGGAATTATACGATTTATCCTTGAAAGCATCTAAAAGGGCAGCTGATCGCTCGCCATCCGAGAGGTCCTCGCATTTAGAACATCAATCTGATGAGCTCGATCACCCACAATCTGTTAAGAAACGTCAACGTCTTTATCGACCTTTATCGAATCATCCATGCTCCGACTTCTCTAGCTCTGCTGGCTCCTCAAGTTCGGTAGAGAGTTTAAGCGGGACGGCCAGATTACAACAATACTTGTATGATCCACAACCTTACCATCCTCAATTTGCACCTCACATGGACATCGCTCAGAGACATTCTTGGCCAGTCTCTGAAGCCACTTCTCGCTCGCAGCCAAGGTATCCTGAAAACCTCGATGCACTGGATATGGCCACCACGAAGCTCAGCGTCCATATCCAGGAGTATAGCGCCGAGTCTAATATTGAACTGGCATATATTGGGGCTTGGAATTATACTTAGTTAGAATGTCTTGAGGGACCTGGCCGCCACCTGTTCGAGTTACGAAATTTCTTTTACTGGCGTTTGTCTATCAAGTTTTGGTGCAATGGTGTTGGTTGTTCATATCCTCCTGGTCTGCTTAAAAGCTCTTTTCTTTCGCTGCCTTTCCTTAATTAATCTAGGGGATAATTGTACTTTTCAATATGTTTAGTTAAGCTTCTGTAAAAATTTTATTAAAATGATTTGCATACAACGTTGTTGGAGCAGATCTAGTTGTGGACATTGCTTTCTGCATCTCAGATGCGTAGTTGTCAAGAGTGTGTTATCCAGCTGTCTTAGACAGCTATGACAGCTATACAGTGTATCATTCTTGCTAAATCATTCTGTTTTGTTCTCTTGAGCGATTGGGATTGTTTCTGATCAATATTATACCCTTATTCTTTCACGTCACACCCTTTTCCATATTGCCTAGGCCGGTGCACCACCCATAGCGTTATCCACCAAAAGTGTGTTGTATCGTTGCCTTTTGGGGGCTCTCGATAGGACAACAGTCTCGTGACCAGACAAATTATGCAGCACCAGCCTCATTGCTGCAACACAATGTGGCAACATGACGAAACACATCAAATCGGTTGGTGTGGCACGGCGCTTGAAGCCTACGTGGTTGACAGGCTTCAGGCGCTTCTGTATTTATGCGAAACAGACAATGTAACGACTGCGGTATCCAATCCTCGAGCCATAGGATCTTTAACTTTTAGGCTCCAATTATCGCATGGAGGCAATGCCAAACGGCTTAAAGAAAGCTTTTAACCGAAATCTTAGGTTTAAGACGGGACGCCCGGTTTGAGAGACATGGCGTTCTCGCGGCTGCTAGATAGGCATTCTCTAAGGTATTATGCTATTGTGCACACGGCCAGACTAGCGATGTATGGAGGACGGCCGAAGTAAGGCGGAATAGAGTGGGGATGATGTCATAAAACCGTTCGTATATACGTCTGCCTGGCGTTTGCCGCATAACGTGTATAACTCATAATTAAGTTCAGCTAAGGTCTTTTCTCAATATCAACATTTGAGTATCCCATGACTGGTTTGCAATTTG
Source organism: Dactylellina cionopaga (assembly GCA_036971295.1). Taxonomy (NCBI): domain Eukaryota; kingdom Fungi; phylum Ascomycota; class Orbiliomycetes; order Orbiliales; family Orbiliaceae; genus Dactylellina; species Dactylellina cionopaga. The sequence goes on from JAJTTY010000007.1 coordinate 2,006,533, forward strand.
GAGACCAAACATTTCGATCTTTATTTAAAGTAGCTAGCAATTACCAAGGCACACACCACTTATTCGACAGCTGTTTGAGTATATTCACTTTTCATTTTTTATTTTTATTTTTTAAGTTAGTTATTTTAGGAGTAGATCTAGTTGAAAACAAGATCGGTGCTATCTTGCTTCCAGATTGATTAAGCGTATGTAAGATGTACGTAATAAGAGAAAATTTATATCAAATAACAATAATTAGCAAATCATTAAGATCGTAAAAAGCTGCCAATCATGTATCTAGAAAACCGTATCTAACTAAAGATTTGCGCCATCCAATCCTACTTCAAATAACAACGCGAAAAAACAATTGTCTAATAAACAAAACCGTGAAAATGAATTCGTACAAGATTTCTAATATAACTCTATGTTTATGATATCAAGCTGCTTAAGCACTAACTGGAGTTGCATTATATGTGACCTTCAGCAAACTCTCCCATGCCGCTGTAATATCAGATCGGACTTGCTCCTCGACCTCTTTTGCATAGAATACCACATCTTCACCAGCCGCTGTCTTCTCCCGGTCCATCGTAGAAACGCTGATCTTTGGGATGACAGTTGAAAGCTTCAGCTCAAGTTGGCTCAAGATGTCGTTGAAATGCTTGCCACCGTTGAGCATATGTACCGGGCGGGCTCCATAGTTGACAAGCATAGCAGATTTTCCAGACCACTCGTTGTAAAGGTAGTCGAATGCGTTCTTTAGAGAGCTGGCGTAAGAGCCATTATATTCTATGAAAGCACATATGTTAGTCTTTGTTGCGTGCTGTACAATATTAGATCAGAGAAAACCTACCAGGCACCATAAAAATGTATCCGTCATGGCTTGAAATTTCGCTGCTCCATTTTTGAGAGATTTCTGAGGAGTAAAGCTCGGAGCTTTGTACTGTGAAGGGGATTTCGATTTGTTCGAAAATTGGAAGTTTCCACTCAGCAAGATCAATGACCTTCAGAGTCACATCAGATGGCATGCTTTTTTGGATCGTTTCGATTACAAGTTTGGCCATCTTGGGTCCATTACGGCCGGGGCGAACCGAGCTGATGACAAGGGCGATGGATTTGCTCATGGTCTTTGAGACAGCCATTGATTCTGATTTGATGGTTGCGTGGATTTAGACGATTGTAGAGTTGTGTTGTGTGTGTGATATTTTGATTGAAAGGGAAACTGAGGCTTGAGTTGCTTGTTGAGGTTCGACTTGAAAGAGGAGAAGTACTTTAAGTTGCGATTGTTCTTATTACTTGATGCTGGTGAAGAGGATGCTGATGCTGATGATGATGATAGAGATTTTCCTTATTCACTGGTCTAAACGGACCCTTATATACTAAATTCTACACTTCATTCACTCTTAGTTACGATGCAATATCGCGATCGTAATTATTAAGTTTGACGCTCCGCTTAGGTTGATTACAATATTCGTGCATGCAATTACTATGCACGAACTTCTGAAACTCCTCAATCAAGTCTAACCTCATTCTGTGGATCGTGTAAGCTATTTTTTTTTTTCTCGCCCGTAACACCTTGCACAAAGAAAAGTGTTTGCGCGACCAACACAGAGGACGTACCGAGACCATTTGCCGACAAAATTTTCACCCTGCGCCATAGTGCTAGCCATGAACAGTTAGATTAGATTATGTAAAAGCAAAGTCAGCTTTGACAGGGGAAAGAGAGCTCCAAAGTTAGTAATCTTTTACACAATCGGGGAGCTATCTAGAGATACTAACAGTTTCCGACGACCGAATCTATGCCTTAACAAAAGCCATCGGGTTTATTAGGAAGTTATAGCCAGGATACCGCTGTGTTCTACGAAATTCGATATGCTGTCAGATCCGTGATTAATGATCGATCATGGTCGATTAAAATGTCGGCCGGAAGACAACAAAAAACCTTATTGTGAGCCGAACCCCACTGGGCACCTATACGATACGATTAAGAGCTCCATAAGGCAGCCACGCAACAGATATATTAGTTTGGTGCCAACATATCATCCGGAGGACTAGTTATGATGACATGTTCTATGGATACGAGCTTTCAATGCTAGCACTGGCAGACAGTTTACGTGGCTATCCTACCTCATTTTGTCTTTGTCATTGTCTAAGTATACGTCTCGATCGTCTTAGAAATACACAAAACCTGTTAAAAAAAAATTAAAAAAAACTCTTTATATATATAAATAATTAGTTTCCAAGTTGAAGGCATGCAGTGCAAATAAGTATATCAATATATATATTTAATATAGCTTAAATTGAGATAATTCAATGGGTATATATACGACTTTCATCAAATACATAATCGTTACAGCTACTCCACACACACAAAAATGGGACAAAGTAGGTTTATGCACCTTGCTGTCCCAATTTCATTGTATCTGTTTTCACATTAAATACGCTAAATCACACCATCTCTAGGAGTTCCAAAGGGATGCTTACGATTAGTAATCAGATTGCAGTGATTCGGGTGCATTCGGAATTTCGTCTTGCATATATGATCTCTCCCTGTAGCCCTCGGTTTATCAATTTATCGAGTTCGTAAAAAATAATTGTGGTATTCGAACATTTCACATCTGCGATAGTACGGTTCTTTCTAGATATAACTATCATCGTGCTGCCACTGTTTTCCATTGACCAGCTAAAAAAATGCACATATTTGAGCACCATGCAATATTCGAATGTGGGGTCCGAGACTGTAAATGTTTTGGTCTACTGCATAAGTGGCTATATCAGACGTTTCATGGGTTCTGTCGTTATCTTTTCGAATTCTGAAGACGGTAAAAATGCACCACGAGCATCATTACTTGGCCGGCAATGTTATCTCGTGAACCAGACAGAGGACCCGCATACGAGGTGAGCTTACTACCATTTATCAATTTAGGGCCAGATCTACAAAGCTTTATCTCGGGAACCAGGCTCGAGTGATCGATAGGGTTCTACGGCTTTCATAGCCAAATCGGTGGTGACATACCATAGCAATATGATGTGTATTTCTCGGACAAGATTATGCAGCAGCGGCCCCACAAAGCCTAAACCTACTCTAACAGTACCGTTTTCGCGATTTTGGTAGGCGCTTACTAGTTTGGCAAGTGATGGACCTTTATACCGCCTGGATTGTATGCAGGGACAGCTAAGAGATGCCTGCTACTCTGGACATCCAAGCCTGGCTTGGACCAGAAGGACCCACACTTATACCAAGGCTTTTTGGTTGATCTTCCGTCTGCAGCTGGTGAATATGGGTTTCTATAAACAACGATCGACAAGTAAACACCGGGTTACATAAGTGGCCATATCCTAGTACCTCACAACATGGATATCAATCCAGGCTTCTGTCACGCAATTAGATACACCTTCCAAGACGATCTTTAAAGAATCTTCTATATTGAAATAGGTTAGTATCATCGGCCAGTCGACTACCACGTTATTAAACCCTGCGTAATTTAGAGAAAGCTGCCGCTGTTTATACCATTTTGTCCCTCAACTAACCAGATTTCTCGCGATTGAAATGAGAAACAATATATTGTTGTTACTTACTTTGATTTGATGGAACTCTTACGAGCGGTACGAATTGATAAAATAACACGAAAGTCAGTTGACTAAATTTACCGGACCTTGCAGATGACTCAAAATAAATCTTTATGTGGAGTAATCACGATCTGTTGAGTGTTTTAATTTGGCTCCAGTGCGACCATGTCGCGGGAGGGCGATCAAGAGCGGCAACAGCCGCGTAATCTTGATAGTACCACTTTGATATACGGAAGAGAAGTGCGATTGTACAAAGATCGGTTATAGCGAAGTAGATATAGGTATGCATGAGGAACGAGATTTGAAACACAGATTTCATGTAAGGTACATACTAAAGTACGAAATAACTTGGATTGATGCGTCGAGTTCGGGCCAAGGTGTTAGAACTGCCTTTAATTACAGCTCTACAGTAGATCTAACAAATGAATATAGATTTAAAGTTTAGAAGCATGGGTTTTTTCCAAGCACATGACCGAGAATCAAAATATACCAGTAACTCTTGATACACCAGTGCACTCAATCGTTTAGGTAATTGATATATGTCGATTGTTGCTGCAATGATTTCGGCCTTCTAATGTAAAGAAGCTGGAAGCTTAAGGCAATATCTCCATCTAGATCACACATACCTCCGTACAGGCACCGCTTCGGTTCTTTCGAGGTTTTACATTTCGAGGTTAGACTAGATATAGATTTATCGATGTTTTAGAATCGCGGATACTTCGCGCAATTTGTCACTTAACAATTTTGTGTTGCCAACCGACGATAATAGCTGGACCTTGAGATCTGTCTCGCAAACCGGACACCTCGAACTCATGTATCATCGTGGATTCGTAGGCAGCAATGGGTCAATTTGTGAGCCTCGTATAATTGACAATCGCAGTGAATTCCCCGCATATTATGGTATATTGGATTAGGGAGGTGAGTATTTGGATAAGATATTCTAGAATGCCTGGGCGGCGGTGCCTGCATGTCGCCATGACTGCAGAACGCTTGGCTTTGCGGAATTGCGAGTCTGAAGCCCGAAAATGTTTTGCATGATCATTTGATATCACACGACCCGAATTCTAGACTGGTAACTCTCATCGACTCACGCACGATAGTCAAGCCCGAAGCTCGGGAGAAGAGTGTAAATGTTAGTTGCAACTCTAACCGTCCCCTGACTACTGTTCATCTCCGATATCGCAACTTAAATCCATCTACGACCTTTAATGGTTCGGAATGCAAGCAACCGAGAAGACACCTTCTGAAAATATATTTATACCATGAGTGTTTAGCCAGATTCCGCGATGGTATTCTACCTGTCGAAACGGTTGGTATACGGAAATCGCGACATCAAATCCCGGATTGCAAAATGATACTAAGTCTTAGCGCTCTGGGGTAGTCAAGGTCTCACTTTCTCCTAATGAAGCAAGCGGCTTCTGTGTTTTTTGTCTTGGGAAGCTTAAAAGCTTATCAAAAACCGTAAGTTGATGGTATTTCGTGGAACCGAGTGTCCGTATCAATCAATTATAATGAGTGGCGAAGTTATGGGGTTTGCGAGGTGGCCAAACCCGAACTTATCTACGATAGACCTTCTAGAAACGTTAGGTGAAGATTGTAGACGGGTTAGGAAGTTGCTGTCTACGCACCTAACAACAAATTATAACTCCTAGATATCTCTTGCAAGGGTTCACAACATGGGGTCCTTGTTTTGATTTTTAAGTTAAGTTAAATTTCGGGATCCATATTGATGCTTTACAGGTACCATTGAGCCTTTCTAGTATCGCACCTTTCTGTCGTACTCGCTATCTCGCGGTCAAGTGCCCCGGCTACGATCTTCTGAAATATGATGGTTATCGTTATGTAAAGAATGAGCATGTGGTAATAATAGATAGTTACAATGAATTTGGAACTTAGTTGCAATCACTCGGAAATGCGTGTGGGGCTACATTAGGTTACTTGATGCGGAGGGCAACACGATCGGCCAATTGTTAATTTAATATCAGTGCCTGCATACGAGCGTAACGCTATTATCTTTGGGATCTTCCTCGCATGGCAGCCACGAACAAAATACTATAAGGCCAAGCTTCCTGCTCTTGGTTTGGTAATATCAAAGGTATCACGGGAGCGATTATACTAGAAAAAGCACTGTGCAATCCAGGCAACTTTTTGTCAAACTAGTAGCAGGAGTGGGGCGGAGTGAGCAGGTTGCACAGTGTCGCGGTTGAACTGCAACTTCGTATATGGTTCGATTGACGATGTTGATCCCACCCGCCAATGGGGAAGCCAAAATCAAGAACTTTTAAGCTCTAAGCCAATTAGAGCGCAGCGCGTAAGCATTGTTTCTTGCATTTGATTGAGAACTATACTTGAATTCATAATAGGTCACAACTGGCGATAATGTTTCAATGTACAGCAGATCTCTACTCGCTCGCATAAATATCTTGTTTGTAAGTACTCACGTACTCAAGGTCTATCGATTGCATATTACTCTGTCTTTGAGCGCTGGTTTGCCTTTTGGTGGAATGCAAATGCATTGGTGTTCCCGGTTGCGGTCACAGAGTGCCCAAAAGAGGCAGCTCGCCTTTTTGAACCCCTGGCTAGTGGAGCACCGAATCCTGGTCAAAATTGATGTCAGGGGCAACACCAAAAATTGGCCGCTGTTGTCTACCATTTATCCTCCGAAGCAGCGTCGTTGGATGTAATTCATGACACGGCAGGCGCCTCGCTGTTGAGCGATCGATATTGACCAAAGGTGGGGAAACATCGATATCGGTACACCTGCAGTTCCTTCATCGACATCAGCATTTGGCACCATCATTACCAATCCTGTTTACTTTACACCAATATTCAGCATACTGACGCAGCAATATGTTTCTCAATTCTCGAGGAATTGTTCTTTTAGGTTTCCCTGATTGATAAGATTCCAGCGTCCCGCGGCCTCAAAGCCAGGCATCTGATGCTTTAGTGGGGTGCGGATTGCAAGCACATGCTTGTACATACCCTTAGCGTCCACGTACATGCTTTGAACGTTAGCTGCATGTGTTCCCTGCCACCAGAGTAGGGGATCGTCATAAGGAATGGATAGCGCAATAAACCAGATTAGAACAGCAGTGTGTAAACAAGCCTCGCACGGGAATGGCGGCCTAACAGGGTTATCATATCTCTCGTCGTGAACGATGGCGACTTCCCCATTTGCGTATCAGGTTGGTCGCTACTTACCGGGTTTGGATTGGACTCTTTGTTGGAATTGATACTGAACATCACATTTTAGGCTTTCGTGGACTGGTCTCCGGGCCATGACTGCTGCTCCCCGGTCAATGCAGCTATGCAAGTGATCAAGCAACCATAATGTCGACCATACGCGAATCATTCACCTCCCCTTCTGTAACGGAGCATGTTATTACAACCATCTCCATTCTTAGCTAATGCTATCAGAAGAAGGCAACGATCTTACAACATCCTTACCCCATTGACCGGTCGGCCCACTATCGCCTCGGCCTGGATGGGGGTTCTGTGACTTCAATAGAAGCCGGAAAGGTATATTAAAGGTCCTATGATCGCCAGTTCTCGAGATTTTAATCCAGCATCCCATCTCATCTCATTCCTTCAGTCATTATCAGAGACTGTCGACGGTGCTTACCCGCGGTATCGTGTAACCAATTGAACAAGAAGTTAAACAAGGCTTCATTTGCTCTGTGGTTCCATACTGTTCACCTCCTCGCAGTAGAATTCTTTATATACCATTGGAATTCTTCTTCTCGCTCTCTCTAGGTTCTCAATAGCTCACCTGCTGGGGAATCATCGGCTCAGTTACATTTTCCATTCTGTCGGCACTGAAAACGGTCTAATATCATAGACGAACGGAACCATGCATTTGCAGACTTTCCTCACTTTCGTGGGACTCTTGTCCCCGGCGCTCGCCCAGCGCATCCTACCGGGTGCCTACATTGCGGAGATCAAAGGAACAGTAAGTAGCGCACCATAGTTTCCCTTTTGCGCGCCTTGGCGATCTACAATATTAGATATATCAGATTGCTAACATGAAATGGTTACTACTCAATAGAACTCCGATGGCTTCTTCGATAAGGCTCGAACCAGTGGCATTAGAGTTCGCCACCGTATGTCCCTTGACCAGGAGACCAACATCTTCAATGGTGTCTCTTTCGATCTCGAGGATGATACGGTTGAGAACCGCGCCAAGATCAACTCGTGGGGAGAGGTTGTCCAGCTCTCTCCTGTGAGACTGTATGATGCTGCCGCCCCAGTCGCCAAGAGAGTTACCCGGGATGTTGCCAGGGCTATCAGCAAGCGAGCCGCTGCTGGAGCCGTCACTGATACCTACCCACCACATGTTCAGGGAGGAGTTGACAGACTCCACGCTGACGGCTTCAGCGGAAAGGGAATCAGAATCGCTGTTGTTGACACCGGCATCGACTACAACCATCCTTCGCTGGGTGGCAAGTTCGGCCCTGGAAACAAGGTCGCTTTCGGTACTGATTTGGTCGGAGACGCCTATAACGGCGCCAACGTCCCACAACCAGACGATGATCCAGTTGATTGCGCCGGTCATGGAACTCACGTCGCCGGTATCATCGGTGCCGTCGACAAAGACTTCACTGGTGTTGCCCCAGAGGTCACTCTCGGTGCTTACAAGGTTTTCGGATGCCCCGCCCAATCTGCTTCCAACGATGTCCTCATCTCTGCTTTCCTCCAGGCGCAAGCCGACGGTGTCGACCTCATCACTGCATCCATTGGAGGAGCTAGCGGTTGGACTGAAGATCCATGGGCATTGGTTGTTCAACGAATTGTCGAAGCTGGTACCCCATGTACAATTGCCGCTGGTAATGATGGTGCCGAAGGTCTCTTTTATGCCTCCGGCGCCTCTGATGCCATTGGCGCTATTTCCGTCGGTTCCGTCAACAACTTGAACTCCCCTGAAGTCCTCACCAGCGCCAAGTACTCCACTTCTTCCGTCAAAGATGCCGAATTCGGTTACACCGGCGCCACTGGAACCTTTGGGTCTGAGACCTATGAACTTTACGTCCCAGTTACCGACGGACAAATCTCTGATGCTTGCGCTGGCTTCCCAGGTGATGCTACCGCTCTGGAGAACAAGTTGGTTGTTGTCAGACGTGGTACTTGCACTTTCGATGCTAAGATCCAAGCTGCTGTTGCCAAAGGCGCCAAGAACATTATGATCGTGAACAATGTTCCCGGAACCATCGAAGCCTCTGTCACTGTCCCCGGTGTCAACGTCGGTATGGTCGAACCAGAAACTGGCGCTAAGTGGTTGAAGCTCGTCACTGCTAAGGAGACCATCTCTACTACTTTTAACAAGGACGCTCCCGTTTTCATAACCGCTGTTGCAAACCCAGTCAATGGAGGCTCGATGTCCATCTTCACTTCTTGGGGCCCTACCAACGAGATGTACCAACGCCCACACGTCTCCGCGCCAGGTGGTAACATTCTTGCTACTTACCCTCTCATCTTTGGTGGATATGCTGTCCTTTCTGGTACCTCCATGGCTACTCCATACATTGCTGGTGTCGTCGGTCTCTACCTCCAGAAGGCAAAGGCTGAAGGCCGAAAGGTTTCCCCTGCTGAGATCCGTGTTGGGCTTACTACCACTGGTAAACCATTGGTCTTCAATGACGGCACTAAGAACTCTACGTTCCTCGCTCCTGTTGCCCAACAAGGTGGTGGCCTCGTTGATGCCTACAAGTTCCTCAACTCCAAGACCTTTGTCGACACTGAGCTTCTCGAATTCAACGATACCCAGAACTTCCATCGTTCTTTGGACTTCAAGCTCACCAACGGCGGAGACAAGCCAGTTACCTACAAGCTCACCTCCCTCTCTGGTGCTACTGCATACACTACCTCTGAAGGTTCCACCCTCGCACAAGCATTCCCACCAACCCTTCTCGAATCGTATGCTGCTGTCAGCATTACCCCAGACGTCCTTGTTCTCAAGCCTGGTCAGTCCAAGAGAGTTGTTGTCCGCGTCACTCCTCCAGCTGGCCTTGACACCGCCAGAATTCCAGTCTACGGTGGATGGGTCAACATCGCCGCCGCAGGCGAGGACGCTCTCAGAATTCCATACATGGGTGTTGCCGCCTCCATGAAACAGGCTACTGTCACGAATTTTGAGGAGAACTTCCCGGTCCTCTTGAACTACCAGAACCAGAGCATTTCTGCCAACGGTACTCAGACTTCCCTCAAGTCCCCACCAGGTGTCGCCTGGTCCCTTGCCCTCGGCTCTGCGATTGTCCGTGTCGATGTTGTCTCCCTTTCTAAGCCAGAGACCAACGATGTTCAGGTCTTCACAGATGCAACTATCGGTTCATTCCCAGGTTATCCATTCTACTGGAACCCAAGAACCCCAGCCGGAGAGAACACCACCTCTCTATGGAACGGACGTATCGTCAAGAAGGAGGGCGATCCATCCATCAAGGTCTCAGCTGGTACCTATAAGTTTGTCTACCGCGCTCTCAAGCTTACTGGTCGCAAGAACACTGGTCGTGATTACGAACGCTGGGAATCTCCTTCGTTCGATTACTCTCCTTAAGTGATCCGCTGTTTCGCATAGCACCTTCTCGCACTTTCTGAAGCGACCAAGTGGTATTGCCCCTAATTTAACCAAAATTAGTGTATAATATCTGAACTACATGGGCACAAAAGGTGATGGATTTGATCAATTCACGTCCAGCGCATAGTATTATCCCATTTAGGTTTTTGTTTTTCGGTTACCCATACAGCATTTGTTTCTGATTATTTTGGCCTTCTCAATACCCTTATCTTGTACATAGTATACCCGATTTCGTTTAAGGCCACTTTTCCATTTCTCTTTGTATATATATCCAGAATACATTACTAAAACTCAATCGCTGTTGAGCTTTGACATTACCAAAACATAGTTTCCCATTTATTTTCAATAGTCAGGCGCTTGCTTACCCTTGGAATCTTAATCCACGTATGTCACCTTCTTCCAGGTTGGCGTCCCATTCACGTCCCAAGATATTTCAAAACGAATCTCCTCATGTTCTAAAACCAAAATATTCAAATTTGGCAAGTTTTGAAGAATTTTTTGAACTTTGGACCCGATATCTTCATCTTTAGAGCTCTGAAATTCATCCGTTATGTGCAAAACTTCTAAATTTTGAAAAATTCGAACAGGGGCGAGTCCTGGCTGATCCTATTAGAGAGTGAAATTAGTTAATAGCTCAACTAAGAAAAGGTGTGCGGTGCACCAGTGTGCCTTCTCTCCAAAAAAAAAAAGAGCATGTTGGATTTCGGACACTAACCTGCAGTGCTGTTGTAGCCCAATCAAGCCAGAGCCCGCAGACCCAATACGGCGATTTCAGGATTTTGATTTTTGTATAGTCGGTATCAATGAGATGAAGGGGCGGTATCGCGCCGGGTGCCACTTCATACTGTAGCTCCTTTAAATCTTCCACTGTAACTAAAGGGAATTTGGTTTTCCAAAGTGCAATCAGGTTTTCTTCTCCTTTGGTCTCGAAGAGGTTTATATATAAACCAAATTTGGTGACATTTAAACAAGAATCTCCGACAGCTGCTGCGAAGTTGCTTATAAAAAATGGGAATGTGAGGTGAGTTTCGATGCCGTTATTCTTATTGCTTACTCGAAAGTTGAAATTTAAGAGATTTGGAAGAGGCTGAGTCGGTAATAATTTGAGACCCTCCAGATCATTTTCGGAAGATGGTTCCGGGGTGTAAGGAAGTTGTCGGCGGACAATTAGTGAAGTCAGCTTCGGTTTTTGTGTCAGGAGGTAATTCAGAATAACCCAAAACTCGCCCCAAGGGATGCTGCGGAGGTACATGTCGTAGTGCTCGATGGTTTTGACTTCGGTGAAGGGATCGAGAAGGCGGATATACCGTTTGATATCGTATTTAGCTATTACGGTATTCTCTTCGGTATCCTCTTCTCCAAAGTTTTCACGACTGTTTCCCCACTGCATGATATGGAGGCCGAGATATCTAATGAGTAATCCGTAATTAGCCACCGGAGGCCCTCTTAACACATAATATTGGCTGGATTTACGTTACTTACTTAACATGATGGCCATATTTTTGAAAGCTTCGAAGTTTGTTCTCTGCAGCTGGTTCGAGTTTGGGGTAGTAACGGAATGAATAACGTTTGTAGAGGTTCGGGATAACCGCTTCGTGCCAGCGACGGGAGACTCTGGCAAGGACGGCTAGGTGCTCGACCTCTAAGCTTGGGTCGTCCAGTATCTGGATTAGTACCTCGGTAGGAAGCGAATCTATAGGCATAGCTGCGCTCGGGGTGCTTTCTCCAGCTGCCAATGTGCCCTTCCAATCCTAGTATGTCCGATAAGTGGAGCAGCCTGTCAATGTCTCCGAGAATTTGATTTAGCTACTTGCAACCCAACAACACATATTTTGCAACAAGCTATAACTACCGTTGCTTTCTTGTTGAGATATTGAATCCTGGGCGTGGATGTTCTACAGTCCGTTCTAATGCATCATATGCCCCAGAAGTGCCCATTTTCAATCACAAAATTTCGCGCTTTCAATCAGCTCGGCCCGAAATTTCCAGCTGCGATACTCAGTCTATATTATGAGCAATTCGACAAGGCGGCGTTACTACTCTTCGCGTTCGAAGTAGAAGAGATCGCGCTATCGTTCCTTCCCCTTTCCGAAGGTGCTTTCCCATTCTCTTGGCTCTTATTCGAAAAGATTGTTGTCATTGAATATATAGCGGGTAGCGAGCCCGGCTGCGAAGGTTGTGCTTCCGACAGAGTGCTGAGATCTCGAGAAGCAAGGCTATTCAACCCTTCCTCTTCATCCCATCTTGGAGCAGAAAGGTCGGCAATGGAGATATTCCCCAATCCTGTATTCCTCCAGATAAGCGGTGGCAATGATGGAAGGCAAACGACCACGACGGCGACGCAGGCTTCCACGAAGCTCCACAAAACCAATTCTGGAGGCTCGAAGTTCTTGGGTTGAGCAATAGCAGCGATTTTGACCACTGTCGATACGATTACAAATGTCCCTATCCCAAAAAGTATAAAAAGAGCACATCGCTGTCCGCGACTCCGAATCCTAGCACGAGATAATAGAAAGTACGGAACAATCATGACTTTATTCGTTAGCTAGTCGATACTTAGTAGAAATGCCAGTGCAGGATATACGTACTACATATATCAGTTACGATATTATAGGCTGAGTACATATAGACACTCAGCTCTATCAAATCAGTAGAACAATATCGGTCCATCATAGGCAATGGCATCGGTGTCCAAAACGCGTATAGCGGTTTGCACCAAAAGAAGTTTAAAACTGAACCGAGAAGGGTGAATATTAAACAAACCCACACGAGGCTGTTGAGAAAGCAGTTTAGGCGTGGTAAGGTTCGAGATATCTTCGTTATTCGTTTGTAAAGGAATATAATGCTTAATTTGCAAAATAAAATCCCGAAGGTGTAGAGTTGGACGGATATAAAATAACTAGGCAAGAAATATAAGATATTAGTATCCTTTAGCTGGTTAGACGGCTCAATCACATAATATTAGTTTACCATTTGAATAAAAGTTCCAATTTCTCAACCGGAAGGAGGGCCCAATGCGATTCGCCTTTTTGCAGCCCAAGCACCAACATGGTATAGACGACACCCATACCAGCAGTGAGGATACTCTAGTTTGAATCTGGTGAGACTCGAAGATTCGGATATGACCTGTGGGATTGCTTACCAGAGTGACTATAGATATGTAGTCATCCACCTCGAGTCCGTTAACGTATCGAATGCGGGCATATAGTTTCAGAGCTACAACTGCAGCAGCCACGCAATAGCCGAGAGTCCATGATACTATTGCAACCTTGGTCGATGCCATTGGTAAATCAACTTGCTAATATCGATCGGAAATGATATTTCGAAGCGAAAAGAAACAACTTCTTGCTAAACGATCATGCTGTTTAGCGGTGGGAACGTTGGGATATAGAAACTCAAAGAAGCAGCTTTATGAACTAGTCGCAAAATGGAGATGCTGTTGGCAATATGAACCCTTCCGAGCTCCCCGTGCTACACTAAAGCTTCAGAGCTCAGGGATAAAATCCTAACAATGATTTCAGGGTAACGATAAAAATTAAAATAGTTTTAAATATGTATCGAGGGATCCGACCGCCATATTAGGCTACAAGACAACTTGCCTGGTGGTTTCTTTAATGTGAGAGATTTGAAGGCGCCCATGCGTCTGATATTGGCTGTAGTTCAAACGAAAAGAGAAAATTCGTTTCAGCAGGTTGAAGCGGGCAGAATTCTGAGCCGCAATTAATAGAAATAAACAGATTTGCCTATGCAGACACAAATTGAGTGCGGCCTGCTCAAATGTGTCCCAGTCGAAGGAGGGTCGTTCTTTTGAATTCCATGCAACCCAAATTGTGCACAAAGGACAATCGAACTTGTGTGACTGTTATTGAGCTCGCCCTCCACACTCCAACGCCCTCGACATCTCTGGGGCGCTCAAAAGGAGTTTTTACAGAAAAGTAATCAAATCATAGAAACCAATTTCTGTAGTCCTCTACTGTTGTGCAATTTCTGCGTATTCTCCTTTTTAGCCGCTTGGTTTTCCATGCGGTCGTTAATAAAGCTATTTCGGGTAACGAAATCACAGCTCTAAGTCGTCTACTTACAAGAAAATCTGCACACGTAATACTTGCCCAACACGTAACGCTTCAACGATTATAGTCCGAAATATTGACGAATTGACGAATTCAATGATAGTAACGAATATGAATCGCTTCTAACTAGTCTTTATTTTGGTATTGGGTATTTTGTATACTCTTAATCGGATTCTGTACGAAATATGGGTACTATCGTATACTTCTAAATTGTAGACAATAAAAATAATATAAATTCACGAATACCTCTAAATTAAATATTCTTTTTATCTGAGAAGGTCTTTAGGCTCTTAAGATGATATTTACGGATTTTGTATGCTTTCTTATAATTTAATCTAAATATTTTGTAATAATATTGTTAATTTATAATTAAAATTTGTCAATCTTGCTATATATTATATTGTTTTTTATTATTTTTTCTCTGCTACATCAACTGAGGTTTCTATTATTATTATTAACGAATGGGGATTGTATTTCAGTTATTTATATTATAATTTGTTAACAATCAGAGCGATAATATACTAATTTTGTTATATTTCAATTTATATGTATTAATCTAGACGTTAAACATTGCCAATAAGATTTTCTTATCCCAGAGGATAAACGAAACTGGAGAATACTATTTTATGCATTATGAGTGATTTGTAGTATTTTATTGAAGGTTTTCGTGGTGATTTTTGGTGCTCGATCATGTGTTACGGGAGTATTACGTGTGCAGATTTTCTTGTATTCACTTCCGTAAAGGGCAGTTTGTTGGAAACTTTTAAATTTCGAACCAGAAAAGGAAAGTGGTTCTGCTTTGCGCAATGCAGCGAACCCCACAACCAGAATTGGAGGTAGTTATGCATTACATTAACCGTAGTGTATATACCCGTAAGATGAGGTCAGCTGCAAGCTCGTATTTTTTGATTTTTTGATTTTTTGATTTTTTAGCTGTTGGGTTTGATTACCGCCTGGTTTCGTGCAGATTGCCAAT
Organism: Dactylellina cionopaga; assembly: GCA_036971295.1. NCBI lineage: Eukaryota > Fungi > Ascomycota > Orbiliomycetes > Orbiliales > Orbiliaceae > Dactylellina > Dactylellina cionopaga. Next base: position 2,021,693 of record JAJTTY010000007.1, read on the forward strand.
GTGTTGTTTACTACTTATACTATCAAAATTATATGATAGAAGCTGGCTCATATTAACTGCGATATTCGAAGTTTTACAGTAATTATCCTTTAAAAAAATTAGTTTGTTTACATTTTTAAATGATAAGATAACGATACCAGCACTGTCATCATACATGAAACATATATGACGAACTATGATACAATGATATTCCTGTGTCCGACGTACTTTTGCGCGGTATAATCAGAAGCATTATTAAAATTATTCATCTCCAGTTTTTCATATTGTTCCGTATCGGAACCCGCTGCCAAACTCCACCTGAAAGGACAATCAATCAATTAATGATAAGTTTCGCGAAAGGTTCAATACTCCTGGGGCATGCGAAATTGGTAGATCAACGATGGGTCGGAATCGGGAAGTATTGCCCAAACCGGCCTTTCGGGTCCCATTCACTCTTGAGAGTCGTTAGCTTGCGAACTCTCCAGCTCTCGCCGTAGATCGTTTCAAGGCTCTCATCACCGCGACCAAAATTGATGTATCTATATACCTTTGTTAGCAATCTTTGAAACAGCATTAATAGATCGATCCTACAACTTACGCGTGATTTCGATGGTGGCCCGAAGTACTCCACCATTGCTCTCGAGCAAAGCTTCCAAGCTTCTCGGCGTCTTTGTCTAGAGTAGGGTCATCATACCAGGCTAGCATGACTGCATGGAAGTTGACATCGCGGTGAGGGTAGGCCGTCGAAGTGCGCTCAATCGCCCGTGCCGTAACATAAGAGTAGCATTCAACAAGCACGGCGCTCCTGCCAACTTTATCGACGCCATGTGTTGCTATGAAATCTACATATGCATCCCATATCTTCTTGAACGCTTTTGGATCCATATTTTTCAACCCAGCAGTGTATGCAGGCTTGCGACCGCCTTTGTCGCAGAAGAAATCGCCGCTGGAGTTGAGCTCGTTCCAAGCAATCGGACCAGTTGTGTCAGCGACAGGGTTCAGCTTGAGTATAGAGCTAAATGCTTTTCGTGCATCATCGACATTGCCAGCGTAGAATGGATTTACGATCACGGCAGGCTGGCCAGAAGCAGGGTCGATCACAAAGTAATAGTGAATAGACATCGGCTTCTGAAAATCGAGATCGTTGATGGCCTTTGTGACAGCTTCCACTTGGTCACCTGTGAAAATCAAATTTCCGCTCCAATGGGTGCCACCATTGATCCAGGGGTGAGCCTTTACAACGTATGAAGTGATAATACCGAAGTTGTGGCCGGCGCCTCGAAGTGCCCACCACAAGTCCGGAGAAGGGCTTGTTGGAGTAACTGTGATGAGCTTGCCATCGGCGGTGACAAGATTGACGGATAGAAGGTTATCAATAGCAAGGCCGTATTCGCCCATTAGTCGGCCTACAATATTCCCAAATTATATCAATCGGGATTCCCTCAAAGTTTGAATATTGTAAATGTTTGTTGGAACATACCCAAACCGCCACCTAGCATAAATCCAGTGCTAACACAGTTGCATCCACCGGCAATAACATGCATTTCGTTCTTGAAAACCTCGTCGACAATTTCTTTGATTATAGCGCCTCCGCCAATTTTCGCAGTTTCCTTTTGTTTATCGACCTTGACTGAATTCAATCCCCGCAAATTGATAATAACGTCTTTAGAATCAAGAGACCATGTGTTCGCCCATCCATGACCACTAGTTTGCGCCAGGAAGTCGATTCTGTTCTCGTTACAATATTTGACCTAACTTCGTCAGCAAGAGTTTCAGGTCAAACCATACATTAATATTGAGCGAGAAACGTACCGTTTCAACAACATCCTGCTCAGAGAAGACGTTAACGACAATTTGTGCCGCAGGCGCGTCGTATTCGGACCATCTCGGGGCAGCAGTTGAGGACAACACAATGCTTGCGCCTTGCGATAACTTCCCACCCAACACTTCTTGAATATTTTGGTTTGAGCGTTTCCTTGTCGATAATGCTGTGACTTGGAGAGCCATGATGAGTAGTAAAGGGAAATATAACCTCATCTTGGCGGCTTTGAGTTTTCGACTGCTCAAGTCTTTTCTTAATCTCTCTGCGTTATATATTGATATATCCGATAGTTATTGCCTAATATTATTGAATTTAAGATACCATAGACCGAGTCCCGATACCAAACCCGGCCTTCGAATATATAAATATAAATAATGAGATTCAATGACGATCTAGAGATATGATCCTCGGCGAGGGGAGTGCCAACGAGATCTGAATATTCTTGGACTTTAATTGCACATGAGCCGACGCTCTTATACTATTCTTCTGGACAACATCGATTAGTCGAGTAATCGGTCTGTGCAGTTCTGTCAGCCCACCGGGCTAATGAAAACTGGGATCTAGACCCGTAATTACGCCAAAGAGGTAATAAAAACGCATAGACACTTTAGCCAATAGGTCTTGGTACGAGTAAGACCCCTCTCCCGGTTGTAGTAATACAATATTCGGCTATGAAGCCAATTCATGTTCCCAACGCAGCTTGTTCGCAGCCAAGGCCTCGCATCTTTTATAACCTTCGAGAACATGGCGCACTGATTTGCCGATATGGTCTGATAGTCGATTGAGTGGTGGTGGGCACCGATTCGGTTCGACAATGCAGATATGGTGAGTGGTCGGTGGGTGGGCTGAGGTTCCGAAAGGCCAACGCCCGTTTTGGCAAGGGTGTCCTGAATGTCCAGAATGAACGTTAGTTCGGTACTTGGCGTATCGTCACCATGCATAGCAATTCCTCATTGAGGACAGCACAGTTGGGAATTCACGGAAGAACTCAGGTCTAATTATTTAAAGGTTGACCTTTCCAGAGGTTTGTGAGAGGCTCTTTCTTTCGGGCACTGCCCTTAATCTTCAACATCTTGAGGTTATACATGTGGGGTTATAAGTTGTCCGGTTAAACAGTTAGTGGGCAACAGCAGACAATCTATTTCTAACATCAAAAACTTGAGCTCTGACAAGAGCTGAAGGAAAGTTACTAACTCAATCTCAATAATTAATAACCTATCCCTGCCGATACATATGCAACACACGGACGTAATTCAGAAAAAATCACAGCTTCGGTCAAAATATTAATAATCTAGGTAGTATTCATGAATTCAGCTGACGATTTAGTGTCAAAAGGTGCAACTGCCTTTTATTTTGATTACCCTATCCAGTAAATTTCGATGTCTAGTGCGCAAACATGCAGAAGCAGAAATCTGCATGCATGCATGTGAAACTAAGGGAAATCGACCCTGCCTCAAGCGCGCCTTGGTTCGAAGCTAGAAAGTGGCGTTGATTTAGACTAGATCACATTCGTAAACCGTTTGCAACAAATAGTAAGTACATTCTGCAGAACTCCTCACTTTGTAGTCAAGAACAATCAAGTACACTTGAGTCTTGGTTTGCATTTACATCGACTTTAGTGGTAAGAAAGGAAACATTCTGCCTTTAAAGATTCCGCTACCTGGTGGAACGTGGAGAACTAGTTCGAATATTTGAAGCAGAATTGGATCCATGGAGTTTTAGGTTAAAATTTTAAGTTAGCGAACGAAATGGCATCCACGTGAAATAAATTGAAAAATAGCCGCAGCTCAGCCTACAAATATCTTCGTTTATAGATGATTCTCGATGCTCAATAGAACTCGACTATGTAACTCACTAGCATGCTTTAGGTAGGTGATACTGCCCTGTTACATCTAGGATGTATTTGCCTCTCGTCCCGTAAATACTCCCCCAACAGCGTATTGATTCCATACCGTCTGCTCCATTCACGCACGTGGAGTACTCGGATAACAAGACAGTTATCGTATATACCGAAATTCTGTAGATTTCAACCATAGAGTCTTGGTATAAGATAATATAAAACTTTAACAGGCAGTCTGTATATCTAAATCACTTGGCATAATTTGGGATCCATGGTCGTGTCTATAACAGGGAAGCAGATACCACTAGCCAAGCAATAGGTGCCGCTGCCAATACCATGGATATCTAATGCAGAAAGGCATATCAAAAAATCGATAAAGAGACTGAGACTGGTGATGCCTTAGCGAATATTGTGGGAAGTAGTGATATCGTTGCCTGGATTCCGGAATTAATTAATAGACTTGCGATCGGGCGATTTGGTCATTTATACCGACGGATATAAAGGATATTTGGAAATGCTAGAGGAAAGCTGTTAGTTGGATTGTGCTCACCTCAGGACCATGTCTCAAGGCCTTTGTTCCAAATATTCACGCGTAGATATACTTGGCTTCGGTGATCAAGACAAATTGTTCGTTGAGCGTCTATTTTCGGTTCCTTTAGTCGGTGGAACTACAGCTGCCTGGAGAGCTTTGCGGCTAACCAACTGTTTGCCAACGCAATTGGAGGCTCGATATCTATAGATATATACCTCACAGTGCAACAAGACAGCCGTCCAACTATTTGCCTACACTTTCTATTTGCCAGTTGGACCGTGCGCTAGTTCAGGCCTCCAAACCCAACTATGAGCTGGTGACAGAGGGGCAACCTCTTAACATTCCTTGGTTAAGTATAGATTCGTATATACCCTCGTATCTGCGTAAATTCTGTGAATCCCTTCTGGAAGTTCACAGACGATGCTCGAAACTGAAGTTGATAAGTCGCTTGGCTATGTGGCTTGAATTTACAACCGGTGCATGGTGCATGGTTCGGTAGATCTGACACAGCCCAGATGTCAGGAATCTGGGTATGAGTTATGTCTAGATCTGGAAGCTGCGTAGTTTTTTGGGCAATCGATATCTGTAAGGCCAGTATCGAGAGCTGTTGGTTTGTTACGGCTGACCAGGTGTGCTTGTCAGAATATGCAATTTTAATCATTTTTTTGCCTCGCCTCGTATACCCGAATTTCGCTGTATCACCGGGCACAAGTTATTCAACGCTTACGACGAAAAACTAGGCGCAAGTAGACATGTGAGAATGACCATATGATAGTATCAACGGGAGGTTTTTTCTCCCCGTTTACTCTGAGAGAATTGGAATTATGTGTCGCGTGCTAGGATCTGGCTCGCCGAAGTGGAACGGACATTCCGAGTGTAGAAAAATTCCAGAGCTCGTGTGTTGCGCGGCTCTGGCAACCGCAAGTACTATCGATTTAAGGGGGGGCCCGAGGGGCAAAAGGTCTCACTGCGAAGACCAACGCCGTCCAACTAAACTCCTTCTGAAAGATCAGGTAGTTATGAATTGGGGAGGTTCCACGATCCAGTGTCCCGCGGTGGCCGTCTGTTTCTGACCTAGACCTGCGTTAACGGATTCCTGCCCTGCAATGTGAGGTGATTGGTTATTTTCCGAGAGCCAGGTAGGTTCCGATAGGGATGAGTCTCTGTGGGTGATGCAGCTGCCTGATTCTCAATCCTTCTATGCTTTCTTCCTGCCGCCTAAAATATGATAAGAGTAGCAAAGTTGAATTAAGCAATTCGAAGCAGATTCAACCTAGCGTTGGCATCAGTCTCAAACCTGTCTTCAAGAGCGGTAATAGGTCGCATGGCCAGTTCGAACCAGTGGTTTTTCGTGAGGCTAGTCGACGAAACACCGCCGACCCAATCACGGGCACCAAAAAATAATAAACGTCCCCCAAACGACATCGACTAATGCAGGGTACCCAAAGTACGTTTTGGACGGCGCAAGATTCCCATGAAGAGTATTTTTTGGTAAGGTATCAGAGTTTCGAGAAATGAGAGAAATGAAGCCATTTCGGCTCTAAATGTATGACCGCAAGCGAGACAATGCAAGCAGGTATTGGAAATCCCCTGGAAGCCCACGAATGTGGAAGTTACGAAATGGCGACCATATCGCTGGGTGCCATCAGGGAAAGGATGTTGCATGTTGTGCGAATCTAGGTGCAAAGGACCCTGTTTGTGCTGCCTTCTGGACGATCTATCTCCTGGGCTGATAGTAACCAGACTGTACGAGGGCTTGCGAGAATAAAAAGGAGCCAGGAGTCCGCACTTAGGAAGACATCCAGACTCTTATTCTCTCATCGCAAAGTGGTCGCGTGTCGACAATAGTACTTTTATTACATTCTTCGCTTTTTTATAGAATTCTTATAATTCTTTCTTAACTCTTCGTTTTTCTTTTCTTTTCCATCTCAAAAAGTGTTGTGGTGGAATACCACACACCAACACAATATGCATTTCCCGGAACCAAAAGGTCCGACGGACAAAGATGTCGCCGTCGTGGATTCAGAAATCGGCTCTTCAGCTCCAGCCAATGAACTGAAAAGAAGCCTGAAGAGTCGCCACATGCAGATGATTGCTATCGGTGGCTCTATCGGTGCTGGTCTTTTCGTCGGTTCTGGTGCCGCTCTCGCTGCTGGTGGTCCTGCCTCGTTGGTGATTGACTTCTCAATCATTGGTATCATGTTGTTGTTCACTGTCCACGCCCTCGGTGAATTGGCCGTCCTATACCCGATTAATGGTGCCTTCTACACTTACTCTGTTCGCTTTATCGACCCTGCGTGGGGTTTCGCCATGGGCATCAACTACGCTTTCAACTGGCTCATCGTCTTGCCCTTCGAACTTGTCGCCTCTTCGATTACATTAAATTTCTGGAGTGACAAACTGCCCAATCAGGGGATATTTATCGCGATATTCTTAATCCTCGTTATCGTAATCAATATCTTTGGGGTTCGCGGTTACGGAGAAGTCGAGTTCGTCTTGGGTACAATTAAGGTTATCGCTATCATCGGCTTTATCATCATGGCTATCGTCATCAACTGCGGTGGTGTCCCAACAGATCCCCGAGGATATATCGGAGCGAAATACTGGAGCAACCCCGGTGCTTTCAACAACGGCTTCAAGGGCTTCTGCAGTGTCTTCGTGACTGCCTCGTTCGCCTTCGGTGGAACCGAGCTCGTTGGCTTGTCTGCCGCTGAGACCGAGAACCCTCGCAAAACCCTCCCGACCGCAACCAAGCAAGTCCTTTGGCGTATTATGATCTTCTACGTTATCTCCCTCTTCCTCCTCGGTCTCATTGTCCCATCTGATGATCCGTTACTCGCCCACGCCAGCGGTGCCGAAACCAAGTTCTCGCCATTCGTCCGTGCCATGACTCTCGCTGGTATCCCTGTTCTGCCAAGTATCTTCAACGCCGTTATCTTGATCTCAGTTATCTCGGTCGCGAACACTTGCTCTTATGGATCTACCCGTACACTCCAGGCCCTTGCTGAACGTGGACACGCCCCTAAGATCTTCGCTAAGATTGATTCCAAGGGTAGACCAATCTACGCTCTTATCCTCGCTCTCGGTAAGCATTTGAATATAACTTATCCATATATCCTGAAATTGATGCTAACGTTCCCGCTTCTCTAGCTTTCGGATTCCTCGGCTTCATTGTCCTTGCTCCTAAGGGAAACACCATCTTCTTCTGGCTTCTTTCCTTGTCTGGATTGTCCAACTTTTTCTCGTGGGGCTCCATCAATTTCGCTCACATCCAATTCCGTAGAGCCTGGAAGATGCAGGGCCGTTCTCTCGATGAACTCCCGTTCAAGGCTGGATTTGGTGTTTGGGGCTCATGGATCGGTCTTTCGCTTAACATCCTCTGCTTGATCGCTCAGTTTTACGTTGCTCTTTTCGTAAGTCCCCCTAGCATTCGATATTATGTTGAGAGAACAATTACTAACAAATTAATTTATAGCCCATTGGTGGAAAACCAGACGCCGAAGCTTTTTTCCAAAGCTACCTCGCCGCACCAGTTGTTCTGGTCTGCTTCATTGGCTTCAAAGCTTACAGCCGCGACTGGAAGTTCGGTGTTAATCTCATGGAGGTCGATCTCGACGCTGGACGGAGAGAAGTTGATAACCCAGAAGTCATCCGCCAGGAGGCTGAGGAGAAGGCCCAATGGTCTAGAGGCAGGAAGGTCTATGACTTCTGCTGTTAATTCTTTTTCATGCATGTTTATTTTATTTTAATGAACCGTTGAGCTTTGGGTTCATGTTTTCTAGTAGTAGCATTATGTATATATATACCCGCTATAGATTCTTATATTCGTCTCTTTCTCAAAAAACTTCGTTTCCAATATGCAACAATGCTTGGACGTTCTCTCACTCATCGAGTAGGTTCCAGATGGTTAGTCACTGTGGACTTTCATTTCCCACACCGTTAGAACTCCCGCAGTTGGTAGAAGTCTCTTGTGGGAAGAGCGTCTCGATCGAGCAATTCAATACGTCTTCATAATCCCTCCGCTGTTTTTTAAATTTCAAAGTATGGTACCCAAGCAGCTAAGGATGAACATGCTCACTCACTTAACTCTATACTCTTTAAATCCAGTAGCACAAAATGCTATGCATACGCGACACACCCTCAGCTAAACCACCTTAGAGCTAGCGGCTTACAGTTGATTCTAGTATATAGACCCGGATGTAAGATATTCTCAGCGCTACGTCCTTCGCTCTCCTAATTTTCTTTAAGCAATCCACATACATCTTCCCTTCTATCAAAATTCCGAATCACCCATCGGCCTGTTTTTGTATCTTAATATAATAATTATTCTCAGAATGCCTGTTGCAGCCCCTCCACCGTCCCTCACTCGTGCCGCCGCCCGAGGTTTCCAGATACTCATACTTCCTTTCCACACAATTCCAGACTTGGCGTCCAGCCATCATCACATCCAAGGAGAGATTACCACAGACTACGGTCTCGATACCATCTTCTTAACTCTAGAGCTTTTCGGGACGCGTGATGACGTCAAAGCGTCATCAGTGTCCGTAACATATCCCCTCAGTCAATCCAAGATTGCGAGATTGAGATACGACGAACCTAAAGACCTCGAAGTGTTCTACAAGAATGGCGTTGGAGAAAAAGAGGCGGATATGTATTGGTTTCTTGCCAAAAATAAGCCGAAGGTGCGCGATTATCATTTTCTATAAAGCAAGGGAATCAAAAACTAAAACAAAATTTGAAAGTTCGAACAACGGTCGAAATCTGAAAATGCCCGCTGGGGTGGGGTTAAAGGAACTGCTAATGACTCTAGTGAATGTACACAGTTTGCTGCTTACCTCCGAGGTGCTCAGGGTCGACGAATCAATACGGAATTCTTGGTTAAATGCAGTACTGGAGGTATCAAGTGTTTTGACATCGCAGTGGTTGAAAACTATAACCAACTGGAGAACCAGACAAAGAATGCATTTGGAATCCCTCTATCGCAGGTACCATCCCTTCTTAAAATTTATATTACTTTCGAGTGAACTTTAACATATTGAACTTGATCTAATGGTGATCATAATATAATAGCTTTTAGCATGTGAAGGCCTAAAAGACCCTTTGAAAGCTTTAGACGTCGGACAGCACTCGGTCGATGAAAAAGGAAATTATCAGTCAGAGCGACTGGTTCAACAACAGGGAGCGTTTGGGATTAAGCCTTTAAATAGCTCTCGTGAGCATAGCTTGGAAGTTGATAATTCTGCCCCTCCAATCCTGGCTGGTATCGAAAAAGACAGCTACCTGGCATCGGGCGGTGAGGATGTTGAGATCAAACATGAAAACATAATTTCGGTGGACGAAGGTGTCTTCTTCACGGGTTTAGGTGCATTTGGAGAAAGATTGTAGGTCGGTATTCTCCATGATGAACTTGTATTATCCTATCCTCGAGAAAAAGCGTCCAGTCCACCAATTAGAAGCTGGCTTGATGTCTTGAAGCACGAGTTTGCTGAAGAGGGAAAGACCGACTAGATAACCCTGGTAGAGGTGCTTGGCATGTTAACTCAGCTGAAATCGTTGGGCAATCCCTTGAGCATCTCGTTACTTTTTAGTTCTGTTACTGCTAGATCTCGAGAACATCAAATTATTTGTCCGTCGGAAAGTGGCTTAATTTCCAAAATATGACATTCGGAAATCGGTAATTAAAATATTTCCACGCCGTTTTAAGGGATCCGATATTTGAATGGTGGGACCCGCGCGGCAGATGAACTGGACTTGACCGGTCTCCGATGCCGATATTCCCCAACTAGGATATAGCCGGTGTAGTTCGTGTCAGACGGAGCTGACTAAATCAGCAGAGACAGGTTCTGGTTATTTACCCTTGCTCGTATATACCCGTTGCTAACATCTTCAAGGATCCACGTGCGCAGTGCACGAAAGGTAATATTAACTAATGTAGCACTTTGAACGATTGTGGAGCGTTTGATCCTTGATAGAATTCGATAATTATGTTAATACTATGTAACATGCTGTATACTAATGCTAATGGACATGATTATATCTATCGGTAACGTCTTTTGAACTGAAACCATAATCATATAACTCCCAAACTCCAGCTAACCGTAATGCGTTGAAAAACTAAGATATTAGAAGTTTCTATCCCACGCGTAAATGAAAGAAAAGTTGACAAAGCTGTCTATGGATGAAGTTTAGTACAAGCGAAGAAAGGTGTGCGGAGAGGGGTTGTTAAAAACACTGAACTATGCGTAATGCGTTTTGTGAAGACATGCAGAAAAATCTATAAATGGGAAATGCTTATGCGGCACCGCCCATCTCGATCTTCTTGCCCTTGACGCTCTTCCACTCGAGACCGAGAGCACCGAAAATGCTCAATCCCATGAATGCAACAGCGATGTAGAAGGTCTGGGTCAAACTCAAATTGTAGGCGCGTAGGACACCGGGCAAAAACTCAGCTGGAAGGTTTGCCTTCAAGCTAGTAGCACCGGTAGTCAAGACAATGCTGGGGTCGAGATTTGGAACTTCCATGCCCAAGTTCTTAATGAGCTGATTGTTGAAAACGTTCTGGGCGATCGAGATAGAAAGGGCACCGCCGAGAGTTTGCGAGAAGATGATGACAGCAGTACCGGTAGCAATGTCACGGTGCTTGAGGACGTTTTGGACGGCGATGAGGGGCTGTTGCATACCCATGCCGATACCGAGACCGAACAAAGCTTGATATCCAATCCATGCGGGGTGGGCGGTGTCAACCTCCCAAGTGGACATGAGACCAGCGCCGATTGTTCCAAGAATGGCTGAACCAATGACGAAGGGATTATAATAACCAGTAGCAGTAACAGAGCCACCAGCGACAATGGACATGATGACAAGGGTCAAGATCATGGGCAAGTTCATGATACCGGATTTCGTTGCAGAAACGGACTTGATGGCCTGGAACCAAATCGGAACGAAGTAAACCATGACGAAGAAAGCGGAGCCAAGCATTGCAGCGAACCAAGCACCAGATCCAACGGAGCGTTGCATAATAATTCTTGGTGGAACGGTGGCTTTATCTCCCTTCCAGATTTGGATAGCGACGAAAGCAGAGAGGAGAAGGACAGCGATAACCAGGAGGGCGATAATACGGCCGTTGCCCCATGGGTACTTGGAGCCACCCCATTGGAGAGCAAGCAGCAAGCAAATGATGGCAGGCATGAAAATAGCTGTACCGTGAAGATCGAATTGATCGAGACGTTCTCTCAAGGTCATGTTGGCTGTTCCTTTCGATTGGCGGATGTCGGTGTAGAAGAAGATGATGAAGAGGCAGGTGACAGCTCCAAATGGCAAGTTGATCCAGAAACACCATCTCCAGGTCTGGTGAGAGAAAGTGGCTAGTTAGCAACAGTTACCAAAAGAGGTACTAATTTAGAGAATGACTTACGAGTTTCTCGCTATCGGTGAAGACACCACCAAGAAGAGGACCGGCAACGGATGCAAGACCGTACATAGATCCGATCATACCAGTATATGTCGGCCTCTTCTCAAGTGGAACAGTTTGGGCGACAATGAGCAAAGCACCGGCGAAAATACCAGCTGAGCCAATACCAGCGATGGCGCGTCCAATGATAAGAGCGGTGGAATTGGGAGCAGCAGCGCAGACAATGGATCCAAGCTCGAAAATGAAAAGGGCAATAAGATAAACCCATTTGACGGAGTAGAATGTATAGAACTTTCCGAACAACAATTGGAAGGCGCAGGTCGTCAACATGTAGGCACTACCGTACCAACCGACATCATCCAAAGACTTGAAATGATCGGTGATCTTTGGAATAGCCGTGGCAATAATTGTATTATCTAGATGGAGTATTTATTAGCACAACTTTCTTGATCAGGGTATGATATCAGGGAGGTATCGTTTATAACTTACCCAAAGCCATGCAGAAAACGGAAAGACACAATGCAATACTGATAATACCCAATTTCCAAGCCGTGGGGTATTCGTGCATAGACTCTATTGTCTGAGTCTTCGCAAGTTCATTTTTATCGTCGATATTTTCATCAACCGGCTTCAGTTGATTGGAATGGCTAGTGGTCGAACCACGGTCGCCCTTCTCGTCGGCGTCAACAATAGACGCGGTCGCTGACGGCGCGGCCAAAGTCGAAGTTTCTGTGCCTGGGTTCATGTCGTCGTGTGCAGGAACCGATAGGTCCTGAGTGCCCATTTCTATTTGGTTGATAGGTATCTAGATAATCCCTTTAAGGACTAGACGATTATAGATGGTTGTTTTGAGAAGGTGGAATGTGTTGGCCGTTGTCGTGCAGCCAATGTTGGAAGGATATCGATACTTTATATACTTGAACTTGAAGTATCGTCGGTTGGCGATATGGGTGATGACAATAAGTAAAAAAAGTCGAAAGATAAAGGAGGGTTAGATCATTATATATTTTTCAATCCGGATTGTCTGGGATCCGGTACGAAATCATACATACAGCCCTCTGGCTAGAATTTTCAGTTTCTGATAACGACGGAAATGGCGTTGCAAGTTGCTTCTTTTCGTTCGGGCTTTTACTTTTTCCTCGGGCGCATTAGCAGAAAGAGCCAAATTATGTTGCTCAGCTGTCCAATCACATCGCTGTTGACACTGGGTCCTGGAAGTCAAATTGTTCCGACATGTGGCACACTCGTGGGTCACCACCGCCGAACTTACCAAAAGTGGAAAACAATCCTCGGCATGGTAACGAATTCCGATCCGACGGAGGGCAAACTAAGGGGTCTCTCGTTACTTTGGGCCTTTCGGCCCCAGTCCAAGATATCGGGTTTGGGTTATTTTGATGACTCAGGGTTAGGAGAACATCTTGGCCTGCAAGGAAAATCTTTTCTCGCGATCGGAGTTATCGTTATGTTGTCGTGATGCATAACGTTCTTCATGCTGCTGGTCTACGAGTGATTTGACGCAAGCATCACTCTGAACCATCCTGATTTGGGAACCAGTGTACCAGTGTCCCTCGTAAGTAAATGCGTATACATATGCTTCGTATACAGCTCAAGAGTCTCACGAACCATATCTTTGCTTCACACATTTGAATATTCTTACAGATGACGGATCCACATGGCGATAGGATGAAGTATAGATGGCATGATTGATGGCGTCGTCAGCTAATGTTGTGTTCGTGTTTCGATACATCTTGCTATCAATTCGCTGGATGTGGACATTAATGTTCGAGCACTGTGGGTTCCGCTGACACATTGCCCTGCTCACAATGTCAGCATCTTGCGCCTGATTGGAAGCGTGTTTGGCGGCCAAGCCCCGTGCTCCGGCGGCCCGGGTGTCTTTTTGGTCTCCGAGGCGTATTTAAGAGTGACGGCGGGGGATAAATTTATATCTGCCGAACTATAAGCGGCATGGCAGCAGATTACTAAGTCCGCTAATACCTAATACCATGCCAACCTTATTCAAAAGCTAATCTGGTTCGGACCAAAATGAATCATGATGAATTTTTCTCCGAGCTTCGACGCCATCGATGCATACACGGTTCGTTCACGGTGATCTAATCCGTAACTGCCGCGATTGGAGCCTTAGCTACGAGGTTTATAGTTTTCGGAGATATTTCTCCCTGACACTGCGTCGTCTGCGAGGCTTTTTCTATAACTAAATCCTTCTCACGATCTTACTGTAAGAACGAAGGTATCCCTGTTATTAAGCAGGACTAATGTTTTCCAGTTCCAGTAATTTGCGGAAAACCTCGGGTTGCTCTGTGCATTTTAGCTGTGCTGCGGTAAGGAGGGCGCGAAAATCGGGATGGTTTAGCGGGATTCGGTCTGGACTCTCGGATGCTCCGTCCAACAAATTTCATTGCAATGAAGACTTGGCTTGTTTCACACTAGCCCATACACTCGTCCGTCGGGCAACAAAAATTTTCCGCTAGGGATGCAGATACCCAAGAATTCCTTGTGTTAATGCAAGGGCCAAGTTTGGATGCATCTCGAGATTTCGTCTTGTCTTTTATCCAAACCTGCATAATGCGACGTCCATGTAGGTGGAGAATGGAACGAGATACCATATCGATCGATGTTCCCATGATATCTGCAAATATGGGGGAAGAGCTCAGGAAGATGAAAGGATTTTTTTTAAGATATCCTTCCTCTTTCTGATCACTTCTAAATTTGGGGAGCCCTCAAATAGAGGGCTGAACCACGGATCGCTTCCTTGGAGCTACTAACTGAGCTGAAGAACTCAAGGATCGAAAATATCGAATCAAGCCGGCTAACCGTTAAAGTAGATCTCCTTACAGATGAAGTATGCAATATTACATCACCAATTACGGAGCGATGCAGAGGTTCAAAATGGTGAGAATAAATTTATACCCAAGAAGGAAAGAGCTTAAACTACGGGGGCCGAAATGTTCGGCTCCAGCTCTGACTCATAAGACTTGTTACACATTGATCGCTATGTATTAGAATGCGATAGAGAAACGTGAAACCTCTCCATTCATATAGTAGCAGCCTCTACAGAATTTCAATCGATCTACCAATGAAGACACATCAAGCTTGAGCACAGAACACCGAATCAAGTCTCCTAGTTAGCCAGCTGAATAGCTCGAAATCCCACAACAACACATAAACCAGATGGCTACAAATTCTCGAGATGCTGGTCTCACTATCAGTGAACCTAATACTATTTCAGACATTACACTCTCACCTCCCTTCGACAACTACTTTCTTTCTTCCTTTAATTCAGTTGATTTTACACGGCTTGTGGAGCTTTACAATAACACTGATCTCTCTCATATCCTCTTGAGCCCCCCCTACCCATATACCCTGGAAGACGCCCAATGGTTCAATGACAATAGAGCGCATAATAAGTTTACGGATTACCCTGGCACTCGTGAAGTCTGGGTTATCCGTTCGAAAGCCGATAGCGATATTCTAGTTGGTATGTGCGCTACACATCCGCACCCTAACCTCCTAAAGAATCACTTCCGTTTGGGGTATTTCGTGGCTCCAGAGTTCAGAGGGAAAGGCATCATGCCAGCCGTTGTCAATGAGGTATTGAAAAGGTTTACTGGGGCAGAGTTTGAGGCCGAGGCCGAAATTTCAAATCTGGGTAGCCAAAAAGTGCTAGAAAGGAGTGGTTTTCGTAAGGTCAAGGGATTAGAGCATGAGCTCGAATGGCCTGAGAGTAAAGGTGGTGGGGTGAGGAAGATGGTGAAGTTTTTGAGAAGTTGTTGAATATCACTGGTTTTTTTATATGGCCGCGTAGCCAAAAATATCTGTGGGCTATTTAAGCACGTGCTGCCTAATGACTGGTTTAAGGTCGCTAAGGCTTCGCACGTTCTTGATAGCGAGCGGGTTTTGGTTTTGACCTTTTTCGGGTGGCTGTGTCCGGATTTGGGAATGCGATACAGCTATCACTAGCAAGTCGTCTGCAAACGAACGTTCCCATCAAATGCTAGATTCTTTGAATAAAAAAGCTATAGTGCTGTAGCCTTGTTATTTTATTTATCCATTCTACGAAAATCCATGGCCCTGTTAATCTGCGATTAATTTGAAAATATCATGCACATATGGAGAACCAGATGGTCAGGTTCTGGGGTTTTATTCTTAGCATACCATCGATCCACTTGATTTCGGCGTTAGTATACCGACATCCTACTATTTCTAGTTAACTTAATCCTTATATTGTCTTTCTGAGGCGGAGTTGGAAAGGAGGTGCTCATCATGGTCAGCAGCATTACCCAACCTCCGAATTCCCACGACCCTCTTGCGGAGGATGATCCAGGATATATCGCCGGCGATTCCAATGGGATTGTCATCCCAGAAGGGCATGTATATAATTGTGTAAGTATACATACTAAAAAGAAACTAAGCTCCTCCGTTCTTTTCAACTTCGAATTTTGCAGACCATTGATTTTTGCTAATGGATGATCATGGTGGGGTCCGGTATGTAGGCACAATCACAGAAAGTATCCTATCTACTTTTATACGCTATATGCCATGGACTTTCCGCAATTTTTGTCATTTTGAGGATATATACGAGAGTCTTCGTCGTCAGGTATTTTGGACAAGATGATGTCTGGATTCTAATTTCAGTGGTCAGTTATATTCTTTCTAGCCCTTCATATATTCTGGAACTCCCTTAAACCAAAATTAATTTGCTCGAATTGTTATCAATATCAATCTTGTCTAGAAGATTTGATTGGACACAGCTGATACTGGTATGCTAGAGTAGGTCGTTGGTAATGGCATCTTGGTTTACGGCATCATTTGTACGGTTTTCAAAGATCTCTCTCGGTCCTATATCCAAGTTCGGATATGCAAATCCAATAACTATAAGAACTAACCGTCTACCTTGGATTGATTTTATCTACAGTTGTTGTTCAAAATGCACAGGGCGTACATGTGGGGTGTATTACCCCTGAAGCTCTTGTCAGAGTTCTAAAGGTAAGTTTCCTGCGAGCTAATAGATGATTGTCTTGTCGAACCTTTTATCCTATCGACGGACACCAGAGTTAAAGACAGTTAAATGGGAGCTAAAGTGTATGACAGATTAAAGCTATCGGAGATCCATTTTTCGGTGTCGCTTTACAAACGGTTAGAATGTCTCTACTTACGTTCTATCTACGACTCAGCGCCGGCCCAACTTTCAGAAAGGTGGTTTGGGTGACCATCGTGGCTACATGGATAATATGTCTGACATTCGTTTTAATTTTCGAATGCCAATGCATACCACCTAGCAAAGCCTGGGACTTAAACGTTATATATAATGACACTTATGACCAATATTGTTTAAACCGATGGGCGTTGGCCTGGGCATGGTCAGTCTTTGCAATACTTTGCGATTGCTGGGTACTCTTACTCCCTATTAAAATGTTAACAGGTACGATAAATCTTACATCCATGTGAAAGTCTTGAATAGCGCTGAGCTGGAAGCTAACAAGCACCCGATTCGTAGCGCTTCGTATTCCATGGAAAGAAAAGTGCATTGTTATTTGCGTTTTTGGCGTTGGGCTGCTGTAAGTTTTAGTGGATAACATTCAGAATATATTCGACTTTCAAAAACCTAATGAAGTATTGAACCTTAGGGCCTGCATAGCATCAATAATCCGCATACCGGCTCTTAAGCTTCTGAACCAATCCCCAGATCCTCTATGTAAGTTCAAGGAGTTCCTACAATATTATGGTCTATTAAAGTAGAGCTGTATTTGACATCTTCGATCCTACGACTCCAGGGGACCAATTTCTCGTTAGTGTTACATCAGCTGTTGAGTGGAACTTAGCGGTCATGGCTGCCTGCTGTCCGGCTCTCAAACCTCTGGTTAGCAAGCTTTTCCCTAGACTTCTAAGAATTGTATCCCAATATGAGACCAGCTTGCGTGGAACGAGGACCGATAATGGATCACTCCGGACAGCGGTCGGCTCTTCAACGTTGGAAAATGGTATTGCAGCGCCGGAATCTCCAAATAAGAGGCGAGCGTTACCATTGTCTATTCCAACTGGGAGACTCAACGAACTGGGGTTGGCACCACGAATACAGACAGATAGGCGGTTCAGGTGGTGGCAGTTTTGGGACTTTTTCGGCCGTAAGAGCAGTATTGTTGGACGAGATCCCGCCCAAATATCTGGTTCTCAGACTTCTGAAAGAGCTGGGCCAAATGTTGGGTTCTGGGGCAACCGAAATTGGGACATGGATATGGCCCATAACGACTATTGCGTGAATACAAGTCTTAGACACCAGCTGCCACAACAGTCGACAAAATCGAAACGTAAAGATTTAATGGATGACGATCAAGCACCGCTGTAATTTTATAACATATAGTACTGGGTTACATGTTCGTGAAATAAATGCTCCTTTGTTTCGCTTCATATTTCTATCTAACTTCATTGTGTATTAATATTAATTGACTAGTCCAATCGACCCATCGTGGTGGGATATTTAATAGAAAACCCTCTCCAGCAGCGGTGGTCTATTCTGTACGACTTCATCAATCTCTCCGAGTATCGTATTAGTAAGTTTTGGAACAACGGCCAAAGCTCTAATACTATCATAGATCTGCTCTGGCTTAGATGCACCTGTAATTGCAGAGCTGACATTCTTGTTGCTAAGAACCCAAGCAAGAGCGAGCTGTGCTTGGTTACAGCCAAGTTTATCTGCTGTGTCCTATGAATTCAAACCGGTTTTAGCTCTTCTGATTGACTACTATTTGGAGATAAATATTTTACCTACCTTCAACTTTTTAACCTTATTCAACTTTTCTTCCCATTCACCCGCTCCAAGGGCGTGCTTTACATACTAAATATAGGAGTCATCGCTCGACCCTATCCTCGAGCCCTCTAGAACACCATCATTGTACTTTCCAGTTAGGACACCCATATTCAGTGGGCTAAAGGTCGTCAAACCAAGACCATAATGCTCATATAGCAGGGTGTAGTCGCCTTCCACACGCTGCCGTTTCAGCAGATTATACTCAGGTTGCTCCATAAGAGGACCGATTAGGCCTAGCTTTTCAGCCACACGATGAGCGCTCGCTATTTCATCGGCATTCCATTCACTTGTTCCCCAATAGAATGCCTTGCCAGTGTTGATAATATGGTTGAATGCGCGAACCGTCTCCTCGATAGGAGTGTTTCTGTCGGGTCGGTGGGCGTAGATGAGGTCGACTAATTCAATTAGTCCGAGTTGCTATCCTTCAAATCATTGAAGGTCTGTGCATACCATAATCCAACTGTAACCGTTCTAGACTCAAATTGACTCCTTCGATTATATGCTTCCTACTTAATCCAGTGTTGTTTACCGGCATCTCGCCGTTCGCCTCGCCCCAGTATATCTTCGTCGAGATAACCAGGTCGTTTCTCTTCCAACCGAATTTTTTGATGGCTTCACCCATGACCCTTTCGCTTTCCCCACCAGCGTAGCCTTCCGCACAATCGAAGAAATTGATACCGCAGTCATAAGCAGCTTTCATGCAGGCGAATGTCTTTTCGTTTTCGGCATAGCCACCATAGGTCAGCCAACCACCAAGTGAGATCGCAGAAATTTTGAGACCACTACGGCCAAGGTAGCGGTATTGCATCTTGGGTAAGTCGGAGGGTTTAGTCGCCATTCTGATTGATTTCTTGGGGTCGTTTATGTCGCAGTATTAAATTAGCTTCGACGATGGAAATTTGGTTCTTCGAGAAGCTCTTGGGATTAATTCCTATGAAGGGATGGAAACTGAACGACAATTCTCGATTGTTCAATGTTAGGTTTATGAGGGTGAGAGGCTAGCTAACCAGTAAGTCGAATATTAAATTACTGTACTAGAAATCAAACCGATCGGGGTCAACCCAAAGCGAAAGTTAAAACTATATATCTGGCTTAATAAATCGATCGAGGATCCTACATAAATCTGAATTCCAAGGATACGAACCCTCGCAAACAATCAATATCCCGCAACCGATCTCGGTTCCCTATGCCGTGAAAATTGTTGGGACAAAGAGCTCGTTAGCCCCACTCAAAAAAATCCAATACGAAGTACGAACATTATATCTGGATATTAGGCTAAAAAGGATACGATCCTACTTGTTTTTGTATCCATTGCGCAATTGCGGAACTGACAGCGGTTTTGTTCATTGGTTTTCGAATCTGACGCAATTTTGTGTTGGCTTTCCATAAAAATGGGCACAACTAATCATAATATCGCCCTTCATGTTCGTATCATTTTGCCCGTCCTCTTGATTCTAGATGTCCCGACCGTATTGAGAGTTGGAGTTTCAAGAGAATTTATGTAAAACATCCGAATATGCCTTCGGCCAGCTTGGACTTAAGGGTTGGTCATTGACAACTTACAGCTTATAACAGCGCTCTTGGTGCTGATATTTTCTACAGCCAAGGGAAGTCGTAGCTTCGCAGAATAACACAAAGACAACACGCAATTATATGATCTTAAAACCGCCTCTTTGGGATTTGCTTCCCCACGCTACTATGCGTGGGGAAGACAGTTTAAGTGGCACCAATACCTCGGTATTCAGGCCAGGAACATAACGTGCGCGTGCCGCGATACCTGTTCATCTTGTGAATCAACGAGCTTAGATCTGGCACAGCATTTAAATTTTAGGCACCCATTCAGCTCGCTGAAACGGCAAGTTCTCACGCGACCATAATACATAATTAAGCGAAAGTACGGATTGCATTTCTCAGCACAGAAGTTGTCATGACCTCAGCTCTAACTCGTCGAGACGTTTATACTTTGTTCCGCATAGATATGAGGAAAATTAACCTATATGTATCACGCATCGCTAATGAGACATTTCAATATTGTTTTCGTTTGATTACTTCAAGCTGCGCTTTAATTGGGTTGAGGAGCAGTTCGGCTCCGACAACACGATCAAGTAATTAGTCCGATGCGAAAACTATACGGGAATGTTACTCCTGGATCTTGGGTGGCAGTCGGCCGGTTTTCAATAGGCAGAAATATGTCTGACAGCACTAGTGGCTGAGACACACTGCTGCACAGAATGTTCTTTGGACGCTGGAGTCGCCGAGCAGCTGAGTATTTTTTTTTAACATCACAGTTCTCTGCTATTTGTATTTCGTGTAGCAAATTTCTTGGCTGTTGAACGGCTTGCAAGGCGACGAGCATTCACGCATGGTACGTTTCAACGAAGTTTGGACTGTCAAGAGGCCGGGTTGTGGATATTGATACAAAATAGTTCAGCTGCGGGTTGGCAAGGCATTATGAAGTAGATAGCCATTGATTTTGATAGGGTACATACGATTGTCTATAGCTTCTCGGTACCTTTTCTATAAGGACGAAGAGGCAAGCGTCGGCATGCTATGCCGCGCAAGCCCTTGCACTTGCACTCAAATGACACAGCAAGATGGCGCAACTGATTCTGTTTCATGATAACCGTAATCTTCGGTTCGGATCACTCCTTATGAGGCAGGTGGGAATCAACGTGGGACCCGCGTAGGAATTCTCGATTTGCTCACACGTAATTGCAATTTGACGAGGTATCCCGATCCAACGCAAAATGCCGAAGCCTCCTAATCGCCACCCGCACGCAAAGATCAAGCTTTTTCGCCCTCCTGTGACCAAAATTGGGCAACCAGTAGTATACATACGAAATGAAATTTGCAACGGCTGATAGCTTTTTCAAAGTTGAGGGTTTTATTTCCCTGCGATATTTCTGTGCCCTCAAACATCGAAATTCCTCCTCACTGGACGCCACCCCGCCTAGAAAAGGGTTAGGGGAACCCCAAAGTTCTTATAGAGTGCTCTTCAAATATTGAGATTCAAACGTATCAGATATCGAAGCCCCTGTGTCGGTTGGTTTTGCTCTATCAAGCTATCATCTCGCTTGAACGATAACCTGTCGAAGACCACATGGCAGGGTCCTGGTGCACTCTGAACTTATAAGAGTCCAAGGCCTGCCTGCCTGTGCAAGCCAATTCCCGTGAATGGAAAGACAAGATTCCCATTCCCCATTCCACCGGGTCACCCAGAAACGTTGCCCGCCAAGTCCAATGTTGACATCGCAGCTTCAATATTTGTTTTGACAAAATACAATTACCATTGACGAAGGGAACTGGATCTCTGCGTATTGCCAACAACTTCACAATGCTAACACCATCGGAGGCCGTCGTATGTATATCAACCTTCCAGCGAGTAGGAACTTGATCTAATATTGCTGTTTTAGGGCTTGAAAATATTTCTTTTCGTTCTTGCTGCCCTTGCTGTGGCTCTGAAGCAGGCTGTACGATGGTGGCTACAGACAAAGTTCGGTTGGACAGACATGCTCCTCACGTTATGTATCATTCTATATTTAGCGGAGGAGATCCTAGCCATAGCATTATACAAGATGAACTTCTTTGACATGCCAGTCGCAAATTTCAGCGTCAATGGATATCCTGAGCTTCTTAAAGATACTGAGGATAAAGAAAAATTATCAGTGATGTTGAGAGTAAGTGGCTATCATCGACTACCCATATAAACAAGGATAATCTATTAACAAGCTTGAAGTTACTCTTTTTCTCTTCATTCGTAACATTTACGGTGTTCTGGGTCATAAAAGCTGCTTTTATGGCCCTATACTACTATCTTGTGCCTCCATGGCTGACAGGCTTACGAAGATCGATTCACGCAACAACCGCACTCGTAGTGCTAAGTTATATCGGGTTTCTTATAACAAATGTTTTCTCTTGCGGAAACGTCTCAAAGAACTGGAGCACCGACCCAGAGGCTTTCTGTTTGTCGTTCGGTCGAGAGGATGGTGTGATATATCTGACCACCATCCATTTGCTCACAGATGTCATAAGTGAGTCTACTCTGTTGCTATTGACCTATCTGTTTACTAACGAAGTGGCTATTAGTTTTTACAATACCGTTTTTCATTCTCCCTCACATTATGCTCCCCACAGCTGAAAAGTGGGGTCTTGCTTTAATGTTTGCCCTAGGGCTCATCACAATATCATGCACGATCGCACGGTCGGCCATCGTTCTTACTGCCAAATCATTCACATACCACGACCTCCTTACATGGGATTCTGGCGAAATAACTTGTGGGCTCATAGTAGTCTGTGCTCCGAGTATCAAATGGGTCATTCTCTGGGCCACTGGGCAGAAACGCCGACGCGCTATCCGTGCCTTCAACGGGCAACCTGAAGATAGTACCAACGACATGACCAGCAGATCGCGGGCAGATCGGCATAGCAGGGCAGCGAGAAGGGAATTAGACTCAGAAGATGATGAAATCGGAGCAATGCAGACGTTGGAGCCCATCGCAGTGATGGTTAAGCACGAGGTCAGCGTTGATATCGAATCTTTGAGAGCAAGTAGGGATGAAACCCCGAGTGTGAGCGCTAGTTCAAGCTCAAAAGACGTCTCTGTGACGGGGCCGTGGCCCGATAAACCACCAAAGAGCTTTTTACACCTTTAAGTTTTGGCTGGTCCATTTTCTCTGTCGCAATATTCTCTTATTATAATATTTAATATCTTTTACGATTTTTTACGCTTTAAGTTTATATGGAGTTCCTAGGTCATGGTATTTAGAAAATCGCAAGTTCAAAGGATGGAGGATGGGATGCAATCCATTCGTCGTTGTTAAATGAATAAGACATTGATGTAATCTACGAAAACGTCTTCGGCAGAAGACCGAGGCAATAGCATGGCGAAGTGAAGTAATGTAACGCGGCTGCATCCGTAGTTGAAGCTAACTTATACCGGCCTATTATCTGAATTACTTAAGAATTCAAATAATATTTTATAAATCGATTTCCTTCATGGTTTAGGAATTTATTAAAAGTGTGAAGCGCTTCGGATGTCTTGCATATAGTTATATGTTTCAATCCATGCTGAAGATTAGCCCCAATACTGGTTAGACTCGCCTGCTCAACTTTATATGTTGAGCGAACAAATCGTGCTGTAAAAATACTGTCCGGGTTTCGGGCCGCCTTCAAGACTGTTGTTTCATGTTCGGATGATTTAGCCGTGGATCCTGGTACAAGCTGAAGTGCTGCAACAAAACCATGATGTTGGATTATTTCCGTCAACCCTATACCATGGTTCCGATGGATTCCAAAACAAGCTTTGTAATTGATCACGAGAACTTAAGAGCGCGGCTTGGTTTCCGTTGATGAAAGCTTAACTAGACTTTGCCCTCGGAATCAATCGGTCCGCGAGTTTTATCAAAAGTACTGAAGCACATGATATTTCCAAGACCCGATCATCCGTTGGGGAGCATCGGGTTGCCTGATAGCGCAAGGTTACGTTGCAGAAATCACATTGCTTGCTACGAGAATTTGAGCGGACAAGCGCCTCTAGCTGAGTCGTATTAGCCCTTGATTTCAAGTATATTTTACATATGGGGCGTCATCGTAAACGCAAATTAATATAATCCTAGTAGGTGATCTAAAGTGAACCGGGTGATATTGGCTGGATGAGGCATGACCATGTAGGCTGGGTCTTAATACCTTCGATTATTGAGGCTAACTCTAGAGTTAGAAAATATATAAGAAGGGGGCGAATCTCAGCTTGGGCATCTTATCCAATATTTCATTGCGCATATTTTCGACGAATTTCTGTTGCTGCTGAAAATACTAATTAGCTGAAAGCTTCATCAAATACATTCAATATGGTGGCATTCAGCAAGGTCGCCTACACGGCTCTTGCTATTGGTGCTGCATCCGCGCATACCATTTTTCAACAAGTCTGGGTCAATGGTGTCGCACAGGGCCATATTGTTGGCATGAGAGTTCCATCATATGATGGACCCATCAATGATGTTACATCTAACGACATTATCTGCAATGGAGGGTATGTTCTTACGACTTAGTCAAATGGTAGATGAACGCGTGTAGACATTTGAAAAGCTGACGTTTCCCCCCCACGTTTTAGCCCAAACCCTCTGAACAAGCCATACTCTCAAACAATTATTCAGGTGCCTGCGGGTGCATCCATAACGATGGAGTGGCATCACACACTGGATGGTGCTAATCCCAGTGATTCCGCTGACCCCGTCGACCCTGGACACAAAGGGCCAATAATGGCATATTTGGCGGCTGTCCCCAGTGCCCTCCAAGACTCTGTCACCGGACTTAAATGGTTCAAGGTCTACGAAGATGGCTGGAACCCGGCAACTAATGTTTGGGCGGTCGACAAGTTGTACGCGGCCAAGGGATTGGTTACATTCAAGCTTCCGGATTGTATCCCATCTGGAAACTACTTCTTGCGTGGAGAACTCATCGCCCTTCACGGTGCTGGGTCCAATCTTGGTGCTCAGTTCTACATGGAGTGTGCTCAAATCAACATTGTTGGTGGTGGATCCGCTAGCCCACCAACTGTCTCCTTTCCAGGTGCTTACAAACAGAACGACCCAGGCGTCTTGGTGAACATGTAAGCACCACCCCAGTCCTAGTATCAATTTAGAATATCTCTGACCCTCCTATCCTTAGCTACTACCCACCTCTCCCCAGCTACGTAATTCCTGGGCCTCGCCCATTTACGTGTGGAGGGAGCAACCCAACAACTGCCGCAACCACCAAGTCATCCACCTTAGCAACTGTCACTACCACCCGAGTCACCACTACAGCTGCGACGACGACTCGCTCCACAACCACAACTACAAAACCTGCTACCACCGCAGCCACAACGGGCACAACCGGAGGAACGGCTGCTGCCTGGGCTCAATGCGGTGGCATTGGCTACACTGGACCTACCGCCTGTGTCAGTGGATACAAATGCACCGTCCAAAGTGCATACTATTCACAATGTGTTCCCGCATAAAGTGCGGTGGACTTGAAGAGTTTGTATATATGCTTATAAGCGATTCCATGTTGTACATAACCCTTAATCGACTTAATAATATATAGTGTTGGTATTATCTTTACTTATGCATACATAACGGACGTGGCGTTGATGAATTGGTCCCATATCCCTGCGTAGTTATCATAGAAGCCAGAATCTCTATCCGTTAGGAATATATGCCCGACGGAGCGAGACAGTCCCGCGACCAAATGAATAAGCCCGTCAGCGTTGACCGTGTCGTCGGGAATAGTGTGTATTAGGCCACCAAGTTCTAGTCTAGTTGTATTTGCCAAAATTTTCGATATACGCTGTTGATCCTGATTACTTTCGTAAGCCTCCAATGTGTCTTCGACGATGATTGTGATGTTTTGCCCTAGGTCTAATAGTCCCGGATCGACTGCAGGTGTTCCAGGATTGTGCACAACCTTGATAATTTAACACTTTTAGCCGTTGTTGCATTTTATGCGTTGGGGCATCCAATCTCCTACTCACCACAGTCTCCTGTCCCAAAAACCCATCTATGCTTCGCACGTTCTCCGTTATAGTTTTGAGATATACGGAAGGGTCATCACTACTCTGATTGTTTCCTTGTGGGGTTTCATCGAAGAATATTCCATCTAGTAGCCCCCAATTGGCATACTTTGCTACTTCAGCCTCTATTTCGTCGACACTTCGGCGTCCGTAGTCCGTGAAAACATATCCGATTGTATCGACATTGTCCGCAGCCCTCAGACGATGCAGATTATTACGGTAGTCGGCGTTTAATTGATCACCAGGGCCGTTCGAAGGATTTATTATAACCGTCCAATGTATGCCGCTGTATGAGTAGTTATCCAGTCTATAGAGTCGTCAGTTAACCTAGTGAGGGGATGTGTGTAAATTTATATTGGAATGGGAGGCCATAATCAAATAACACGTGAAGGCTATCTTTCGTACTTTTCATAAAATAGAGTCCAAGATTCCTTGCTCGGATAGATGTATAAGGGTAGAATAACTGATACGTTAGTAGGAGGTAGAGGAGGACGATGGGAATTCGAATTTCGATTCTTGATGACGACGAGCGGGACGGTAACACCAACGATGATTACACATAGTATAATTGCAAAAACGCTGAGAAACAAGCATCGTCTAGGCATATTGACAAGAAAGGATGGCATAGATCTAAGAGCCACCTTGAAAGAAAAGCCAAGGCCTTTTCTATACAAGAAATGAATTGCACTGGGAAGCTAGCTATCAGGTTCCACAGGGGCTATTTGACAACATGGTTCAATTTTCTAAAATTTCTTCCAACTGAAGAATGCAGTTAATTGGAATCTGGATAGCAACGCAACAATATTACACCCTAGTACCATCCGCAAACGGTATCGTTTGATTAGATACTCATAGTTATATCACTAGCTCACTCCTCTCCAAGGTACTTGCCGAAGAAACCTGCAATATGGTGGTATCTGTATTATAGAAGTGGCAATAATAAGTCTCGATGTTTCGAAATGTTGACCTAGGCAACGTGGAATGAACTTAAATGGAGGAGTATCAGCCACAACATACCCTTTCTCAAAAGCGGCTTTGTCACTTGCATCTTGCAAGTTAGCTTTAGCGCCCATCCAGCCATGGATGTTCTGGCCATAGGTCTCAACGTGGCATTTATCACCTAACGCTGTTTTGTAGTTTTCGATAGCGCTAGCATCCTCGCCTTTTGAGGCTAGGCATATATGAGGGATTGAAATGAGCTTGGGGTCTTCTGGTGCAAGATAACTAAAATCAGTTAGTCAACGAAAATTTTGCCCTTGTTATGGTTGTGTGGCTTTTGATTCAGCTTACGATGGGTGCGCTTGTCCTGACACTATGAAGGTCGTGCCTTGCCTTGACGCTAACGCGGCCACTTTGCCGCCAAAGCAGAGACCAAGGATACCCCATTTCTGAATCGACGGCCATGTTTTTCCCCACTCCTTCAGTCTGCTAGCAACTTGCCCGGGCATATCAGAAAACCCATTCACTTTGTTTATAAAAACTGCAACAAGGTCTTTCTTCTTATCTTCAGGTAGCGCCGGCAAGTTCGCATAAGCTAATGGTATTGCTGCATCTTCTAGCACATCAGGCATGATTATAAGACAACCTGTGAGCTCAGAAAGCAGATCGGCGGCAATGAGAACTTGGTTAGAATACCCAAATGCATCGTAAATGAAGACGATAGCTGATTTAGCGTTTGGTGGACCGGTTACATCTGAAATGGCAACCAGTAATGTCAATAGCAATTAATATGAGAAGTAGAAATTTCAAAACCAAACGGCCGACGTACATATTTTTTGCCCGCTTGTTTTTTGGTAGACACCTTTGGCATTGTAACCCTGTAGTACGATAGAAGGAGTGCACATGCAGGCTTGTGATGGTTCAGTCGCCATATTTCTTTTGTAGTATTAAATTGTTCAAAATTCCTTGAACGTACAGATTCGAGTACAATTATAAGATGCAAATAGTAAGAAAAGAGAAGATGATGTGCGATTATCTACTGGAACGCAGCTAGCATAGAAGTATATGTTTGGAGGACCATTGACGGGGTTGACGGGGATAATTTCAATAAGTCCGCAAGTCTATTCCATTTGGTTACTTAAATAACTACTTACTGATTATACCGAAAAACATGCCTTTTCTTTTCTTGGAACTAATTGGTTGGAGTTCGGCGCCCGATGTATCGATGAGAGTCTCCAGATCCACCTTTCTAGGGCAGAGGGCTTTCAGCTTGCTTTCCATGCAGCATCTCGGCATTTTTTTACCCGAGATCTTGCTATGAGATCGAAAGCCACAACACAATGGTGGTGGGTGCACTGGTGGAGGGCATTTTGTCGGATTTTGCGCGCATTTGGTCGAGATTTGCGGAATTAGAAAGCCATGCAAAATGCATGCAGTTAAGTATCGCTCGGTGGTGATTCGCTATAAGTTTATTTGCAAAGGTGATATTCTGCATTTTTAGCTTCTTGGGGTTATATCCATGTACGCAAATACGCCGGCCTACTAGTATGCTACTACTTCGATATGGTCTACTGGAGATCATGATGAAACACTTCTTTCTCGCTCTTTCAGTTGTATCTGTGGCGACAAGAGTGGTTGGGCTCGAGTTCAAAACAATAACCGACCTTGCCGAAGCGCCAACCCTAACAACAGCAGATGTCAGCGAATACCGTATCCCGATCGATGGTGAAACGTTCGCCGACTGGGAAAGAACGATCGACAGAAGCGGTTTGCTAGAAATGTACCTCCTTCTTTATAAAAAGGCCTGTAATGAATGGTACAATATATATTTCGGCAAAATTATCGGAGAGTATGGCCAACGAGAAAAGACTTTGGCAGAACGTATCGAGGACCTCGATGTTACGCTCGAAGAAACGTACATGGGAGCGAATAAAGGAAAGGCCTCGCCATTGTGGTTTCGAAATATGGTCACATTATGGATGAACACTCTTTTTGAAGTGCTTATAGACACTAAAGAAGATAATTTTTATGATGTCAGCTCGAAATTGGTACCAGCGAAATTCAAGTATCGAGTTGAAATGCTTAATAAAGACTTTGTCCAGGACATTAAAGATGCGCCAAAGGTCGAAGGATACCCAAGAGACCGAACAACAGCCGACCATTTTAGATTACTCTTTATGCCACCTTTCCAAGGGCCCAGGTACCCGATGTTTACGGGCGGAGTGCATATAAAATCGAGATATGAAGAAGTTGCGCGTTACTTAGTAAATGCATTAGAGGTATCGGCTGAGAAGGGGGAGGATGCTCATGACAACGAGTTTCAATTTGTGGTTAGCGATCTGGATGTTTCTTTGGAACACAAACAAGTTACGGTTTACGTTGATCCAAATAAGACTACTCGCATGCAAAAGACTTTGTTGAAACTTAGGGACAAGCTAACGAAGGCTAAGACGGATGCACTTGTACTGGGATGGGATGTCCGAACTCAAATGGGGCTCCTCGATTCTATTGTGGCGGGCTACCGGAACACAGACCCGAATATGTTGAAGAGATGGGATCGAATTAAAAAGGTCATCATCAACCTCGGATATACTCTTGATAATTTGATCTATTATCTGGACGCGATGGCAGAAATATTGAGAGTTATGGAGGTTCCATCTCTTCCTGAGACTGAAGAGTCGCTAATGGAAGGCGGGTTTGGTGACTATGCGAGAGAATACTTGGATCGTACGGCCCAGTTCAGGAAATCGAGCGCCTATGGTATAGACTACAGCCCGATCTCGCAATTTGGGTCACCTAAAGCCGATGAAGATACCGCCCTACCTTATGCAGTAGGCAAAATGAAGCCCGCGCCGAGTCCCAGTGATCGCGGTTCTAGCGATCCATCTATACTCCAGGAAATACAAATTTCGGTGGATTTGCGGGAACAAGAGGGAACTATGATACCTTTACCGCTCCCCGAACCATTCCCTCAGGAGAGCACGAAACTACTTTCGACAGACGTTAGTCCCGTGGGCGCCCGTAATAATCTTTTGCTCCAGCCAGATTCTGCCCTTAGCTCTGGGGGTGTCAACGTACCGCGACGGTCAATCTTCTCGCCTGACTCACGCTTTTCCGCAAACATCTAGAATAATTCTGTAGGAATTTCGTTGAGCAACCCTATTTATACGCTCTATAATAAAATCAAAGGTTTGCTGGATTTCTTGATATGACATGGGCTATAATGCTTAGGAAGCGCCACTATTAATAGCTATTGAACAGTTTAACACTTGCATTTGCACTCAAATTTGCGAACATATCTTAGAGAATGTAAGAGCTAGGTTATCAGAGCTAAAAAGCCTATCATAGAGAAATAAAGGTTTCGAGGACGTGTGTATTATTGTTCAGGGCATTTCATGGGGTGAAACGTCTCCACGACTAAGATCAGTCATACTTCGTACGGTTTCTGCGTTGCATGTTGGAATTCTCAGCTTCGGCCGAGGCTCTTCGAATCATTGCTCACCCTTGCCCTTATATTAATGTTCTATGGAACTCGTTGACTCCTCCCTGTCAACTTTCATAAAAGTGGACTCTTTCTACGAGCATACACATTCGCAGGAAATCAACCTGGCTGGGCATGTATTTTCGATTACGACGACGAATGAAATAAAGTTAGTGGACCAAATTTATCATTCATACGGATAAATGTCGGGATCTGTTGACCCTCCAGCGCAGGAGGACGTGGACGCGACTCCAGCATCACAGCAACCGAAGCGTCGGAAACTTACAGAAAGAAGGAGGGCCCAGAACAGGGAGGCACAACGACTCTTCCGTACGTCAAACCTATCTCACAACTATCAAATATCTAAAAACTTCAAATTGATGCGCTCGCGCTCGTACTTCACCTAAAATACGCTTAAAGGCAAAACTGACACTGCTTTGTAACACAATTTTGGTTGTCTAGGTGAACGCAAAAGAAAGAAGCTCTTTGACAATCTTTCTCAATCTACGGAGCCGGAATACTGGAGCGACCACAACAATGCCTCTGCGGCAACCGATGATCCAATTAACAATACGCCTGACTCACTCGTCACGCCCTTGGGCACTGGTGTTTCGAAACCTACTATCTCCCTTCCGCTAAGCAAAGAAAACGAATTGAATGAAGTGGCGAATCAGATATATAATCTAGATGCTCGTTATGCAAACCGGAAACTTGCTAAGCGTGGGATAAGGGCCGAACTTGTTAGTCTTAACTGGCTGCTCAATAACCGCAATGACCCGATAGACGATGTTCTCGTTTCAACTGACAACCTTTCCGAATCCGGCCCGTGTATACCCGCTACTGAAAAAGAAACTGTAGATGGAATTGTAGTTGACGTTGACGACATAGATGATGGCGGTCTTGATTTGCACGAAGATATAACTCCCGTCATTCGTGAAGAGCATTTCACTGGTTCTTTAGATATGACTAGTGGAGTAACATACTCTGGGGGGACGCTGCCGGAATCTAGCGCTCAGACCCAAGTGCTTTCCCAAACTGCTACCCCCGAGTTTGGTGAATATACCCTAAGGGATATCATCAAGGCTGGTCTCGAGGCACTCTCTGCTAAGGAAAAACAAGTAGATATCCGAATATCTGGGAACCAAAGGATATGGGACTCAGGGCAATGGAATACACCACTCGAATTCGCTACGGAAAAGTTACTCCAAGAGATGCTCACGCGTACACCGACACCTTGGAAAACTAGCATTAGCCTCCACGAAATCAGTACGATGCGTGCATGTGTTATCAACGCTAAATCCATCGGCTTCTGGAACCCTCTCCCTAGCGACTTTAAAGATCCATTCAAATCGCCATTCGTGCAGTCTTACTTCCTCAACGACCGATCCGTAGAAACAGTCCAGCAGAAATATTCCCATGTCGCCGGCCCCCTTCAACCTCGAGTTATCCAATGCAAAACGCCGCACAGACCTTATATAGATCTCTTACCTTTCCCCGTCTTTAGGGAAAGGCTGATAGCAGCGGCGAATGATGGATGGAGCTCAATAGGATTTGATGAAAATGAGTTATGTAATGATCTCGCAAAATCAGCGCTGATATGCTGGGGCAGTGGATACGGGGAAAATGGGGGAGAGGCATGGAACCCGAGAAGCTGGGAAGCGAAACCGTGGTTTCTTAAAAAATGGTCAATGCTGGTCGATGAAGATTTGAAGGAAAGCTCGAGATGGTGGAGAAACATGAGGGATGATGACAACGAAGATCTAGAGGAGCCCATTAGTGCAGTGCATGAAATGCTATCTTGTAACCTGCCGTGAAATGATTAGATAATTGCTCATAAAAAATGATTAAATTGCAAAATGCGTATACTTATGGGTCATTCTACACATGGATCTTATGAATATAATATGAATATACGTGAGAAAGTCAATTATCTCGTTGAATCTATCAAACACTAGAACAAAACTTTAAAGAAGAGTACCCCAGAGCATTATAGCTGACGCCTGAGCGAACGAGAAAAAGCATGCAACTGTTTCATAAACGAATAATATTGCCTCTTACAATCAGATCTAGTTCCATCCAATGATCCCCTCTGCGATGACCTGTCGGCTATTTATTAACGATATCTTTCTCCCAATGATGCCATGACCGCCAACTCCAAGATCCAGCTTTGATGGCAACGATATCTCACAAGTCTCGGTGTCGTATATATCAAATGGGAGGGAGTGTAATGGTATTTGGCTTAAACCATCAGGCGAGCTTAGGTCCCCATTTTGGCTGAAGAGGTATATCACCCTATTGTTAGCTATCTCCGTTCTGAATCCGAATTCAGGCGACCACAAAGTTGGCAAACATACTGGATTACCAAGGAGCATGAATGCAGCGATGGTAGCCTGCTACTCTTCTCACAGAGAAAAGTAGCCGTCGTCGAGATATCTGCTTCGAGGTTTTGAAGTGTAATTTTGGCATTGAATAAGGCGCTGGATTGTTTCCCTTGCCCTCTAAGAACAGCGATGGCACCGCCTTGGCTAGCTCTTGAAGAATGACTGCCGCACATGGCGCTCTACGTATGAAGGAGTTGCTACTGGAACCCGAGTATATCAACTGGGAAGCGAAATTCAAGACGTGTTGTAGGACTCGTTTTTAATACTGAAATAACTTCAAAGATGGATCTCCGGATACGATAGCCTGCGGTTGAATCCATTTAAATACATGATACCCCAAATAAGGTGTTCTGTAACTCGAATATCCGGAGGGCAACCCTTCAACTGAAATCTTTCCACGACCTCACAATCGTATGCACTTGCCTTCCCACTTATTAAAACCTGCTCATCTGATGATTCCAGTCTCGCCTTGAGGGGCCTTTACAACTTCCGAACTGCTACGCTAATGCATGTTGGGTCAATATTTCCTCCAGGCTCCACCCTACCTGCGCAAACTTGCTCAGATTTTGGTTTCCGCGAATCATCTTTTGAGAATCTAGCAGGGGCATGCTGCAGCGTGATTCAGTGTGGTGTTGGTTGGCGAATTGGGCGCAGCTAGCAGGGAACATGTTTGAACAACTCCGCTTCACAAATGTATTCACGTCGGTGACCAGCAGGTGAATGGTCATAATTTGTAGGAAACGGAGCTATGAGATTGGTAATAAATTGCTCACAGCTGACGTGAGCAAAATATGGGAATAATGGCGTATTCCAAATATTGGATTATTGAAGGAATTTTCTGATTTCACAGTCTCCCTCTTCTTGGTCCAGTATACTCTCTCATCGCATGTACTTCGGGACTTATAACAAACCGATTTTCAGGATCTCGAGAACCGGCAAGAGGTTTAAGACGCAATTGCAACTACAATACTCAGCTTATAGACCATCAACCGAGACTTGTTGAGGACTGTAGTTACTTGGCTAGTTACTTGGCTTTATTACTGAATTTACAAATGACGGAAACATACACCCTACCATCTCTTCCATACGGGTACGATGTGAGTATACTAGTGGTCTTAGAAAGCAACCGTCTTTTACGGTGCCAGGTAGATGGATATCTACTAACACTATCTTACACTAGGCGCTCGAGCCCTATATATCTGCTCAGATCATGGAACTTCACCACTCCAAACACCATGCAACCTACGTCGCAAATCTCAATAAGGCTGTTTCGTCTCCCAAGGCAGCTAACACCCAGTCCATGATCCATTTCAACGGTGGCGGCCATATCAACCACTCTATCTTTTGGAAGAACCTGGCCCCGGCGTCTTCCCCCGATGCAAGTCAGTCATCGGCCCCAACCCTGATCCAGGCAATCATGAAGGAATTCGGCACCTTTGAAAATTTCCAAGCAAGGTTCAACACTGCACTACTCGGCATTCAAGGAAGTGGGTGGGGTTGGCTAGTTGTTAAAGGTGATGGGAACTTGGATATTACAACTTCAAAGGATCAAGACACAGTACCTACCGGAACCACCGCTATCTTTGGCGTTGACATGTGGGAACATGCTTACTATCTCCAGTATTTAAATGGGAAAGCGGCATATGTGGAAAATATATGGAATATCATTAACTGGGGGTATGCTGAGATCCGGTTTACAGGAGAAGCTGAAGGAGAGTTTAAGGAGTTGAGGGCAATGTTGTAATAAGCAGTAGTGAACTTTTTCTAATTTCTGGACAAAATAAATAGCTATTAAATGAACGAGAATGAAATTCAAAAGGCTATAGTCCAGGTATATCCACCTATGAATGCGGTATAGTCTCGAGGACACGGTCTCCGATTCATTATAAGGAGTCACGGTCCTCTCGAAGAATAACTAATACATGAACCTTCACCTAGGTACCTCGGAGTTCTATTCAGACGAATTTAGCTGGTATCTAAGTATCGCGCGCACAATGTAACCTGGCTACTAGGCTAGCATTTGACTCTATTCGGCGTGCAGCCGACCAATGCAGTTCAGCACACTGGCATTTTGGTACTATGGGCGGCTTCCTCATTTGATATCTACTGATTTCTAGCAATATAGGGCCCATGTGTCGGAAATCCGAGTAAATAACTCAGCGACTTACAGGACCCTCCTACGATGTTAGCATGTTGGTTGTCTGGCTTACGAACATACATGTTAGGATGGCTAGGTCGACAGAATATTTATTTCAAGGTCTAGCGTGCTGCTGCAATGAGACGACCAGTGAATCTCATGGCTCAAAAAATCAAGATATGCGAGAATATATCAAACCTGGATGCTTACACGAGCGTATGAAGTAATGAGTTTGAAGAATACTCTTCAACTCAGTTATTTATAACGAATATGCAACGTTTTCACTATAGAGCTTAGGCCGTATAAAAAAATAACTACATCGGCGATCCGCTAGTGTTTAGAAGTTTGTCAGTGGTTTGAAAGAAATTCTTGATCTCGTTTCCTCTTTCCCTTTTGCTCTATTATATCATACGATCGAAAAGGATCATCGATCAAGCAGTATTTTCAATTTCATCCTAATCTTATTTCCATAGATCTGTCGTTTTTGGACTGTTCCGGGTTGAGCAACTGCAGGAAGGTGTCGCTTCAGCTGATATTCGGGATATAAATGAATACGCGAATGTATGAAACCACAAGCTGTGCGTTGGCTATGTGATGTTTTGTGACTATCCTACCGAAAACCAGCCAAATTCCTGAGGTAATCATAGACCGTAATCATAAACTTGATTGCAAGTGATATCCGTACTTCATTTCTTCTACAATCATACCTTCCAATTGCGTCAGAATGTGGACAATCGCTTGAGATTTGCGACCAACCAAACCACAACGTGTATAATAGAGTCTAGGGGCATGCTTATTTGCATTAGGAATTGCGCATCGTAGTATTACAGGGCGCTATTTCTTCAAACGGCAACTCTGAAAGCTCGATAACAAGCGAGACCACGCGACGATGCCTAGTGTACAGTACCTGTCGATCAGAGAGTCGAGACGAGCTTATTCATTCGAACTTTTCGATTTTTATCGACCTATTCTTTTTGAGGAAGGAACTGTGAATAATGAGCTTCACAACTAAAGAGTTATCTATTAGTGAAGCACATATCGCAGCTGCATGTTTTATTGGATAAAGTCAGATTACAGAATGGAACCGGGTGTCAACTATCCCTGAGATAACGGCCTTGCCAGTATGTTTACAGATGCGGCATGAGGGTGTGAAATATCGAAGACAGAGGAACAGTGCGGAGAAGTCCGGGGCCACAGTGTACTAGGTCATTCGGTAACCCTGGTATTGAAGGCTTGGTCAAGACGTTAAATGAATATAACCTGAATTGAGCGACAGCACAATCATCTGAGTATCATCATGCTCGGGTAGTTGCTTAGCAATTCTTGGCTTGTCTTGCTCTCTTATCACCGTTATATGCTCGTATTTCAATGCGCATAATCTGTGTGCCATGCTCTTGGAACTACACTGCTAGACATCTCCTTGTTTGGAGACTTACTATGGCGATTCTTTAGACGCGCCGCACATTAACATTAGGGTGCATATGAGAGTATTCTGATAACGGTCTATATTTAAACTTTTAGATTACATGGATCATTCCAATGCGTATAATCGCAGCCAGGATATGTATAAATAAAGGAGGCAGCTTTCCTAGGGAAGATCGATCTCTCTTGGCGATTTTCTTATCGTTTAATTACTAAATCGATACCAGGAACTGGTCGATTTGTCAACTATATCATGATCTAGATCTGCGCATAAGGTCAGGCTGGCATTTCTGAAAGCTCAAATTCAGATTATGGGGTTGCAGACTGCAGTCCTGAATCGCACATACTTGCCGAATATAATCTACTCCCGCCGTAACGTTACCTCTGATCCCACATGGTATGTCTAGCTCCTAGCGAAATGTCCAGTTCTGCGCTCCCCTTGCATATAGTACAGTTTAACTAGCTAGCCTGTGTGGTTATTTTCGATCGAATTAGTCCGCACTTTGGCTACTGTCTGCGGATCTGCCAAAGCATGAAAGTTGTGATACACATTATATTAACCCAGAAATACACTTTTTTTTATGTTAATTAATATATGATGCCATGGATTGGGCTTTAAAGCCCGATACAATATCTGCGTGCGTATATTAATCATGTAGTAAGCTTGGCGCATGAGCAGCCTCCTTTTTGCAGCTAAAATAAATTTAATAATATGCAAGATCAATTTAGATCTCTCGATTGGGTCCTGTTCTGGATGTGTTGCGACGTGTGGGTTTGGAGGTCCGTTTCATGGTTTCGAGGTGTGGTGCTTTCCTTTGCTCATAACTGCGCCCTTGCCACCTACCGTCTTGCATCTCGAGAGTTGCCTAATCCTCTGTATCTTTGACATGAAATCTCGCACTTCTATGCGCGAAGGAAGGAAGGCAAACCGGATCATCGGAGACGAACTATTAGTCTCACCTGTGCAGCTGCACACGTCGCGATATAATCTATTAAAATCGATTTTAAATCTAAGACTCCGAGATGATGTCAAAGTTAAAAGAAAGACTTTTAATTTTGCGCGACGGTGGAAATCCGCCCTGGCAGGAAAGAAGACCGTTCGGGCGCTAGATCTTTTCGTTTAAAAAAATTCCTGTTGAGTGTACGAAGTACGAAGTAGTTGAAGTCCGATTCCGTCTAGGTGCCTATGGGCCGGTCGACGATGCCCGTTTGCAATCACGAGGCTGTTTAACCCCGCTTCCAGCGCAGTTAGTTGGTCAGGGTCGAAACGGCTCATCGCTTGGCGTGCGTCGCATGTTTGAGACCACACCTTCCGAATCGCGTTCGAACCATGTTGATGGACAGGTTAAACTTGCACCACTGCAAGGGCGAGTTCGCATTGCAAACTGGTGGGTTAATAATTGTCGCTACGGAAATTATAGGCCCATAGAGCCCCACCTTCCCTGCATACCCTAGCGAACACCTTGGACAACCTAGAAGAAACATCTGGACATCTCTCAAAGTGTATTCT
Source organism: Dactylellina cionopaga (assembly GCA_036971295.1). Classification (NCBI taxonomy): domain Eukaryota; kingdom Fungi; phylum Ascomycota; class Orbiliomycetes; order Orbiliales; family Orbiliaceae; genus Dactylellina; species Dactylellina cionopaga. The sequence continues at coordinate 2,059,522 of JAJTTY010000007.1, forward strand.
GAGCTTGCGTGCATTTTGTGCATAAACTAATAACTGGGATACATGCAGATCCCTCGTGGAGAGCTGGCGGCGCAGTGTTCCTAGCTCCTCTCTTACACCCGCAGCCTGAACTCTCGCCGAAGATGTTACGCTAGTTGAAGGTTTGGACCAGGTATCCATCGCAAGATTGTAGACTGGAAATGATCCACAGCCATTCCCAGGAATAAGGCAGTGTTTCGTTTCGCACTCGTAAATCAAACCGTCTTAGAAGGAATTATATGGCCGACAAAATATACGCAATGGATCTGATTCGCTAATTTGCGAATGGTGGGCAAATGGCTAGCCAGTTTGTGTGTGCCCGATTCGTCTCATATGCTTCTTGTTCGATATAAGTATACGACCCCGCTCCCATATTTTCACTTCTATCCCCATCCGCTCGAGCTTCCAGCTTCAGGCGCCTCTCCACATTCGTTTCTACTATCTGCCAAATTCAGACATTTGGCGCTCCACTCCTTTCGGAACCTCGCATCTTGATTTTGGTCCAACTGCATACATTCTTTCATACTTGCTTTAATAGTCGTAGCCATCTTTTATCTTATCAATTTCCTAATATAACCCTGTCGTTTACTTCCATTTCTCCGACTGGTTCGTCTACCGTTACCACTTAACACACGCCATTATCCTATATAATAGGTCCATTATCGAGCTCTTCTTGGTTCTTGGAATATTCGCTAGCACATCACCATGAAGGCCGAAGTAGGTACCCTATGGGCGACTTTTCTTATCGGGCTGGCAGCTGCGCGGCCAAAATCGAAGCCTTGCGCTACGAACCCGAAATCCAGCAGCATCTATCAAGTCTCGTCTGCATCAGTTACCTTTGCCACCTATAGTGGGCTTCCATCTGGCAACCCCGTTGGTCATGAAAGTATCGCAACTCTACTTCCCGGTGTTTTCTGGGACAAAGACTTGGATGATGTTCAAAACTTGGTCCCGGAATCAAAGTGCAAGCTCTTTTACGCTGAGCATGATGGTAAGTTTGGTTATCTATCATTCTAAGATATTAGTAGAAGATTCAACTCACTCTTTATATGCAGACGCTCAAAGACCAGGTCAGATTGCCCAGGCTGACTATAAGATGAAATATCCCACCGTGGCTCTTGAGCATTCTCGACATGTTCAATCGGTAAAATGCTCAAAACCAGACCATATGGATATCAGCTTCAGAAACAGAGAATCCTACGAATGGGCAAAGCAGCATTGGATCCCGTTCAACGCAGAGACCAACGATACTATGGTTTTTGTTGGAATATTTGAAGGCTGCAATCCAACTAAGAATGACGGAATGAGAAGCTGGAGCTTGGTCGACGATGTTACATTCAATGATGATACCTTCGATGTCGATGCTACCATTCAGTACCGAGACATCAAAGAAGTCGTTGATAAAGCTACGGTAAAGTTCGGAAAATATGTTCCAAATGCTCAATCACAATCAGATTCCGGCCCAGCTGCTCCTACTCCTGCCCAACCATACCATGCTCCATATTATGCCTCCGTTGCAAGTGCTACACCAACTCCGACTCAATATAATGGACAGGTGACCCCTGATTATGGCAGATGGGGGCCCGATTTCGATAACCAGAAAGATGACAACATTGGTTATGTCGATGCCTCGCGGCCAAGAATCACGCCGGCTCCTCGTCCTAGGCGAGGCGTTAATAAGAGATGGGGTTGGAATCCTTGGGAGAACATCACATCCGCCTTCAAAGCTGTAACTTCTGAAGTCAAGGAAATTGCTGCCGATGTTTCTTCTGTTTTCGCTGATGCAACCTCAGCCATCGAAAGCGGTGCCAACGCAGTTGCTACCGACGCCGCCGGCGTTTTTAATGACTGGACTTCCTTTACTAAGCATTTGGACTTACCCGTTTTTAATATTAAAGCTGATGTTAACGACGGTGATACTCCATGGAATCTACCTGGGCGTAAGCTTGTTGATGACATTGGTGGGGTCACTCTTTACTGTGTTGATTGTGGTGCTGAGGGTACTGCCCACTTCTCCGCTAGCATTACTTTCTCTCTTCTTCATGGTATTGAAGCCGGTTCAATCGACTTTGAAGGAAATATCAAGGCTAGGGTCTCTCTGGGAATCGTCAACACCAATACGAACCTCCACATCCCGTGGCCTGGCACGGCTGAATACCAGATTTTCAACGTTGGACTTCCAAGTTTATCTATCCCAAATATCGTGACCATCGGCCCATATATCGCGCTTGATGTTGTTGGAACAGCTTCAATTGGTGCCACAGGGCTTATACGTGCTGGATTCGAGATGGAGATTGAGAGCCCTAGTTTTCATGCTGACCTCAAGAACCTCTCGCTAAGTACAGCCAAAGGTTGGGAACCCAAGTTCAAGCCAATTTTCGAAATTAATGGCAATTTGACCCTCACCGCTCAACTCCAAACACCCATATCTCTCAATTTCGGAATTAATATCTTGAAAGGCAAGTTTGAGACAGCCCTCACTCTCTCAGAGGCACCGACTGTACGATTGAGCTTGACAAATGCGTTTGTCGGAGCTATTAATCCAAAGGCAGAGGGTGACCCAAATGTTGGTCTGGTGAATGGAACTTTCCTTCCCGATACCGGCACCTGCCCTGGATCTGTTCTTGGACTCAGGGTTGGACTTGATACATTAATCGGTATCAAAGGAACACCGCTCACCTATCCGTTACTCAAGATTGATTTGTATAAGAACGAGTGGTGTATCGAGTAAGCCGCTTAACCCCCCAAAAAATTTATAATCACGTTGATAAAGCTAACGGAAATCTTTGTAGACACAATCTTTGGTCTCTTTTCGATACCCCAACCCGAAGAGACACTATTGAGCCACCTTACCCAGGATATGCAATCGGCCGTGTTGATGCTTTGACTAGCGACTTGTCGCTCGTTACAGGTAGCAACGGAAATGTTTATGTTGACTCTTCGACGATGCCTGAAGGTTCAAACGGTAACGACACATCCTACCACTGGCTTTACTGGAACAAGCTTGTTGTCGGTTCTCAGGATGGTAGATTGTTATACACCTATCCAAGCGAGCTTTCCCAGTACGGAGTTTCTCGCTTCCGCCTTGCACCATGGGAACGTCTTCCAAGGACCGCGGAACAAGTTGTCATTGTACCCAACAATAATGCCATGACTGCTTATACAGTTGGGAAAGAGGGAAGGGTCCTTTATCCTATCGCCTGCACCTACAAGACGCAACCAACTAAACTTTTCCTCGTCACTGATCCCGTCGAAGGTGCTAAGACTTTGGAGAAGCCTGAATTCCAAGATCTGATCACCGGTGGCGAAGTCCATGCTTGTGGATTCTTGAAGTGGAAAGGTGCAGAGCTCCAGGGTTTCACTCTGCCAACCAGTGCCTAAAACATACATTGAACTCGAAGCTCTCCATATCAAGTGTTGACGCCTTGGGAAGGCTATATATGCGATCAAAAGTAATTTTTGGAACTGTGGAGGAAAATCTTTTCATCTTTCCGTAATTTAATTATCTAATAGGGTCGTTATACGTTTTGATTTTGTAGATGATACCTACTTGCATGCATAGCCGCCTGCATTTTCTCATATTTCCATAGATACCCAAATACCATCTTATACCCATAATATATCTCTCCGTACAGCTGAAAATGTGAAAGAGAAAGGGGTCAACAGCTGGTAGGACCGAATGATTGTGAGATAGCAGACTTATAGAGAGATGGTTAAACCAGCCTCCTTATTCTCTTCCTCATCTTATAAATTTAGAAAAATTACCCCTATTTCAAAACTTTCTATAAATTATTTAAATTATCTATATAACTCAAGAAGTTCGAGTTCAAATCTCTTAGCCCCACCTCGTGAGGGTTTTACCAAGTCTTTGTTCTTTCAAAGAGATGTAAAGACGGATATCTGGCTTCTTTCTGACCTCTTTGATCTTTCGTACGGTCTCGTGATATTCGTTCATCATTCTATGGACCCACTGGTGGCAAGCTAGCTGAGTCGCCATGCAATGCTCAATGGCGTAGAAGATCTCTCTCCAGACTGCGTTGATGTGACGCTCGACAAGATAGATGTGTCGAATCTGATGTGCCTTTCTCTGTTCGACAGTAGATCCGGGAAGGAAGTTTGAAAGTACGTCAAATTGAGGTGGACTATCTTGAGTTGGAATTCTATCGTTACCCCATACTCCCCATTCTTCGTAGCGGTGAGCAAGACGTTTGAGTCGATCGCCAGAAAAGGCCACTTTAGCCGATTTGAGGAGCTCCATTACTTCTTGTCTAGACTCCGGAAAATTGAGAGGATTCAAACGGCTAGCTTCCTCGCTAAACTTCAGGATATCTTCGACCATTTTCTTCTCGTCGATTGATAAAGGAAAGTATCGCATCCCAAATTCCATGAAGTTGTTGTCAAATCGTAGGGTCAAGGCCAGAGTGTATCGGCCTAAGCGCCCAATTTCGGCCAGCTTGGTGTTCGTTGATTCGGCAACTTGATGGTAAACGGTATCTTTGGGTTTCTGGCTGAAGAGAGCGCTGATGAACTCATCGGCGGATATGCGGATAATTTCGTATTTCTGTCCCGGCCCCACGCCACAGTTAACCCAGAATGGTCGCATGGATCGGTGAGAAGGGTCGGTAAGTGACATTATGTAGTCGTTGCCACCAGGTTTGGGGACTTTCCCAGATGCAATATCGTCGCAATGTTCTTGGATATCTTTGAAATGTTCAAGAAGTTTTTTTCGAGTCCATCCGTCCTCTTCAAGCTTTTCGGCATGAAATCTGTTATATCGAACCAATGCGAGACCCATTTGCGAAATTTCGGGAGGCATGCCAACTCGCGCTGGATTCCAACTTAGGGCGCCTCCTATAATCAAGTCCCAGAAGACTTTAAGATCGGTTGGAATTAGAGCAGCAATGGTGGTCTCATTTTGTGGAGCCGAAGGTAGATCGGGGTGGCTTTCGATACATATGGAGAGAGCACGCCCTCGGGGAGCACGATGAGGAGCGAAATGGGGTGTGGGAGGAGCCGATTGGGACATTCTAGGATGTGAATGCAGGTGAATGTCGATGAAATTTGATGTGAGTAAATACAATGTTGATTTTGATGATTACCACCTTCAGAAGATTTATATATTTTGAGACTCTAGAGAAGATGGCTGAGCAGAGCTTACAACTTTACAGTCTTGTTTCTAGACAGACCAAACTTGTCATTTCAAAACTTATGGCCAACCTACTAACTATTTTATTCTTCCATTAGCAAGACCATTAGATACATGGCCGCGAGTCCTCAATTGGCTCCCACATTGTGCCTTTACCAGAATACTTCGAGTAAGACAGAGCTGTCAGAAGTTACGCAGCGCTCATCCATCCTCTAGGCAAAATGCAACAACTGAATCTGTGTTGTTTGCTAACCGTGTTGCGCAAGTCGCCACAAGCTATCAAGCGCCGATCTGACTCCATGAAACACTGCGTTACAAGGACTCAACCTTCTGAGATATTATAGTGGCAATCCTTAACTGTAAATAAAATTTTATAAAATTACGGTGGTGCAGCTTTAAGTTTTTCATTGGCTTTTAGTTCATTCGATACGGATACGGATCGCGAAGTATAGAGATTTTGAAATTACATAGCATTGGAATGTCAATTATACGAGTCTGGTAAAGATAAATGCATATATTGCTAACTACTAGTCTACTAATATTTTCTTAAAGCTTTCTTGCACAAGTAGTACCAGAAACCAGATTGATTTTTTTAGATAGAATTGTAACACTTTTGGCTGTACATTATTCCTCGAGTAGACCTCGAGTATCGCCAAGCCGATTTACCACCACCAAAAGACTCTCCACCAGGTCCACCAGACCCAACCCCATCCCCAGTAGTAGCGGTAAAACCATCCGTACCAGTATGGCCAGAAGCAGCTATTAAGAAGAAAGTATTAGAATTAGAAATTTGTCTGATGTATATGCGTAATTTCGGCTGAGGTACTTACTATCCACCAAATCGGCCAAAGTACCAGAACAAGCTTCGCCATGAGACATAGAAGTTCCAGAGATAGCGGTTAAACCAAATCACTTCCCAAACTGGATTAAAAGAAGGGTCATTAGTATCATTGCAAATTTAAGAAGGGGGAAGAAACATTGCATGGCATACTTAGTCCAGCGCGACCCCAGATGAACCAGAGGGTGTAGTAAATTTCAATCCAGATCCAACCAAGATTCCAGACCCTGTACCGAGTTTGTAAGCTAAAGTCCACCATGCGCAAAATTAAGAGGGACACTTACAGTCTTGGGTACCACCAGTACACATATCCGACGGGGATAAGCTTGAGTCTAACGATGGCAACTTCGGCGGCCTTGGCGTGCTCGTCACCCCAAGCTTGGATATGGCCGGCATTGCAAGAACTGGCGCAGGTAGCATCTAGATCACAAATTCGGTGAGTAAATCTCTTGGTTATGGATGGCGAAACTCCGATATAAAGGGACAGGGTAGATAGAAAAAAAGACTTACTGTACTTAGCGTTAATTGCCACGACGTTGCTCTTCAATTCTGAAATGGCCGCATCAATTTGCTGGTCGATAGGGCCTGGAACGCCCGTGGCAGGAGGATAAGATGGCTCGCTGGGCGGGATAATCGTATCCGTGGTAGTAGGGGTCGCCGAGCTTGAAGGTGAAGGTGAAGGAGAGCTTGTCGCACGTGTGGAGCTCGGGGCTGGAGAAGAAGTCGCTGGAATAGAAGTTGCTGTAGCGAAGGTAGAAGCAATAGAGCTCACCGCAGTGATTGCTGCTAGGGCAGTGCCTATGGAGAAATAGTATCAGTATTGATGGTTATGTTAAGAGAGTATATGATGTCGTTGACGTACCAGCAGCATAAGCTGCGAGCAAAGCACGAGTGAATTTCATGCTGATTTTCGCGGCACAGTCGCCTGGTTTTCTGTCGATATCAGCTTAAAAACAATCTGACGAAGAGATATTATCTCTGTATTTATAGACAACAGTAACTACTTAAAATCAACATCTTCAAGTTACCCAAGTAATGCCACGACCATAAAATGGTTTCAGCAGGCGAATCTCAACCGGCTATAGTGCTATGAGACCGGATCTTCAGGTACTCAGGCTGGATGCTCTTAAGCTAGGGGTAGTATATCAAAGCCCTAGCTGTGTAACCCCACTCAGAAATGAAGAATTCCAAATTGATGTTATCATTTCGAAGGCTGTATCACGACATCCTCAGATGCATCGGTAAAATGAATCCATGAACATATGTTTTAGGAGTTTGATGGAGCTCTAGATCTCTTGGTTTGATTTACTTTGAGACTTGTTTGGACACTTCCGATATCTACAACCTAAGAGGTGACATGATACGGTGCACATTCTACCTCAACTATCTGACTTCGGAGACGGCATTGCGGACCGTGACGGATCTCAGCTCGAAACCCGATTTTGGCACACGAATTTCGTGTGTCCGAATGAGGCAAAAGGTCATGCTTGACCAGCTGGAAAGCGGATTATGCAATATCCCATCATTTATACTGTTGGAACCTTGAATCAAATCATAATATGAGAGATGCTGTTAATATCTCGTATAGCTATATGTAAAGTAATTTTTCGATTTCGCGGCTTTGCAGGGCTTGTAGACGAAAGCAAACGATCTGATAAGCTTCTTGCGGTTCGAGCTTGTTAGCAAAATCCTACTATTCGAGCATCGCGATCGAACTCCAATCAAAAAATCGTTTCACTAAATAACGCATTTCTTCAAGGACTGAACTTTCCAGTGTATTTTAATTCAATAGTTGTATCTTAAATTTGAGCGCTCGAGCAATATTAAATCCCCCGCATCCATTGTTCTGTGCGACTTTTCTATGCATGCGGCATGCAGGGTCTGAAGCTGAGGCAATATGCAATATCCAACAAGACGACGAAAGACAAGGTAGAGCGAGAACAACCCGACCTAGCTACCCTTGTAGGTGGCGTTTTCGGTGGCAGTTTGAACGGACGGCACATCCGTCTGAAGAGTCTACTCTTCCTTTTCGGGCGTTGTAGGGATGATGGTAACTTCCGGGGACTCGATATCGCTATCGTGTCGGTACCAATTCGGTTGCAGAAGTCGAAATTTGAAAAGCTCCAAACGCTATAGTAAATTCGCTAAATTGCATTGTGCCTGAAGAGCAACGAAAAGGGAGTTGCATGAGGAGGTCTTGCGCGCATTAAACCCTTGGGTATCCATTGTAATTATCCCGGGCCGACTTATGCCTTTTTTCTGGAATATGGGTAGAACTAAGCTTTCATACCTTAACGAAAGACAAGAACGAAAGGATCATCCAAGGGGAAACATTTGGTACTTTGCCGAAGAGTTGTAGGCGAAGGTCAAATGGAGAAATGTTTAGCGAAGATGACAAGGGGCGAAGATTCTCCAACACAGCAAAGAGGGATTTATGCGTTTTTGCACAATACCATATGCAAAAGCTCTAGGTATTTGATTGGCGCGGAATTTGCCATCAAATCACTGGTTGGCATGGACCCGTTCCGCCAAGTATCTTTTTACCATAAGAACGTATCCTTGGTGCGATATCATATTTGCGTTTCTGATTGTGTTTGGATAACATATAATATATATCTCGCTTCAGAGTCTACTTTTACTTGGCATATGGTAGCCAAAATTCTTCATCCTCTCGGAACTTCAAGCTCTTTAAATTTTATTCAAATTCCACCTTTCTGTCGAAAATACAAGTCATTCATGAGTTATTACTCTTTTAGAATTACAATTAACAATCCTTATTACATAGAATATAAGAATAACGGTAGCTGAGACCTATATCCAACAGAATTGGTTTCTCTTGGATCTTGTGTGCCCAGTTTCAAAGAGACTTGGCTAAGAGTCCAACGAAAGTTTCATTGCCCAAATTCCAATGACATTGTCCTCCGTGTCGTAAAACTCGCCGGTAAAGCCCATGTCATTAGGGATAGCCTCACCCGGACTATATTTAGATAATAAGAAAGGCGTTAGCTAGGGTCCATGGTATCCCAGATAGTTTCCTTGGTTAACCACAAAGAGGGATATTAACTCACACGATGATCTTGCCCCCGGCTTCTTTGACCTTGGCCAAAGGTTCGTGGATGCTGTTGAGTCCGATGTACGCTTTGATGGTTTGGCGAGTATCGGTTCCGGTGATACGATTGTCCTCCTTGACGAGATGCAGGGCACCATTCAGGTTTCCGAATGAGTTTTCGACGATTTGGTAAGGCATATCGCTTGGGCTCTTAGCGACCCATCCGAAAGCCTCGTTGTAGAATTTCAAGGCACGCTTCATATCCTTGACAGGGATTTCGACCCAGCAAAAGCCAGACTAATGGTCAAAGAAGATAAGAAGTTAGAACCAAAATGTAACGGTTAAAGTAGGGAGATTGAGAAGTGCCTTACCGGGGTTGGTTTTGATTCTGAGCACTGATTTTCAGCCGACATGGTGGATAGTTTAAGATAGAAGGCTGGGTATTTGAAAAGATGAGAGTATAAATTTGAAATGAGGGCACAAGTTTCTTGGGATTCAATTGATTGTGTAACGTCGACTGCGATATTTATGATTTGAAGCTTTGAAGAAACCAAAGGGTGCTGACACAGCCGCTTTATACTAACTTTCTCTGGCTTTTCTCCTAGTTCATGAATTCAAACTTGATTAACTACTAAACTCGAGAACAGTCATACAACAGACCCGGACGAACGAGTCTCCCCGATGTTGGCATCCCAACACTCTTCTGAAACCCCCAACTTGGTGATAGTGCAGATCGTGGCGCATCAATGCGTTACGCGACTGGACCTCAAGACTCTTGGTGGGGTAGAAAGCGCGCGATATCACATGACATGGCGTCGGAACGGATGAATAATCAGGCCGGCGGTTGCCTGAGCGCACCAAAACTGTGAAAAAGTCGCCAGAATCTCGTAGCAGGATTACGTAAACACTTTGTGGCACCAGCCGTCCCTTAGTTATTTTATGATAACTATCGGTATCATATTGAAAAAGGCGGGTTGCATTTCAAGGAGCTCAAAGATCGTTAGCTTGCATGTTGTGTTATTGTATTGTATACCACAACAGTACTTCGTACACACATGCACAAACTAAATACATATATATATATATATATACTTATATATATGGATTCGCATTTCGAATTACATGGTGTGACTCACTATGCATGTAAAGCCATTTCCTCTGAGATACTATCACCAGTGAAAACTCTCTTGTTAATTTCTCAGAGTCAAAGGCCTTTTTCGTGATTATGATCAACTCGTTAGTGTGTTGTCAACTTGCTCATTGCGTACATGTGCTAGATATATATGCTGCGTACTGCGTAAATCCGTTAATATACTGTTCAAATATGCATCTCTGGGCTCTAATAAACCGTATAAACGAAATCTCTGAAGGATGATTCCTCACTTGGTATAAAAAATTTGGATTTCTGCCATGACAGTGAAATATCGGATGATGGAAAGGATTCCACCTAGTTATTGGCAAACCGACCCAAAACATCAAAAAGCTGTACATTTTAACTTTCATCGTGTACGTACAGAGCAAACGCAATTTTCGTCAAATTGAAACGCGAGTATTCCGATTCAGGTCTAAAGTTTCCCCCCGAACGCTGTTTTCGGACCAAGGAGGCCGGAAACTCTCCTAGTTATGATTTATCGTACGAGGCAATGCCTCAGGCCAACACAAAACCTACCACGATTTGCCATCAAGGTACGACGATCCACAGTCCAGTCCCTTGGAAATCGCTTGCCATGACTAGCTCTCATGTACCTGAATATCAAACTCTATCCTATGGTTGACAGTCCTAAACTTTACCAGATTTAAATTTTTCTAAAGTATGCCGCTTCGAGGAACAACCTCCCCGTGGGTGACGGTGCCGTGTCCTGCAGGCCTTTCCTATTAGAATACCTTCCGGAGTTTATCAGAGATGTCTATATATTGCTCGATGCGAGACCTGATGTCTTTCCTGTCTTATCTTGTCTATCCAGATACCCAATTCACTTGATCAAATATATTCTCTTGCACCTTGACCGTTCTCAATTTATCAAGTCACTCTTTTATTTATTTACATTTTAATTTATTTAACCATGCGTTACAAAACAATCACACTCCTTTTATCTATTTCAGCGGTATTTGCTGCACCGCTTGAAGTTAATGAGGATGCGACCTCCTTTTCAATCTCCGTGGTCCCGAACCCCGACTTTGAGCTCGATGGTTTCCACGAGCTAAGAAAGGCATTCCTGAAATACAAACGCCACTTTTCGGATTTAGTAATACCACCAGGACTTCTGAATTACACAAAACCATCGAAACTGAATCGTCGAGGCGCTAGAATGGGCTCAGTTTCGGCGACGCCTGTAACATATGATACAATGTACTTGTCACCGGTCACAATAGGTAAGCAGACGCTCAACATGGATTTTGATACTGGTAGTTCGGATCTATGGGTTTTTTCAAATCAACTACCCGCAGCCGTCCAGGCTAGTCACAAGGCGGCCGGTGGCACCACTTACACCCCAAGCTCAACTGCAAAAACTGCGAGTGGGTTAACTTGGTCAATCACTTACGCAGATGACAGCAGTGCTTCTGGTACGGTTGTTACGGACAATGTCAAGATCGGTGGTATTACTGTTCCCAACCAGGCTGTTGAAATTGCGACTTCAGTCAGCAAATCTTACGAAGGTTTCGGTGCTGATGGGTTGCTCGGGCTAGCGTTTGGCTCTATTAACCAAGGTATTTATTTTGCATACATGTGAACCTATAAATTATGAAGAGCCTTAGACTAAGTTTATTTCAATTCTAGTATCGACACCTCAGAAAACTTGGTTTGAGAATGCTTTACCTCAATTAAAGTCAAGTCTGTTCACAGTGGATTTGAAGAAGAAGGCGACTGGTAGCTACACTTGGGGCTATATCAGCAGTGTATATTCCCGCAGCGTCAAATACACGAAACTTCTGACTTTAGGCTGGTGGTATGTTGATGCTAGTAGTGGTATCAAAGTCAACGGAAAATCCTATACTAGTGGAACGGGAAACACGTTGGGAGCTGTTCTTGATACCGGTTCCACCCTCCTCATCTTGTCCGACGTCGTAGTGAAAACTTACTACTCTCAGGTTTCGGGAGCACAATATAGCTCCAACATGGGCGCCTGGGTGTATCCATGCACTTCTAATAGTTCTTCCAGCATGCCGTCGCTCACTGTTCCGGTCGGCACCACCTCAATCACTGTCCCTGGCAAGTATATGACATATGCATACGCTAATTCGGCCGGGACTCTATGTTTTGGTGGTTTACAGAGCCTGGGTCCTTCTAGTTTACCTTGGATTTATGGAGACATCTTCTTCAAGGCCGCTTACGCCGTCTTTGATTATGGAAATAAGAGATTCGGTGTTGCTCAAAAGTCATAGTTCTGCTCTCGCGTTTTGTTGCATGTTGTATTTTCCTATCCATATATTACTGCAGTACTGATGCCAACATTCCTTTTGTTTTCTTTCTTTTCTTTATCATATATCTTAGCATTAGTGTGTATTGATGCAAATTAAGCGTCGGAAGGGTCGTATGCATGCTAATCATCTATTTTATTTTACGCTTTCATAAATATTACTACGCATCCTTTCGCTCATTCTATTTCGTAGATACTTATCCATCCAACTACTATTTGTTGATGGTCACGTCAAGCACGTACCCGTGATATTATGTTAGTAGTGTCTCAAGTGAGATTATATATAGATTGTTTGTTGTCCTTCCTGTAGAACAAAGAGATTATCGCATATTCATACATCCTCACGCGTTCCTAGAGATTCGTAGATTCAGATCCATAGATTCCTAGATTCACACTATCATCACTAGTAGAGCAATATAACAAGATTAGATTTACTGTGCCAGTGGCTGAGATCTCAGAATTAGAGTCCTATAAAAATAATGCGATAGTATATCTCTTTATTTTAATACCATAGAAGCATTTATGAATACAACTGAAAGTATTCACACTTAATTAAAAGCTTGTGGCCATTCAAGAATATCATCGCTTTATGGGGCGAGAGTTTGGAGGAAATCTATAGATGCAATTTTAAAATAGACTACCTCTAAGGTTAAGTTGTTATACTTATTCCTGCTTCAGAGTGTTAGCAGAAGAAGTGCGAGGCACATTTGGAATATATTGGCTAAGACAATTCAGCTGCAATGTTAGACTATCACCTTCATTAACGGGAACATGTTCTGGGAATTAATTTCACTCTTACTGGCATAGATGTATCTATAAAGAGACTAAAGTAAATTTTATATCTAGTAGAAAGTCTGATGAAATGAGAAGATCGATTGAAATTCGGAATAGAAATAATGAGAAGCTATGAGCAAGGTTTATACGTTTGTGACACCATAATATAAAGCCGAAAGAGGAAATCGGCAGATATTATAGTCTTAAAGAGGAAATTCGGGGAGCTGGTTGAGCAAACAAACCGTTAGAGTTGCTAGCAACGCAAGAATCTTAGCTTAGCGAGATGCCATTGATGTCTTATCTTGACAGGATAGCTCTGAAAACGGGAGAGCTAACCTCCCTTTCTTATTTTCTCCTTTTCCTTTTCTTTTAGAAATACTATGTAATTTGAAGGTACCACACCCGTCTCACCGTTTGACACCTTGCGTGCCTGCCACCAATTGTCAGAGTTAGCCGACAATTCTAAGATTTCGTTCTTCTTGAGCGAGAGCTCATTCGGGTCTCTGGGATCAGCAGTATATAAATACACTGCTCTGCCAAGGTCTGGATATTCATTCACCCTTTCTGCCGAGCGCTCCACCCCATCCATATCTATGTAATTTGAAGGTACTATACCCGTCTCGCCGTTTGACACCTTACGTGCCTGCCACCAATTGTCAGAGCTAACCGATAATTCTAGGATTTCGTTCTTCTCGAACGAGAGCTCATTCGAGTCTTTGGGATTAGCAGTATATGAAAAAGTTGCTCTGCCACGGCCTGGGTATTCGGTAACTATTTCCGCCGAGCGCTCCACCACAAGGCCCAACCCCAGGACATTTGTTGGTTTCGGGGCAGCCGTTCTTTCTATATTCTGTAGGATTCTCAACCTATTACGGAAGCCACTATTATCTTTCTGCGTAGACATATTGGCAATCTTGCGAGAGGCTGGCGTCATGGATGTGTATTCCCGATGTATAATCCTATAATGTTCAAGTAGCTTCATGATGATTGTCTTCTGTGTTCCTTCCGGGTGTTGCTTTCTGATCACCGCTGCTGCTTCAGAATCTGGCTCGTCAACACGGAACTCTGACGTCGGGGAAGTTATGCCAGCAGCTAACAGTAGTACCAAAGATTTTCGCGCTTTAGAATATAATTTTGAATGGAGGTGTGGCACCACCAAATCTCTGCACACGTCTGCAAGGTAAGATTGAAAGGTGCTTGTCGCCACATCTAGATAGCCACCGGGCCAAATGTCTTTCTCAATTAGAGTTTCAAGAAAGGAAGGCGCCCAAGGACACAGATTAGGAATAACATAATCCTCTGGCAGATATTCGCGGTGTGCGTTGCGTTCAATGGGTGTATCCTTCAGTATTGCCGCAAATGTAGAGTCTGCTAGATTGAGTATTTCAAAAAGAACGTCGTCCTCCTTGGGTGATCCGAGCTCTCTAAAGACACCCACAAGTGCTCCAATGATAGTATCCCATCCATACTGACCAGAATGGTCATTATACATAACTGGATTATAGGCAAAAAACAGTACATTTTCTCGGTCTTCTCGCTTATAGGTGTTAGCCAAGCGCTTAACGAACGGGATGATAGCTCTTAATTGGCTAACAGAGGAGGAAGAGCTATCGTGCAGGTCTCCTTGATTTATCGTCCTTAGGATCGTTCTAATCGTTTCTCCGAATATCCATGCTGATGGAATAGGCTCGAATTTCTTATCCGGCATTTGTTCCAGGATCCCGCTATAGGGTGGGAGCCAACCAAAGGAGTAAATCTGACCTTCATATATCTCCTGCAGGTGGAGATCCGTACCTTCAAAATCCATTCCATCGGCGACGGTCATCTGCAACATAGTATCCGCCATTTCGATTAAACTTTGGGTAGCCGCCACCAGGCTAGCAGACAGGGCAAAGTCCATTTGAGCAAAGGGAAGAAGAGGCTCAATATTTAAGAAAAGAGCTATCGAGAAATTTTGCCAAAAGAGTTTGTGAATTCGTTTATACTTCATATTTGCTTTGTGGTTGGAATTTATATTTGCTTGTTGGCTAGAATTTATCTTTCGAAACAATCGCTTCACAACTTCTTTGAAGGTTCCAAAGTTATGACCAAGAAATGCTTCGTTCATGGAAGAAATATCCAATCGCCCGAAACTGGCCTCCTCCGGAAACGTGACTGGAAGCGTAATTTTTATTTCTTTGGAGCTTGGCGATTCCACAAATTCCGCCAGTAGTCGTGGAATAGCCTCTGGGTACGGGCCGGCTCGAGTGAGAACTCCCAGTTTCTCATAATCCATTGGTCTCTTTTCGCAGTAGGCCTTAAATTCTTCCTTGTATGATACCGCTTTGTCAAAATTTTCTATCAGAGATCGAGGAAAATTGACGTCTCGAAGTTCCAACATCACCCAGAACGCCTGAACCAGATATTTTGCTATTTCCGGGTGCTTTTGATATGAACTTGGAAGCTTCGAAAAGATGGCGTTGAGCAAAGTGGGGGTTCGATTCTCCAGAGCCATTCGGAGTCCACGTAGAAGGAATTCGTTATCCATTGATGCCTCCCGAAACCATTGCATAAATATTGAATCGAATTCAAAGTACAAATCCGTCCTTTGCGTGGAGCAAATGAGAAAAAATAATGCTTCCACCTTCCGGCTCGGTATTTCATGGAGAGGCCATCCCAGATATTCAAGATTCCTGAAAAATTGAGAACCCTGGCGCGGTTGTGTTAACAAATCTATGGCTTTGGTGTCACCGTTTTCGATAGCATAGTCGAAGGGAGTATTTTTGTATATATCTTGCCCAGCCCACCAACTGTTATCTATGTTAGTGAAAAGAAGGTATTCCATAACTCCATAACTTCTGTTTAAAACAGCTGTATGTAAAAGATTCCGCCTGTAAAAGTCAATTTGCTTTAGATAGGTTTGCTTTTTAGCATCAGTGTCCCACGATAAGACTAAATGCTTTAAAATATCTGCGGTAAGGTGAGAAGCTGCAATATGCGCCATCGTGGTTTCCTCCTGATGCCCAAGAGTTCGATAATGTACCCGTGATTCGTAATCTACTGCTTCATCTATCAAAAGAAGAACAATAAGATTATCATTTTCGACACCCCACACATAGGAATCGATGTACGGGTATAGCCCTTGGGAGTGCCTTTTACCCCAAGGGCGTATATCAAACGATAACTCTCGTTCAAAGCACAGCTTGAAGATGTTCCGGAGTAGCGGGCCTTCGTAGAGTATTGATCTATCAATAGCATTGCAGTGTTGTAGCCAGAATGTTCTGATGTACTCAAGCATTTTGTATTGAAAAAGGATCGACTGAGGCGGTGGTGAGGGACGGTGTATGTATCTTGCAAAGTCCACTTTACTTTTTGGGGTAGAATTTTCATCTTCAAACAGTCCACTAACTAAGTGGAACCCTCTCATAATCGATTGGAAACCCATACCCATGGCATTCTCTCGTATGATCGGAAATCTTAAGCTTGATGAATATTGCTGGATTATTTGCATATTATTGTTGATATTATTGGCTACTGACTGCTGGAATGGAATTATTGCTGTTTCGAAATCGGAGAAAGAGAGGTAGGTGACACAGATTTGCGCGATAATCGTCTGTGAGTGGCATATTGATTTAACAATCTCAGTTAATCTGCCATCTGAAGACGCTACTCCTTCGGAGCGGGACAGCTCCGTAAGATATTGTTTCAGTGTATAGTGGAAAAAGGTCACGGTTTCGTCAGCTTCGTTATATTCAAGGAGATTCCCACAGCGTTTGAGAATCTTCCAGCATTCTTCTTTTGATGGTATTTTGTCGCTATGAAGTTGCTTATCTTCTACTTTTATAGCGATCGCTTCCATAAGTTCATCAAGTGTCAGAGGTCGCTTAGCGTGGTATATCCAGTTGTATATCTTCTTCGACGTGGGCCAAATCCGATGCTGATCTGAATTGGTAAAGACTCGCCTGAGCCCCCGATCATAGGTTTCGTGGAGTCCAATAGGTAATTTATCAATTGTCTCCTCGACTTCAGCGTCTGTAGCACAATCGCAAATATCCTAGTGCGCCGCGAAAACTATGTTAGTTATAACCCTATATATAGAGTAAGGTGGATATTAGAGGATAGCGTGTATATTATTTACCTTTAATTGGAACGAGACCCAGAGGAACCTATTTTTTTACAAAAGGATGTATAAACAACCAGATCTTTGCAACGAATGTCAGATAGATTTCAATCAAAGTTCTTACATTCCATCTGATTTAACCGTGAGCTTCTCCACAACTTTATCGTAGAGCTTATTATTCTTAAATGTAAGGGTTCCCTTGTCTTTTAGCAATTGAACCTTTTCAACGATGTATTTTGTCAAATCTGCGATAGGTTGTGATTCGGCTAGAGAGATTCTGGGAAACTGCTTTAATTTCTCGCCAATCTCAATGTCCTTCCGGCTGGAAATAAAAACGGCAATTATAGTATCCGAAAAGCTAGACGTTTGGGTAATCCACGTGAATATTTCATCTTTAGAGCGATTGTCGCATTCGTCGATTCCATCGAGGACAATCCGGATTTGTTTAAATATCCGCGCAAATCTGAAGAATATATCCATGCCTGCATCAAACTCTAGATATCTGCTACCTTGAACCGCATATTCGAGATCATCTAACAAGGTCTCCGGGGTTCCGGCTTGACCTAAAGCTGAAAGCATTTGCTTGATGAAACTTTGGAGTATATTCGCTGGGCGAAGAGAGTCATCTTGTTTAAAATCACAGAGGTAAGATAGTAGGACTCCTTTTTCCAATTGTTTGATATCTTCTGCTTGATTTTCGCATACCCACCCACTATCGTACGCATGCCATTAGTTAGCATAATATCCGTTGATCTAAGATGAAGAGAAGCTATAATGGAAATACCTTAGGACAGTCTTCCCAGACCCAGCTATTGATATTACACTTAATTCAAGGCTGCTTTCAGTTAATCAAGATTATGTATTCAGTATTAACCCACCTTTTCCATGAACCCACAAAACAGTTGATCTTGTAGGACTTTTCCATTCTTTATATTCGTCGCATGCTGTTATCCAACTGCAGGTTCCCTCATGTCGAGAATCTTGAGATTGTCTCAGTTTTTTATGGTAATCATAAGGACACAGTCTAAACATAATAAGATCCCATCTTTTTTCTAGCCGTTATTCAATCAAGTTCAGTTAGCAGTCATCTTTTGGGACCTAAAAATATGTAAGTGTTGATTGTCTGTACTTTTCCTTCTTGCTTCTTCTTCAACTCTCTGTTGTAAGACTAGACTTCTTTCAGATTGCTGGAGTCTTCGTTCTTCTGCCTGAGCCTCTCGTTCTCTTGAAGTTTCAATCATATGAGACAGGCCTACTTCGTTCTCAACATTTGCTTTGTGTCTGCGAAAACTCTCCATAAAATCCCCAAATTGTTTCTCAAACGGCTTCCAAATCAGCTTCATCATCGTCTTTGAGCTGGTTGAGAAGAACTTTGGCCCTTTTCTCCAATAGATGTTTGTTAGTGATCAATTCGCTCAATGAGCTGGAAGGTCTAAAGAATAAAAAGGTGGCCGTAATGACCGCATACTACTGTTATCCTTCGAATCTCTGCCTTTCAAGAAAACTTGCTTTGCGGCGGTGCAAAACTGTAAAATATCCAGATAGGCCAGTGATAGTGCATGGAGTAGATATGCTTGATTCGGAAATAATTTCGCATAGGAACCAAACCGGGGAAGGACGTCTCCAATCCGTTCAAACATGTCTATGAGTTTTTCATGGTACTTGCCAAATGATTCGGCTATCTATAGTACCGACCGCGTGTGAAATTTAAATATATTTAATATCATAAAAGCGTTTTGACAACGGGAGAGTCTAGATGGGGGAAAGTGTACCGTAAGAATCATTTTGATACCTCCCCATAAAGGACAGAGTATTCCAGACTGTGCATTTGAAAGTACATCAATGGCCGAGCCATATTGTCCAATAGCATCAACTATCGGCATTAGTTTTGAAGCCATATACCAGGCCTTGCTTTGTGACTTCGCCTGTTTCTGAGCCGCGCTGGCAGAGTACATCACTTCTTCCACTTTGATATTCTTGAATTGCGCCTTTTCTGAGTCTGTTAACCCTTCGATAAACCGTTCCTTCGCAACTGCCCAAGGATCGCGAAATGTGCTAGATTGGGACCAAGAGAGAAGGATTGTTTAGCTTCTAGCAGCTATTGAAGGTGCGTGTACGAATAGAAAACGTACCCATTCATCATTTACCAGTTTGTATGACTAAAGAGACATGAGTGGAGATTGTTTTCGAAGTTTGAATATTTGGCCTGCCTTCACAGCCGCAGCAGATATACCCCCGCCCGAAATTCTGACCAATGAGCTCCCGTGTTCATTTTAGCCGAGCATCTAACTACATGGGGCATCACTAGAGATAAATACACTCTACAATGCTCCACATATAAGTACTTGGTGACAATATTGAAAAATTCGACTTTCCTAGGTTAGCACTGCTCCTTAAAACGAATCAGTTTCATTATTTGGTAATTCTATATTCATTTTGGTTGCATCTATATACCTAAGCTATATACCTAAGCTCCTTCGCGCTTCCGTGGCTTACAAGATAAGGCCGCGAACACAGAGGTCATGCTCCATCTTCTATCTAGAGAAAAAGGGCACTTCAAAATGATTAAACAAGATCCCGGGCTCATAACGGGGAGAAGACCAGTTTATCCATAACTTAAATATGTTTAAACTAAAGAAACGACCCAGGCACCATCCGAAGCAACGCTTAAAAATACTACAAAAGCAACACTTATTGTGCAGCGGATCGATCCTGCAATAGCGGAAGATTTAGGTAATGATCATTGCCAACATCAATTTTTCAAAATAAATAAGACTACACTGAAAGATTTCAAAACTGTCTTCCCTCTGCCAGTTGAGGAGCTTATGGGTGTCTTGGAGAGGTACAAGTTCTCCTCTGAAGCCGCTGCTTGGCACCGAAAAGTAAAATCCCTTATACTTGCCTCTGCTGGTACATTACTAGTTGCATCCCTATTGTAAGGCTGGCTTTTCGTTTAATTTAACTTTTCAACAGAACCTGGAGGCCAATACTCTCGGTGGAAAATGTAATCGCGGCATGTCGGTTGTCGATAAGTACAGCATGCTCCTCAGAATGAGCACATCGATATAGAATACCCTCGAGGCGCCATCCTGGGGTGATGCACCAAATTGGTGCGCACGGCTTCAATTGAAGTGCGCTAGCTGCTAGCTAAACTAACTTGCTTTCGTTTCTAGTTTCAAGCCTTCTTGTCTCTGACGACACTATGGATGGCTCCAAAACCCGCCGATAAAGCCCCTATTAGTACCTCAATGAAGGTGTGGGCATGATCGCTACCAGCAACGCTTTTCATGCTCGAAGCCGCCACCCACCGCCTCAAGACCCCACATATAACTTCCCGAACCAGGAATATAAACCCAATCCACAAGATTGAGGATATTACTCGGAAGTGTAATTATACCACTGCTAATAATTCCTCCGTAGTTTGATGACTTGGGTCTGAGGTTAACTTGAGTATACGCAATTCCGTTAAAGGTGTAGTGAGCTGCCCAAAGCTAGAGTTGACTATCACTGTCTATGTCACGAATATTGTGGGAACAAACACCTGCGGCAGGACCGACTTCGGTGACCTAGGCATTGCTAGTGATACGCAAAATTTTACCATTTTGGGTGCACCCGTACACGTAATTGTCTAGAGGGTTGTAACCAATTGCATTGACAAGCGATGGCGGGTTAAGGTTGGACGCCAGGAGAGTTCTCGTAAGTGTATTGATATCTAATTGGTAAAACACACTATCGAGAGTTAAATAATCGTACTTCGAGCAACTAAACGTTGGTGCGTAAGCGACAGTTTTGGGCCGGTTGTCGGACCGATGGTTGGGCTGGTAGGGGAGTATATGTCCGATAACAAAGGTTGTGGTGGGCTTTTGCGCAGTGGCTATCACGCCAGGCGAGGTACTGATAGAGGACTGATATGCTGTGAGAATAATTAATATCCGAGATTGAAGCAAGCCAATGTGAAATAACAGTGATGCCAAGAAAGAACTGGTGCAAAAAGATCCAACAAGCAGTTCTTATATAGTTAATAAGGTATCCAATAAATGAGTGCCAGACAAATTTGTTTATTTGACCTATTTAGGAGAAGGCTCGCCTGAGATCCGTCTGCATGTGGCGTGTTCTATCTAATGATTTTAATGAATTGTGTATTATTAAGAAAAGATTCCCAAATTTATACTGATTGAAAAATTAATAAAAAGGAATAATATCTAAAAATAGGTAATTAATTCCTCATATTTATGTACACCGCGTTGGTAATCGTTCTTGTATTTCAAATAATAATAAATTATCTGATGTTGCACGCGTGTGCCGCGTTGTTGTGTTTGCCAACAATCACTGGTAGGTATGTGTATGTAGATTCAAATCGTAGAGTCTACCCTCTAGAAAGCGTAATGCGCATCAACTGAAGAAATAATGTAATAAAAGATGGACATTTGCCCTGGTTATAACAACTATTGAGGTGGAATTTCCTCATCGAAACTAGGGGCGGTAGGGGGCTGGAAAAAGTCATTGAGTGAGACGCAATAAGCAAAGTTATCCCCAACTTGTTCTAAGGTTCCGGCGGCGCCCCCGAATGCTTCCATCAGTGCCTTCGTACGGGCTAGCTTAGCCTTCAAATTATCGACTATGACGTCAAGTTGAACTGCGAGCGACGGATCTGCAGCCAAGACTGTGGTTCCGATTCTCTATGTTTAAGAAATAGATGAAAGTTGCTAGATTAGAGTTTGGTTCACAATCTTGAATGGCTTTCGTAGACGATGTGTTGGATCTACATACCTCCAAGAAATCTTCGGCGCGTATAAATGTTTCTACATCTAGGCCGGCAGAGGAGTCAGGTTTCGGCAAGACTAGATCCTTCTCTTCCCTCAAAAATAGTGTAAAATATGTTGCGCTGCTATCTGTAATCTTGTCACTACAAATCCAAGCGTCTATAGAATTCAGGAATTGTATAAATCGGTATTCGAGGGACTGGAGACTAAACTGGACGTCGTTTATGGTGGCAAACTTCACTTGCCCACTACAGCTCTCTGGTGAGAGCTCAGGGCAAGCCTGGAGATTCATTTCATCGAAAGTATATAGTAGACCAGAATAGGTGGTGTCGACGTCTGTGATGACTGCGATTTTCTTTCAGAAGCAAAAGGATTAGCAAGTATTCAGATGTTAGATCGTATATATTCTAAAAAACTAGAGATGCAAGGAAACTGGAATACATAGTCATGCCAAAAGCAGTCAGATCCATTCAAAAACTTTTCTTGGTAGGTGAGGAAGACTGTGCCGTCAAGATTGGAGTAAGGTTGGGCGAAAGATTCCATCTGAGAGTCTTCATGATAGGAACAACTCCCATTGAATTCCATCCCGTTTAGTCGGCCATCTTGCATTTGGTCCAGTAGGAGATATTTGATCTCCTGTCCGTCTGTGGAAAGTATACTATCCAAAACTTTTATTGAGTCACGAGTGAATATAGAAGGTTTGTCTTCCTCGACATCGAAATCTGTATCTTGGCGCCGTTGCAGGGTCGTGGACATCTCGGAATCCACTTTTCGTATCAAGACGCCAGCGGAGACTGTCTGAAGCAATACTAATGCGTGTAGTAGGATGAGGACCTTCATAGCTGATAGCTTAATGGAATCTAGAATGGTAGTGAGAATGGTATAGTGATAAAGAATAAGATCTAAAATCCCCTTCCACGAGAATGATTTGTATTGTAAGAATAAACTGTTTCATTTGGACAAATTATAAATGAGGGACAGGGACTCCGCGAATACTGATGGCTTATATACTTTATTTCGCATTTTGATAGGAAGGATATATTTTTATGAAGTCAATTATCAACCGATGAAGGATTGCTATGTTGAAATGCGATCCACTGATGCAAACGAACGATTAGGTCTCAAGCCATTTCCTCCTGACATGAACGGGATTCCTGCTGTTGCTTCCAAGATTCCAATTTCTCACTTTTGGTTTTAAGACCCTAACATAATTGCAAGTCTTTATCTTTACATGACCTGTATTATATTTATTTTACACAGGAATGGACTTCTTATTGTCATTCAGATGTGTATGCCTGTGCGAATGGAGATGCGTATCTCCATTCCTAAGATGAGATATCAACTCCTATCAGGAATGAGCCTCTAGATATATTGGCTCATGCACAAAACTTAGAGTTTCCAACTTTGCTGGTTCTATAGACGCGTTTTGCGATTGTGTTGGCAATTGTGACGCAGGGACCATCTGAGGGACTCAAACTAATTGCCGATCTCAAATTCTCGGAAAATGCCTAGCGGCCCGATTCCGCATTCCAATATCTTGCATCGTTTAATTTGAGCTGTCAACCTAATGTTTGTATTATGACACGCTGGAATGCACTTTATTTCTATGTCAGGGGATATTTTAGGGTACCTAGATCCTCGGCTTGCGCATCGAAGCTCTATCCCGACGTCATAATATCATGAAATCTGAGATCCGTAAGCCCCAATATGCGCCCTCCGAGTATCCTAGGGATATATATAAGTTATGGCCCACGCTCCAGTCTAAAATGTCAATACTAGTAAAACACAGATTTCTCTAACTCAGAGATCACCAACCCTAACTCTAAGAAATTCAAAGCTACCTAGTAGTCATAAATTTCTCTTCTCGTTTATATTTCTATCTCCTCTAGTCGTTTTTCTCCAAGAGATAATAGGTCAAGATGAAGTTCCCTGGATTCGCTGTGATGAGTTTGGTATTGCTCCAAACGGTCTATGCCGGCTTAGGAACACAGGATGAAGGTTATGGCAGGGCCATGGTCCCCCGAGATGACGGATCCCAAATCAGTTCGGTGAGGGAGTCAGCACTAGGACTCCTTAGCATTAACCTCAAAAAAGTTAGGGTAGATCTGAAGTATTTAAGATTGTTTTATACCCGCGAACCAGGAACTACTTCCCCTCCAGATCTTAGAAGGAGGAGGTGTTACTGGGAGGAAGACAAGGGTGTAAATTTCTGGATGCGTGAATTCAGTTGGACAAATAAAAAGTCTTTCATGGAAGCACGAAAGAGGTTTAGTAGTGGATCTATGTGTTTCTACAATGACATTGTAAGTCCCCAACTTCTCTTCTCTTCAACAGAATCTAGGAGCATCAATCGTTGAACCCCTATTCTTAAATAATTTAGAAAATCGCCCTGATTGTAGTAGGCGAGACAAGACCGGACTACCTTGACGCTTTCGCCAATCAGGTGATAAACCCCCCGGAATATCATCTCGTATATATTCACAAAAATGCTTTTAGAATCGTTGAACCACATTCAAAAAGGGTTGAAAACCCGTTCGTCACAAAGGCTGTAGTTCGGCAGGATATCGAGTCCTTACACAAGAGATTTACGACAATGGTTGACTATCTGGAAGCATGGACCTGCAGAAGTGGCCTAAATGACAAGAGCGCGACTTACTTCACATTATTTCTGAGAGATACGGAAGATCAGTTAATCAAAATGGCGTCTTTCAAGCCTGCTATCATTCCAATTTTACATGCCCAGGATTTCCCAGAGGTTAGTCATTAATCCGACAGACCTTTTCATTGCAATCATTCATTCCGTTTCTAACGTCAAGACGACAACCATAGGCTTTTAGGAAAGCATTTCAAAGCAAAACATCAGATTTTGATCCGGAGCTTAATTCCATGGTTGATGACATTCAAAAACGATTTGCTGGTTTAAAAAGGTTGATGGAATCAGCCGGAGGTAATCAACCGTCTGATATCATCATCGAAGATCTCGCGCGTTGCGCGGTGATTACAGACAAATTCCGTAAAACAATCTAATGCAGAGTGGGATCTTGAGAATGATAGATCTACTTGAAGGGTGTTGTTACATTTTACTTTTACTTTGTGCTTCACTTCCCGTTTCCTTACTTGTAAAGAGTTTATCCCCCCTTAAATATTTACCATGTTAGATTAATTGATGTTTGCATAATTAATTGGCAGAATTTTAGATAGAGATTTGGCCTAGGGCAGCGCATCAGTGAGGATAAAGTCTGAGGGACCCGCGTGAGCGGGGAGACAGCGTAGTGGAATTGGCATGTGCGCCCCTTTAGACGGGTCAACTCATTCACTTTTCGACGCATTAATGGTGTCTGCTCGTGTAGGACGTGTGGTATGTGTGGTGTTGTGATGCAAAACATGATGCATACGAATAAGTAGCTACCGAGGTAGATGAAATTTATGAAGACATGACGATTCTGAAGTCGCCGAAGAGTAAGAAAGACTAGCGAAACGCGAGGAAACACACTGGCAAGCGAAAATAAAAGCCATCTGCACTGTACAGCCCAACAACGGATCCACCAAAATCGGGCGGCCTACAATTTGATATCCACAAAAGCGACGACCTTCTGGCGCGGGGGCGCACGAGTTGTGTTGGGAATGTTAGAAGGACGTTGCAAATTTACACAATAAACCTACTCAGAAGGAAACTAACATGGTGACGGAACATGCCCCGACATCTGAGATCGGATATTTGCTCCTAAGAAGTCCGAGCATTTTGATAGATCAAGGGTCATGAGAAACTACAGAGCACGGCCGGTCGATAGGGTGGCACGACGGGTCTGTGTGCATGCATAAATATGGGTTTTTACCCTATGTAGTGATTGCTCCTTGGGTGCATTGAGTTGCCAAGTATATACCAAGCAAGATCGACACCAAATTTGCAAAAAATATCGAGATGCTGGAGACAAGCCCAATCCTGGCCCGAAATTATCGTTTCATAGGGTTTCCATTGTTGTGTTCCTCTGGATCCTCCATTACCCAAGCATCAAACCCAGCCCAAGGCAGCTGCCCTTAGACAGGATTTATGCGGAAGCAAACCGTTTGCTCGACCCTGCAGCTTGTGTGACCTGGCCTGTACCCCTCCGGCCCGTCTCATCTTCGGGAATCTTTTCAGCCTCGATTCTTTGATAGATCAATACCACGTTGATTTCGAGATACCATGTGGGAAGCTTCCTATTCCGGGCAGGTCACTTGAACTGGCAATGGCCCTCTGGGATGGAGGCTATGTAATTTTCAATTCACGCACAGACCACTTGTTTCTACGGACGGGAGGCGATGTGGCCAATGCTTGAGATTGCGCCCTGGCAGCGAGCTTGGAAGCGTCTGAATTTTGTCACATTTCCCCAAGATTACTTCCTCGATTGGATATCGAGCCTAAGCAGAAGAGCATGGCCCTCTGCACCTGGACGTATTTTAACTTGATGATTATATAAACTGGTCTTTCTTTCGATGTTTGTTGACAATGTTCACTACGTTCCAGCGGATATCAGGGCTTCTTATAACTCATTGAACTTAAGTAAGGGTGTTGGAAGATATATTGCCCTCCTAATACCCTTATTCCTCTCATAGATCACGAGCAATTAAAACCTCTTATACTCTCATCATTACGATGCCGAAATTTCTATCCATCTGGTGCATTGCATTCTTTGCTTTGCTTCGTCTCGGCGTCTGCAATGATCAAGTAGAGGGAACACTGATGGTAGTATCTCCGCAATATGCACAATTGAGGGACTCGACTACTGTCGCTCATAGATCGCTGTCTCAAGGACATTCACCGAGGTACCTTCTTGCGAGGTCACCTAAGCCCCAAAGCTCGTGTTATACTTGTGAAAAACAGAATGGAAGTTCTGGCTGTGTCCCCCAAGGCGCAGATTGTTGCCCAAATGGAGGTGAGTACGGGTGAGTTGAAATGATTACAAGTACTGGCCGCTAATATAAATAATACTATCTTAGGGTACTGTGACCCAGGGGATGCATGCTGTTTCGGGAAATGCCTTGGGCCGAATGAATATTGCTGCGGAGATACATTTCCAGGTAAAGTCGAAACCTTGCCAAATGATGCATTACCTACAAAGCTAACCTTGTTTCATTGATCAAAGGGGTCTACTGTTCCAATGGCTATACCTGTTACAGGTTTACCTATCGTCTAATATCCTACCCACGATGCTGTACTGACGATTACTGTACCGGCGAGGACAACTTTCATGTTCTTGACGGCTATAACACCCCAGAGAGGCCACAACCTACCTCTAGCCGAGTTATTTACTATACATATACGAGAACCGTAAGGTGGACGTATTGGTACATGTACTGGATCTATATCGAGATTCGAAGAACTACTTCGTTGACGAGCGAGCGCCGTACTACGAGTCGTGTTATATCGGCTTCTGCCACAGCTTCAGTAGACGCAGAGGCTGAACTAAGTGCTAGCGCGGAGGTTCTTAGCCTGGAAACCCCGCCGCAGCCTACGACTGAGACCAGAGGACCGACTCCACCTCCTTCTACCACGTCAGAGGAATCCGAGCCGACAATAACAAGAACCCCGGAAGCTGATCCAGCTAGAGGACCTAGGCTTTCTGTGGGGTTGAGTCAGTTCGAGGCACTCTCTGGATTTAGTGGCGGGCTCATGCCTGTTACATTTTTGTTCGCACTGATGGCGGTAGTATTGTAATTTGGGAGTTATACGTATTTATATACACGCTTCAGTTTTTATATTAGTAGATCTTTAGGCAATTAAAAACGTAGATCTGAAACCGGGCCTCGTTATTCTCGCATATATGGGTGGTGTAAAGTCTTTTGCTTAACCATTTTTTGAACCGTGATATATATACTGTCTTTAAATCATGGATACTAACTATGGAATACACAATATTATAACCCGTTTGCTTTTGTGCTCATTTGGGCATACTTGGGAGACGAAATATAAGATATAATACTACGGCCGATAGAAAACGGGGATACAAGAAAGGAGAAACCTTATATCAATTCGGCCGAATTTACCTGTTAAGCTTTTTCTAGAAGGCTACCGTATCGGGACAACACCATGTTGACTTTCAAAATGCCACATACCAATTGGGTGTCGCGGAATAAAATTAAGCTCTTCTGGTAGCCGCATGGCTCCATAACTAAATTGGGAATTCTTCTAAGAAAAAAGTTAATTTTCTTCTTTGAGAACTCTGTTGTTGTCTTCAATGACCAGATTTTGGGGTTTCCAGTCAGCTTATATCCCAGGAACTGGAATTAACGGTTTCCTGGACCTCGGCCTTGCGCGATGCTCACTCTATGGGAGCCTTTTATCATTCAATATCGGGTTGCAAGATTCTCTAACAGGTAATTTCTGTCGTCTATGAATCTTTGGGGTCGTTGTCTGGACCTTCCCTTATCGCCGTTTGGCATGCTATCTGACATCTCGGGCCGCTAGAAGGGCCGGACAGGCATTCTGTAAAAGCTCGGGGCTTACGTGCACGCACATACAGTACGTCTCGCAACCGTAGAAAGTCGAGAGTTACTAGTATACTGGATTGGTCGAATAAATAGCCTTCACAAATAATTAGACAAATACTAATATCTCTATATTACGTCGACCGACCGTTTGCAACGGTGCACGGAGGCTGGGGTGAGTTTCTGACTCAAATTCAATTGTGGAGAGCTGGAGTAGGTGAGCGATTATACAATCGTCGAATGCTTTGCAGTATCGGTATTTACAATAATGTGACGGTAAGACACTTCCACAAACCTTCTTTACCACTGCTTCTAGAAGGCTATGATGACGTATCGAGAGCTGATGGCAAGCTGCCATGCAGTCTTTATGAGCGATTTGTAATAGAGTAAAATACATAAGGAAATGCTCATACAATATCACGGCCGAAGGAGAAGTATATCTCATATAAGCTTTTATGATGAGTCGTCCCAACCACCATCTCGTTCCTGACTATCAAGCTTTCTTAGCATATTTGGTAAACCTTATCAACTAACTCCGTACGATGACCGAAATCTGATCAGTGCTCGACTCACAAGACCAATTCAAAAGTCAACATCGTGAAACTTATATAAGGCCCAGTGAACCACCCTACCCCATGTTTTTTCTCCATAGCATTGATTCATTCGCATTAGCATACAATTCTGATCAACCATTCACGCATTCAAGTTCTTTTTTTCTCTTTCATCTTCTGGCATACAGATATACTTATCATACTCGCATAATTGCATACTTGCATCTACTCTTATTAGTCATTGTTGCATTTGTATAGCGATCCACTACGCTCATTATATACCTGACAATGCGCTACTTTTCGAACGTTGTCCTTGTCACAGTTGTCTCAGCCGCCTGTGTTCCCGCGGCTCCGGTTGAGATTACTACTACTAGTGGCGACTTCTCTCTTCCCGTTGCCCATAATTTCCTAGAAATCAACCATAATGGTCCCCTAGCCTTCAATGCCGCTATCCAAAAGTGGAGCGTTGATAAAGACTTGCCTGTAGGGGACGAACCGAAAGGCGATCTTGTTCTTGAGAAAGAGGTTACCAAGCGCGACAGCTCCGTTCAAGCTACTGCTGCAAGTTGGGACGTTGAGTTTACCGTTCCAGCCAAAATTGGATCTCCGTATCAAACGCTGAAGATGAATGTCGACACTGGCAGCTCGGATTTCTGGGTATTCTCTACAAGCCAGCCAACGTCTCAGGTGACGGGTCATACTGTTTACAATCCCTCAAAGTCTCGGACTTCTAGCAAGATGAACGGATACTCTTGGTCCATTGGGTACGCCGATGGGTCTACAGCGTCTGGAGGTACCGTGGCCGACTTGGTCACTATTGGGTCGACTACTGTTTTGCGTCAAGTTGTAGAGATTGCAAGCACCGTGTCTAGTAGCTTTACATCTGGTGGTAACGATGGTCTGATCGGCCTAGCATTTGGCAAGCTTAGTAAGTTTGCATATCCTTGAAGAATCCACATTATATATAAGACAGTTCTAATAAATGATTTTAGACACCGTCAAGCCAAACCAGGCCAGGACTTTCTTCGAGAACGCCATGTATGGTCTTTCGAATAAGTTGTTTACTGCCTATCTCCGCCATGCGGCTGTAGGTGCCTACGACTTCGGTTACATCGACCCAAAGAAGTACAACGGCACCATCCAATATGCTCCTCTAGCAAATACCGGTGGCTTCTGGGAGGTTGCTAGCAACTACTACAAAATTGGTAAGACAAACTATACCCAGCCAGCCTCATCAACCGCCGTTATCGACACCGGTACAACTTTGCTTTTGGTCAGCAGCGCCGCCGCAAAGGCTTATTACGACAGCATCCCCAATGCTCAATCAAACAGTAAAGTCGGCGGCTATATTCTCCCATGCGCGACTACATCGCTCCCGGCTTTCTCATTTAAGGTGGGGTCGTATGTAGCCTCCGTATCCGGGAGTAATATAATCTACGGCTCCAGCTTGGGGACCCTGAGCGGTGTACCATACTGCTTTGGATCCATCCAACCGATCAGTGGCAATATGTTTATATACGGAGGTACATTTTTCAAGCAGAACTTTGCTGTTTTTGATTATGGAAATTCAAGATTCGGGTTTGCACCGCATGCTTATTAGGAGAGACAACGGTTTTATTGGATGACTAGGAAGAAATCCGGAGAGAGGCGCGGCTGTATTCATTTCTAAGGGGTTTGAACTTTAAAAATACTACGATCTTTACTTTGTTTTTGTACACAGCAAGCCCTGGGCGTTATAAAGGTAGCCACTCGTTTTAGGCTCATTTGTTATCATAACTTCGCTTTTTTAGTATCTGTTAATGTACTCCTTACCTGCACATTCATTTGATAATATGTACGAATTTGGAAATTTCCAGAGACCACTCGTTTGAATTTTTATAGCTAACTATCTGGATCGTTATTGTTTTGTTTTGGGCGTATCTTGTACTGAGTTTAGCGTAATGATATAGCATATTGCATTTGTTTAAGCTTTGAGCTAGGGTTCTAGCTCTTCCACACCGTATGATAAACTAGTGAAACCCGAGCATGCACTGTAAATTCTAATTATATAGCGGGGAGCTATTAACAAATCAAGTGGCTGAATGCTAAACTATCGAAAAGTAGAACCATTATTATGAATTATTGCAATTTAAGTAGTTGGTTGCGATATTACATGCATGAACAAACCAAAGAAGACAATTCGACAATCACCTCAACTCCATTGTACCGAATACAAAACTTGCCGAACGCATATACCATAGCCAACCCAGTTTATTCTTTAGATGCAAACTTTTTAAGCGCCTCAGCCCCGCGAGTTCTCAGATCCCCATTGGAAAGAACTTGTTTGTCGCATCCGTTGAACACAGCATCAAGATAGCAAGCTGCCATCGCCTCCTTGCTGACAGACGCTGTACCGCCAAGTAGCCGGCCCAAAAGCGGCTCTCCGTCAGTGATGAATGCCGGCTTTGTTACCACAGCTTCAATTTTTCCTTCCTTAGCTAGATCGAGCAAGTTCCTCTCAGTGTAGGCCTATAATTCTACCGTGTTAGTTGATTTGTTGTAACATTTTATGGAATCCATTATGAATGTTTTCATACTCTTCCCTTCCGAAATTCCTCTGCGAACCATAGCTTTTTATCAAGCACTTCAGGGCCGGGAACTAGGAATCCACTGGTGAAGATGAATCGAAACTTCTTTCCTTCCGGTAGTTTACTGAAAGCTTCTGCAGCTTTCGTGGGCCAAACTTCGTTGACGATCTTGAGCTGCTCGAGTGTCATCCCTGCTCTATTATTTGGGGTTGTTCCTAAGCTCCTATTTGACATTATTAGTAAGTTTGTAGTCTGTCTCGGCTTGCGAGAGATAGAAATGAAGAGGAGAAATTAGGACACTTACCAAAAGCATCCCTCAGCTCCTTTCATTTTCTCCAATGTTTCATCCGAAAACTCTCCAAAGTCTTCTACTTTGATGCTGGTGATTTTCTCGTTCTGCAACTCAGGTTTGAGGTCTCGTCGCACCAGGGCAATAATGGAGGTGATTTGGCTGCTCGCAACGCATTGCCGGAGGACCTCTGCTCCAAAGTAGCCAGTGGCACCGGTTATGATGACCTTCATTTCTCCGAAAATATATGTTGTGAGGGTTTGATGTATAAGGTGAGTTATAGTTTAAATTTGTAGCTCAAGATTAGGCGATTTAGTTCTGACTAAGATGGTCTGGATGGATTGCTCGAGGCTTGACCTCAGTTATATAAGGTCTCGGGGCATTTATCATATACAATGGACATATGGTTAATTGGAGTATGCAAGTGGCTGGTAATTATCGTCCGATTCCGGGTTTGATAACACGAGACGATAAATCCGCAATACTTCGAAACTCCCGAGCTCCGATTGGTAGTTAGTTAGTTAGTTAACTATCTGTCGGTGGCTTACTTAAGGACTTACTTATGATGGTGGTACGAATGACGGGGCTTAGAGAAACAGCTGCATGCTGCTGAGAAGCTCAGGCTGCGCAGGCTGTCCGCTGCAAAAGCTTGTTTGTTTGCGACGGCGCAGAATGCTCCGCTGTTGGCTCGGTTGGTTGAAAGTCTCCGCGTTGCCGTTGACCCCTCAGAAAATTTATCGGACGATAGTCGACCTGTTCCCGCAACATCTATCACGAAACAAACACTTCATGGTATCGTTACCTCTTATGTGGATATTGATATCGCTGCATCTACTGGGGTCACTATTGACAAAAAAAAAAAAAGGGCCAAACTTCGGGGCGATTCTTGCCCATTGCGCGCTAAGCTACCAATTGGTTCGGAATTCGGGTCAATTTAGTCTTCTAGTGCGCCGGATTGGGTCAAAGCAAATCTTTTTCAAGGGCAAAATCTATGATCTCATTATTTTATCGGCCCAAACGGTTGGCAGTGCAGCCCTAAGTCCGCAAATTCCGGTCACAACAGTTTGCGAAAATGTAGCTGTAACCCTGCAAGTTTGTTATACATGTTTGAAGTTCTGAATGAGTTTCTGACGCGAGGTTCCATATTGTGATTATTCGGTAGCGTTGAGAACGACGAGAGGATGGAACGGCAGAAAGGTCGGTAGCTTCGCCCGAAGTTTCGGATAATCGATAAACGGTGCCAAAAGTACCACGATGCTCCAAACCCAGACATACCCCACAATCCTCTTCCAAAGCACGAATCCTTCCTTCTCCTCCCCTCTTCTTACTTTCTCGCTTCTAAACAACCATTGTACTCCGTCCTCGATAGTAATCCCTGCCGCCATACTTACGAAAAAGGCCATCTCTCTGACCCATTGCTTCACCCTTATAGCATCCGTCTCGTTCTTCAATAGCATATAACTCTGATTAGAATGCATAATTCCACTCAAAGCGAACACGAAAAAAATCCCAACATATCGCTGCACCAATCCCTTCTTCGGTAGCCTCAACACCCCGTGCGTGAGAAATTGTGCAGGCTTGCTGAAATGCCACCTCAGCGTCTGATGCCAGAATTTCCCCCAAAACAATCGCAGCGTATAGCTGTCCCTCGGCGAACCGAACGCGGGTGGCCAGTTCTTCGGCTCGGAAATACCTGTTCCAACGGCCAATACCGACAAAAACGTGTATTGCAGGTTAACCGCTAAGGGTATCAGCATCGACCACATGAGCATCGTGAGCGGTAGTCTATATCCGACTTCATCTCCCGTGACGGCGCCGTCTTGCGGGTGTCGCCAGATCAAGTTCTCCCGGTTAACGCCCAGGAATTTCACTTTGTCTTCGACGCTCAGTTCTTGACAGTAGAAAAAGTCCTGGATGAGGTAAAGAGCTATGAGCCAGAGAATGTTTGTGAACAAGAAGCGGCGCCGGGAGGGCACCCATCCTGGCCTTTTCGAATCGAATGCAGGGACGTTTTTTATCTGATAAGGTGTGTTGATGCCGCGCGCGTTGACACAGTAAGTCAAGGCACGCCAAAGGCGAACAAAATAATGTGGCGGATGACCATTGTATGATTTGGAGATAACAGGATCGGTGGAGTCGATATCCTCTAGCAACAGGAGCGTAGTAACTTGGAGAAATGCATTGTAGGTGCTTAAGCCCCAGTCGGCGATCCCTACAAAGTTTTCTGGGAACGAGTTGAGCCCATGCCGGGACGTAGAAAGAGATAGATAGACAATGATAGGGAGAGAAGCATAGCGTGAGAAAGACTTCTTCGGGGTAGAAATTATAAGAGTAGAAGCGAATACAAGATTCAAAATGTAGGTCGAGAGGAAGAGAAATACAGCTGGGGTGCAGAAATTCCAATTGACAAACGTCGCTCCAGCAGGCGGCGCCATGTCTACGGAATATTGTGAGAGGTCACCAAAGAGACGGATGACCTATGGGGGCCTTATACCTGTAGAGTAAGGGCTTTGGGGTGTAATAATTGTGACGTTTACAGAGCTTGGTGTTTTGCTCATCGGCACGTCTATAAATTTCAAAGAAAAGTGCGAAGCTTGTGCAGAGCAGGGGTCGTTGTCAGCATGCATCCTTGGCTCTCTCGATCTACCGACCGTGCCAGTTTCACGAATAACAGGGCAGAAAACGGAATTATCAGTGAACAAACCTAAATTACCTAGTTATACTTCGTTTCGGGCTCCGGATTACTGTACATCCATACGAAGCGGCCGAGAGGCGCAAGATTTCATCGGAGAACGGAGGCCGCAGAAAAACTGCAACACTTCAAAGTTCTGATAAAGATATAAAATGTGTTGGAGCAGTCTCATACCTAGTGTTAAATCTGACTGGTGAAAACTTCATACGGCCTGCTGGCCCAATGGGTAAGACGTTCTCCAAAACTCTCACCCAGGAGAACATTTCGACTAACAATCTCCCAGCAAGGCGTCTGACTACGAATCAGGAGATTGCAGGTTCGGTAAGCTTAAAATTCTCCAAAGTCGACCGTCTAGCACATACGCTAACAGTTCGATTCCAGATCCCTGCGTAGGTCAACTACAAATCTTTTTTTTTTTGACTTTTTAGCACTTCAAGTGCAAGGTCTAACTAAACTGAACAAAAGCACACTACAATATATTTTACTTTTTGAAAGTCAAGAAAACGTATCGAACATCTCAACATTAAAGATTACAGCTACAACTAGACCGCAGTCTTTATATAATTTTACATGGCAGAAACAGCGGATGGACGTATTATATAGTCAGTCATACCTCACGACAACCAGAGTGCCACCACTTCGGATGCCGAAGAGCTTGAACTTGCTACCATCTGGGTCTGTTTCCGAAGGCGGGTTCACGACGTAGGCTAGATAGTTCCCACTGTCTCCCATTTTTATATGATGTATGCTCCCGGTCGGCAGCTTCTCGCACTTCAGTGGCACCTTTACCGTTCTTCCACCAAAAAAGCTCATAACCCCACTCCGTCTCTTCTCTAATGTTCGAGGATATGGTCGTTCGTACTTTAGTTGTGAATACCAATCTATAGTTATAGTATCTCTCTGTTCGTTTTTCAGCTGGATCTCGAGGTACCCGTCCCCCCGTCTCTTCAAGCCCCATCTATTCCTCCCAACGGGCCCAGCGATAGTTCTATACTCGTCCCTCTCCACCATGATGTCTTTCTGAGTAATCGACAGCCACCTCGGCCTCGTTTTATGGGTATCCCTCTTTGCAAAGGACATCTGCGGCATATCTGAAATCAATACCGCATGTAACGCGAAACATTTCGTCACACTAGGTGGGTTTTCTGTCATAGCGACATGCAGCTCCATGATCTTGCTCGGAAATATCCCTTCCGCGTTCTCCGAGTATAAGTCCGCTTTCACACCGGCATCCCAACTCGGTACGTCGTCTTTGCGAATTCCAGATTTCTCGTTAAGCATTTCAGGTGTGTGGCGTTCCAGACCTTTCCTCGTCAGTGGAATTTCCCATGTCACCAGGAACTCTGGTCGCTGCCACTCTGGTACATCCCTTACAGTCCCTCTCAAAGTATCGTGTTGGTGGACAACGTAATTATACGCTCGAACAATAGTAAACATCTCCCCATCCCCTTCCCCCCCACCGTGTATCTTATCAAGCAGAAAGCTCTTCCAAATTCTTGGAGCACAAGGCGCAATGCTCTTCTTACCGTAGCCTCTGTCTGCAAGCCCACCCTGGTAAGCCCAAGTCCCAGCTCTCCATGGTCCGATACCCTCCTGTTCCTCCCTATCGAGTTCTTTTTCCCCAGGAATGAATACCTTCATTTCGCCATTGTGTCTCCACCAATAGCTCTTGACGGCATTAAGACCGCCATATTGACTCATACTGCTGACATCAAAAGCGGTAACCCCAGCGCCCGTCATCACAAATACCAACTCCCCTGCCCTATCCGGCTGTATATGAATATCGAGATTGCTGGCCAGCATCAATCTGTAGCCCCCCTCGTAGTTTGATAGCCCCATCTTACGAAGATCGATGGTGACTATTGGTGGGAGATATTCCTGCAGCGACCATAACTTCGATTTACCGGCTCGTTTGCCACGTAAAGAGCAAACGGTTTCCATCCCGTCCCTCGCGTACCGTAAAAATGCGAACTTGCGTGTCGAACCAACTACCCCGGCAATATAGTATGAGTTGAGATAGTACTCTGAAAAGGGCCATCCCGTTTGTGGTAACGAGAAGGCGGCAAGTGGATGTCCGAAATTCTCTGGCGAGATAGATATGACCAAGCCGAGATTCCTAGTACCTGTTACGATTGGATACCACGATGCTTCGACTCCAGGAGGAGGAGAGAGACTATCACAAGATGGACGTTAGCATCAACCCTAGTATCAAAACTGTAGCATTCACTAGCATCGATGGAGGTCTGATCAAGTGGGGGAACTTACACATTTAATCTCTCGTTGGCCTCAGTAGGCCACCTCAGCTCCACCAAAACTACTTCTCCTCCGAAGTCATCATGGACATTAAATTCGAATTTCTTCATACCGAATCTATTCCCCTGAAAAAAAACGTCTGATGTTGACCACCACCCGGTTGACGACTTTGGCCGAACATTATTCGCCACCGCAACACCGTTGCCTTGGGAATTATAGTCCATCAGAGACTGAGTTGTAAATTGCCAATTATCCGTTAGGAGAAGAACAGAAGACTTTGCGGGGTCGCTAAGGTGAAGGAAGGCGAGGTCATCAGCAGTGGTGCAATAAACCACCACACCTTCTCTTCTCTCGTTGATGTCTTTGGCGCTATCACTACGATTGTTTATACCACCATCTCTCTTAATACCCTCGTATGCGTGTGATTTCGTAAAATACGGCGCATCATAGTGGCTCAGTCGAACACCTTCAACTATCAACCCTCGCTGAGGATTACCGTTAGTCATTCTGGCACGGGGCACAAAGCGGCTATCGAATTCAGCCCTGGCGGTATCCGAGCTCTCAGAGAATATCCCATGCCTTGAGAGGTAATAAGTACAGAGTATGGGAGATGTGAACAGGTCGTATGAGGCGTGTGATAGTGTTCGAAGTTTGAGGATGTCCATAGGGGACAAGTAATTGATAAGAAGAGTGTGAATATCGAGTGGGAGGGAGAATAAACTTTGAGGAGCCGCAACCGCCATGGTGATTGATTTGGTTGCGCTTTAGTTTACGATGCTAATATATGAATTAAATCTAGTTTGAGAAACAGTAATAGACCCGGAGATGTATTTACAGCTGTGTTACTGACGTGGTATTTTTTTGGATGTGTTGCTGCTGCGAGCTTTCGAGCGAAGTTAGAAGAGTGTGAGCTTGATGACTGATAGATAATGATGAAGTTTCTGAGATCACGGTGCTTCTGTTATGGTTTTTATATTGTTCCTCGATCGATCGCTACAGCGATGCTTAGAGAAACTTTAGAATGTGAGTTTTAGGATTGTTGTTGGGTCTAACGTCAACGGAGCGTCGCGTTTCCCCCACCCCCGTTGCGCTGTGACGCAGTTACCTTTATCAGCTCCAGCTTTTTGGATATTGTAGGATCCAGTTGATGCTAAATTTAGAATACCAGCTAGTTACTGCACTTTTCGATCTAAGCGTCGCGGACTGCGAGAACCACTAGATATCGACGGACGCATTTAGATGATAGAGAAAATAGATCCAAGAATATTATTGAAATTTGGACCCGAGCGGCCAGGCGAACCCGCCTTTGGTATTTATTTCGTATTCAGATTCTAAATTAAAATTGAACGAATCTAGGCCCGCTAATTATAACGGACTTCGTTCGCGAATCAGAACAGGAGACTGCCAACTTATCACACGAACCACGTACCGATCAGTTGAAGCTCACTATGGTCAATCCGATTAGAATACTAATGTGCATGTTACAATCCTTGGCCAGCTGGATTATATTTTTAAATAAGGGAACGGGTTGAATTTTCCTTGCCAGCGAGAACTTACCAAAATAGCTTTAGGAAGGTATATATCGCCTCAAATGGGATTGATTTGAGCAAAAAGTTGTGCAATAGAATAGAAGAAGCCCAATTACTAAAATAAACTTGCTATCTTGATATGAAAGCATTCGCAACTATATTAAGGCCTAACGTCATAAACTAGGTTCTAACGTCTCCTAATTTTAAGCTCCATATATATATATATATGAATGATCAGAAAGAGGATTAGGGAAGAAAGAATAAAGAGAAACACTAGACAGCGAACCCAAGAAGAGAATTGACGCCGAAGAATGCAAGACCGTCACCGCGGTTGACTGCCCGAGAAAACCAAAGAAATAATTTTGTAAACAATGAAAATGAAATGAAACCCGGATACCGCCATCTACCATTATGCTGAAGTTTCTACCCCATCATCATAACATTCGTAATCCTTCGTAAACCTGTTATCTAGTTTCTTAGACCTCCCGACCTTAATTTATCACCCCCCTATCTCCTTTCAACAAAAGTTCCATACTCCTCTTCCCTGGTGGCACTTTTCCAAGCTCCGATTCCTCCAAAATAATTTCGTTACCATTCGGACCTCTCGTGGCCCAGTACCAACCCCCGGTCTCCTTTTTCCTCAGATCCATCCCCATCAGCGCTCCGCACCTTTTCCTAAAATCTTCGTCGTTCAAGTACCTCTCTCTGACACAAGGGTGCATCGTCTCTCGTGTTATACCCGGTAGGTTATATCGCCCGGGTGTCCTATCTTTCGCAGGTAAGAAATACCACACTCCGTTCTTACTGTCGTATATAGTCCCCATCCCCCACCCTTGACTTCCTTTGAAATGTTGGCGTGTCAAGGATTGCGATTCATCACCATCCACCACATTTCCGTATTCATCATATATCATCACGGGTACTTCCGTATTCGCACAGATAGGTTCCAAGTACGACCAATCAAATCGTAGAAACCCTGCGCATCGGTCTACCATCCACGCTAGGGAGATATCCGCCAGCTCGTGATCGGAGTACCCACCGCCAACTGAGGAGTGGGCTCCGGGCATCCACACCTGTTGCAAATTTATATCCACGGTCGGGGAGGGGCGGTCCGGCAGCGTGTTTGTTCTTGGAAGCTTCATCTTACAGCCTGATTGACCAGGAGGCGGCGAGTCCAAAAACCATAGGGTCGGCTGAAAGTTCGAGCGTCGTTCATCTAGCGCTAGGACTTGGAATGCATTTTCTACAGCTGGAGAGAGCTTTGTATCGTAGAAGCCGAACGAAGCATTTAGACCGAGTGTCCGGGTAAGCCAGGAATCTGGAAAGCCGACGGAACCAACAGTATCAAAGACACCGATGATCTTGATGGTAATGTGTCTTTGGGTCTCCCAGGGTATGCCGTCTATATTAGCATCTATGCGCCGTTCAGTAAATGCCTTGAAGGAGTCGGGCCCTTTTTTGTATTCCTGATAGATGAGGGCAAAATCATCCATCCCACGCTTTGTGAGGAGACCGATTTCAGAAACAAAGGCTGCAAGAGCGCGGACTGTGTATGCACCGCGCGAAAAGCCGAAAAGATAAATTTCATCGGCAGGCTGTTCCTCGTAGGCATCTTGGTAGTTTGCGGCGAGGAATGCGTATGCTTCGCGGACCGCGCTGTCGAGACCAAAGCCTATGCTGCCAGCAGCAAGCCATTGGAGTCTGGTAAGCTCACCTGAGCCGAGACCGGATTGATAGAAGACTATTTGTTGGATCTCTATGCCTGGAGTGGTGTGGCGATCCACGCAGTCGAGCGAACGAGCGAAGCGGGTGACGTTGGACGGGATGGACGGTGGTCCTTGGTCTGACGATTTCCAAGTACCATCGCAGCAACAAATCAAACGCTTGATAGTCTTATCAGGCGTAGGCGCCGATCGTGGATTTGGAGTTCTTGGATCTTGCGCCAATGGATAATGGCCGACTGGGGGCCATGTATTTGGATGGGACGGGCGACGAATGTCAGGAGAGGCTTCGGGGTCCTGACCGTGGATTGTTTTGACATGCGGCCACGTGGTTGATTGACTCGGTCTAGTGAGGAGAGGAGAAGTCTCCGTGATAATCGGACGACGAGGATAACGGTTCGCCATGGTATAGGATTGATGAGCGGAGAAGAAGAGAAATTGTGGGTGAGGATAATCGCCTGCACGAGGCGGAAGGATATGTGTTGCGGTGAGGTCGAGTTGGGCGTGCCCTCTCGAAGCTATCTACGCAGTGGACTATCTATCCACGTATTTACCGTTGTATCTGTCTATAAACGTAGATTGGACTGTAAATAAAAAACTGAGGCTTAACTTGAATATTCCTAGCATCCGATCTGAGATTGTATTTGGAGTTGATCCGAAGCGCTGAACCTTGAGCATGCGGGGACACCAGCCTCCCTTTATATACCCATAGTTTATTGGAGATTACAATCCGAGCTGACGGTCAGTGGACCCAGCGCCGGAGTCCGGCTAACCACTCGAAACGCATGCTGATGCTCGAACTGCAAGGCCTCGCTGGCGCAGCTGCAGCTAGGGCTGTTAGTCACATAAGCTCATTCGACATGATCACCTCAAGCAGCGCTCGCGCCGCCTCGAGGATCTAGTTTTGGCAGGACAAGCATAGCTGGTGACTAGTGATCGAGACTGCGATCTTGGCCCTATGATGCTAAAATCTGTTCTTTTCGCGAATAAGTCGCTCTGTCCAAGGATCTAGGTTACTCCGATTGGTCAGGAGGGGCCATCTAGTGTTATGAAATTTATCGTTCTCGCAATCAGTCGGCAAAGCTTGAACAGGAAGGCCCGTACGGTGCTGTGGTACAGAGGAACATCCTTTAATCCTGGCGCTACCAACGGGTGACTATTGTTGAGCCGCAAAATGTGAGACGGTTTTCTAAACCCAAATAAAGTACTAATGCGCTGCCTTGGCTAGTTTGGGCAAACTATATCTGGGGTCAGCAAGGCTGATGGCCCCAGCGATGTGGTTACGAAGTGCGGCACAGGAACAGCCAGTTTTAGAAAGATTTGCAATTGTCATAGCATCGGAGAGCAATCGTCGCAACGGCTCGAGCACATACTCGCAGATGTAGAGGCGTCGACGGCTCTTTTTTGCCCCTGTTGCTGCATGTCTCGGGCGGCATGTCAACGTGGGAGGTCAGGTGTGGTCACTAATTTCTCACCTCGCCGCAGCTCAGAATGATAAGACGGAAGAATTAATAGCGATTGACATTATTACCAAATAAAAAATCAGATGAATCATGACATCAGGAAAGACACAATGAGAATATTAAATATACACTATTTCATCCAATAAGATGAGAACGTGTTCTTATTCATGATTTACTACAGCTTGCAAATGACTTCTGACCACTATAAGTAATATTTTTAAATGGTTTCCTGAGGAGCAGTAAGCTGCAATTTTGGTTGTCAGGCGCCTAGAGTATTCAGCAAACCAAACCAAATAATACAACCCAGGAACGCACAGCCTTACGGCAGTCTTTGAGGTTAATGGGTTGGAGAAGCTCTTTAACTAGTTTCTAACTATTTTATGGAAGCCAATAGGTCCTTTATTTTGCTTTTTTTAATTTCTGTCACCACCGAACCGTTCCCATGATAGCCGCTATATCGTTATCGCTAGCTACAGATACCTTTCCCTGCAATGAATCCGAATCAACGTACACCCCACCCTTATCTCGTAAATTATGAACCAGATGCGGAGCGCTGGCCCTCGAAAAATCCAATCTGAGAATGAAGAATAGGTTATATTAATTGAATTTGAAGTTTTAATCTTTTGGAATAGACAGTACGGTACTATTTACAAGTCCTAAATATATAGTGACAATATATATGTACACAAAGTTGAATATATACAATGGCTGTACAAGTGAAATTATATACAAGATCACTAGAGGTATTGTATTACCTTTAGTTCAATCTTCATGAGCGATCCAAGCCTACAAATTTATCTTCTACTTAGATATTTTCGAGAGCTTTCTGTTGATTGCTTTACAAGCACTGAGAGTAGTATGGGTTGAGAACCGTGCAGGTGAATCCGCTTGCACAGACCGTAGGACCGGTAAAGCCGATTCCACCACACTGGCCCCAGTGAGTCTGCGTAGCTTGGTTGGCAGAAGTCGTGGTAGAAGCTAAATCGAGAAGTTAGCGGGAAGTCAAATTAAGTACAGAGGACTGATATCGAGGAAACTTACCTTTTGTAGTGCTACGAGTTGTAGTGCTTGGTGTAGTGCTTGGTGTAGTTGTTCGCACAGTCGTAGTAGTGGTCGTAGTGGTCGTGCGGCCGGTAGTGGTAACGGCAGTTGTCGTTCTAGAGGTAGTCTTTGAGGAAGACGTAGTCGTGGTTGTTGTTCGAGACGAGGAAGACGAGGAGGAGCTGA
Organism: Dactylellina cionopaga; assembly: GCA_036971295.1. Classification (NCBI taxonomy): domain Eukaryota; kingdom Fungi; phylum Ascomycota; class Orbiliomycetes; order Orbiliales; family Orbiliaceae; genus Dactylellina; species Dactylellina cionopaga. Next base: position 2,102,388 of record JAJTTY010000007.1, read on the forward strand.
CAACATTTCCACTGGTCGATCCGATATCTCCCCAACGGATATTCGAGAAGACTACATGGGTGTTTGGGTTATTGGCCAAAATAGTAGCCGGGGCTCCTTCGGTGCTGCTGCAAGGTCCATTGTTGCCGCTGTCAAGCCAGTTCATATTGCCACCGTTATCGTTCCAGATGCTGAAAATGAGAACCATGCCGCGGCCGAGAGCCTGTCCCATAGTGGTGAGGCCACCATAAGGAGCTCCTGATTGGCAGTTGTTTGCATAAATGCTGTCACCCCCAGATACCGCGCTGGCGACAGCTCTTCCGTTCTGGATGTATTTTCTGGTAATAGTGGACAGAGTTCCAGTTGTGGAGCCATCGTTGGTACTGAACTGGGTGATGACAGTGAAGGGCTTCGATGTATCAAGTGTGCCTCCTGGTCCCCAATAGTTATGGAAACCTGAGGCATAAGGGTTAAAGCCACATCCGCCCTTATCGCAATCGTTGGTAGTGCAAGGGTGAGGGGTGAAAGCATTCGCTCGCGAGTTAGCCTCAAGAATCTATTTTGAGAAGTTATATCAGTCTTCATTCTCTCAAACCAGAAAGGTTTCATCCAGCTGCAGAAGTGACAGCATTAATATAGGCAAAACGTACGTCCATCTCGTTACAACAATAAGGTCCCGCTGAGTCGATAGTACCGTTTCTGAAGGCCTCATATGGACATTGAGCATCGCAATATCCGGCACCGTAGTTGGCACCACCCGGATTGTTCGCATTTCGTCCACCAGTAGCCGACATCTCGGAGAAATACAAAGCTCCATTCTCACCGCAGGGGAGTGTCGAAAGGTCGACGTCGAAGCTGAGCTCTTGACCCAGAAGCTTCATCATCACATAGTTGCCATCGGGCCCCAAAAGGTAGATACGAGGAGACACGCTGCTCGTCTTTCCATTCGCCGTCTTATACTGATACATCGTTACGGCATTGCCAGAGGTGGTGACACCGGCAGCCGTGTAGTCAACGCCCTCGATAGCACAGTTCTGGGAGCATGTCGCTTGGTTTGGACACAGGGACGTATTGACGCCATTGCTTGTGGTGCAAGAAGTGGATCCGGAATGGATGTATCGATAGTTCCAGTCAAGAACCACAGAAGTATCTTGCTGGACGCAGCCGCCTGAAGTCGTGCATTTATAAGTAGGCAGCTTCGGGTGGACTTCAGGGGTGCCGGTTCCTGGCACTTGAGCTGCAGCCAAACGAGAGAATACCAGCGTAACCAACGAAAGCTTGTAGGCGTATCTTGAAGACATTTTGAAGATGTGGAACTCGAATCGGAGAATTGCTATTAATTATCCAATGTAAAGAATCGCAGGAGTTTGATTTCCAAGTGTAGCCGTTGAGGTTACCATGGAACGGTATAAATACTCGCCAAATATTAGACTCTGGGGATATAGCGTCGCCAGTACGCGACTTTTGTTTCCTGGATTGCATCCCTTGGACGTCATGGAGACTTGTCAATCGGGCCGTTGGACCTGAAACCGACAACGCGAGCCCTTGTTACAGAGGCGCACTGGATCGATATCACGATCCATTCCCTTAGATCGATCCTAAGATTTTAGAACTACCGGAAGAGCTTCCGTGGCGATCTAACAATTCTCCCCGTGACTTTTTAACTTTCTATCCTAGCTTCCAGCTCACTTCCATTTTAAAATTCTCAGGCAACCTACCATGGGTTTATGCACGGTGCCCTGAATTTATCCAAGATCCGGCCAAGCTGAAACGAGCTAGGATTTGAAAGTCCTACTGAAAGCTTGTACTCACAAGCTTTTGGTTAAATATTCCTTGCTGTTGGCAAAATCCGACTAATATCGTATTAATACATAATATCTCGATAAGCATGCCGAAGTTGCCGTTATTCTGTCTAACCAAGCCCCAATGCCGAGGTTTGTAATCCACAGGTGCAATTGAGCATGCAGGCTGGACATCCCACTTTTTTTCCCCGGTCGGAAGACAAGCCAGAATCTCCGGTCGCAAGTTGGGGTTGGAGGCCCTAGATGCGATTAACATGGTTCTGGTGGCCTAGGTTTATGCTATTGATCAACCAGTTGAATATATGCCTCGCTAGGTTCCATCTTGCATTTATTTTCGATAAGGTTATAGTGCCTATTTCATCTCCAGACCTGTTTCTAAAGTAGAGTCGAGAATATATTACTATTACCTCCTCTTACCAAATGCCAGTGCTCGACAGTATCAGGAATAACAACCACTATGTCCTGAGATCTTCCAATTTTGGATACAAAAAGTATCAACCACGTGAATTGGTGATTTTCTGTAACTAAGAATATAGTACTCGTAGAAAAATATTACATTCTCTTCTATTAAATTAAGAATTGGCTGCATTTATTAGCAGCAATGAAGCGTTAAAATGCATTTGGCTCCAGCATGTTGGATATTGTGTGTTGGTCTTCAACCACAGAAGCAGAAAAGTTGAAGTTCGGTCAACACTTCGAATTTGTATGTAGGGCGTTCTCAGCAGCTAAGACCAAAGTTAAGGGTAGTCAAATATTCGTGGTATAAATCCAAAAGTATAGGTACTTAAGTAGGTATAATATAGAACCTGAAAATTGATAACAGGATCGTTATACCTTAGGAATTCTCGGGTTTAGTCATCATCTACTGCCTAGTTTGATCTTATACTTATACACCTTCGCACTTCGGCATTTATACTTACGGCATGTGAGCAGGGTTAGATCAAGTTTGACCTATACTCTCCGTCGGCCTCGGCCAAATTTTATGCAGTCTGACCGATGTGAATTAACCACCGCGTCATATATAACACATGCGTAGCCCCGTAAATTTGAATCCCCGCGTACTTCACTTCATGAACATTACTTACTGTCTAACGTTGGTAAATCCCAGTCATAGATTTTTACAAGTCTATACCCCGTCAACTCTGCAATATACAATTATTTTTTAATATTAACGAGTACGGCGCACCGAAATGAGTAGTTTTAATATTGATAAAACGGCATTCGAGGGGCTTAAGGACCGGGTCGTAGTTCTTGCCGGTAGACACCAAACACTCGTGCGTTCTTGAATATGGTGCAAATATGCTAATGAGCTGTTATTTTGCTCAGGAGGCGCAACCGGCATCGGTGCTGCTCTAGTGGGCCTCATGCACTCCTATGGTGCCAAGATGGTTTTTGGGGACATCAACGAAACCGAAGCAACTATTCTCAAGAACACCTTGCGCAGGTACGATAATTTTGGGCCTGTTGATTTTGTCAAGACAGATGTTACGAGCTACGACGAAGTGCTAGCGTTGTTCAAAAAAGCATATGACTTGTACGGAAAGGTCGACGTTGCTGTGAATTTGGCTGGTGTGAGTGCTGCTACCTTTACTAAATATCCAATCGCGCGTTAATACCACTGCAATATTCAATGTTATATGAAAAAAGCATAGTTCGCCATTTATGCAGAACCATCAAAAGCTTTAGGTGCTGACCTTTATAAAAAACCTATAGATCTTAGATGAGCCTGGCTGGTTTGATCCTACCCTAAACCTAGAAACAATTCAACAAGTATGATTCCTCATATAGACGTTCATGGATCGAGTGCCAAAAAGAAGCTGCCTCTAATGCATCATGATTATTAGGTCCCATCGACTAAGTCACTGGATGTTTCTCTACTCGGTACCCTCTACTTTGCTCGTATTGCATGCGTATATCTCTCACAGGACCTCCCAAAACCTTTCTCGCCATCTCAGTCAAACCCTGATAAAAATTTGATCCTCATATCTTCAGTGCTTGGTTTCAAAGCTTTACCGGGTGCATATCTCTACCAAGCCGCTAAACACGGTGTTCTAGGCCTCCTTCGCGGTCTACGTCAGCAACTCCCACATACGCATGGTATCAGAGTTAACGCTATCTGTCCATCACAAACTCGGACGCAGCTGGTTGAACGGATCATGGAGGCTTGGGAGAAGTCTGGGTCGGTGGTGAACGAGCCAGAGGATGTGGCAAATGTAATTGCGGGTGTGGTAGTAGATGGGGAGAAGATCAACGGTGAGGCAATATACGTTTCGGGTGGGAAAGCATGGGGGATTGAGAAAGGACTCCGAGAGACGCAACCTGTGTGGATGGGAGAGGAAGGGAGCGCTGATATCGAGACTGCTTTGGGGGCACTCATCGCTTCGTTTGCGAACCGTCGTGAATCTAATGGCGAGAAGGAGTAAATGCATATTTGCCAAAAATATAAGAGAAGTATCATGTTGATAAGTGCCATGGCTCCAGATAATTCGAGAGGGCTTGGGTACGAAAACAGAGAAAAACCATAAAGAAATTGATGTCTAATAGAGCTTCATGGATAATATATGCTCTACTACTATACTAAATAGTCCTAAGAATAAGCCGGCGGGTGTCCGAGCAAGGATAGCAGCGACATTGGCAACTTCTTTAGCAGGCAACTCCCGTTTGATCGCCTGGTTGCTTTAGAATTCTACTATTAGAGAAGTTTCAAAAGAGAATGTTTAGTCAAATTATATACGTCTACCCTAGCTCAGTAGTGGATGTCGGAATTTTAATGTTGCGGTTAGGCGTTGGCCTTGAACGAGCTATGTCTACGGTCTTGTTTTTATATAAAAATGCCAGCAGCTTTGGGGCTAGGAGTGAACCGATCTCATACTAGCCTGGGTTGGTAACTGTAGCTCTGGCAAAATTACGATCACCAGTCGTAACGCATTTCAATCATATAATTAGATATTAAATTCATATTTCATTTAAACTTCATCCATAATTTGGAATAGCACCGTGTTTTTGACCCTGCAGCCATGAGGAAACCCATTCTCACATCCAAATCTAGAGTAAACATCGTTCTCATCGCCCTGGCCCCTCATTCGAAGTATGATATTGGCCGCCGCCTCGCATGGGGTTTCAAGATCTGAAGCCCCATCTGAACTCGTAGAGCACAATCTTGACTTTATATACATTGTTGGGGGTTCTTCTAGCGACAAACTGCGCCGATTTGTGTTGTCCGAAGGACTAAGCGCTGCACCAGCATCCGCAGCAGGCGCTAATTTCTCCGAATGTACGGTTTCCACCCCGAAATCTGCAGGCTGCTGAGGACTGAGAAGCTGTTCGGACTGCTTATCCTGAAACTTGTCAAAACTTGTGAAGGATTGTAAATAGGTATTGACTTCTTCATTTGAGACCCCAACTGTGGTCAACAATTTTCGAAGCCGCTGGTTCTCGAGGGCTACGGCTCTTGCTGCAGTCTGCATTTCAATTGTAGCTTGGACACCTTTTGTTGAGTACTCTGCGAGTCTTTGCTCTAGGGAGTTGAGATATTCCTTCCGTTTTGCTCGCGAGCGCCGCTGGTTTTCACGGATGCGAAGTGCAGTCATAGCAGATTCATCCTACGTGCAGGTCGTTATCAGTCTTCAGGTTTCGCAGGGGTGCAAATCAAGATACGTACGGTTGCAATACTATTCCCGATATCCTGAAGTCTTGGGTTACGAAAATTGGTTAAAGAACCTGAACAGCCCAAGGCGGGCAGCATCCCAAGTAAACTGGCGACCTCCTAGCCATACAACACACAATTTCCAACATCCATCTGAATCTATCAAATATGTGATGGCCACAGCCAAGCGAGCTGTTACCTATTCTTCGCTCTCTGTATTCACAATATGAACTTGATTGTTAGCTTGTTACTTAGGCTCACCATAGTATCAGCCAGCGTCTAAGGAAACTCGGTCGGACAGCAATCAGATCCGGATCCTTGCGTGTTGAGCGGTTGCTCAATGAAATGCTGAAACAATTGTGACCAGAAGATCTCAAGGCTGCCGGCTGTGCCGTCGAAGTTAATTACGGTACCATGCAAACCAGCTATTGATAACCACAAGCATACCATTGAGCTATCCTAAAAAAGAAGAGGCCTGAACTATAGTTCGTACAACAGAGATTTCTTTTCTGATCACATATATTCGCCAAATATTAGTTTGCACATTTAGTGTTTTTTGCACCAGGCCTGCAGGTATAGTTTTATGAGGACAGACAGCATTGGAATCAGTTGCCATTCATCGCAAGTTTCTATCTGATTCTGTTACCTGCTGGCGCGGACTTTTTTCTATTCAACTTCTCCTTCGCTAAAATTTATCTTAACGTATAATAGGTGGCTTCTCGAACGCCGGTTTATAGAAAACGTCAAGACTGACGATTGCTTCCTTTTAATGGTAAAACCTGCGCAGTACTTAAACTATAAGTATCTCCTCTCTCTCATGAAAAGAGATTTATCAGTTCATCGAACCCTCAACTGAAGTTACAATTCAAACCAAACCAAATAACTCCAGAGTTTATCATATAAACAGCGCCGTTTAACCTCCTCTCCTGCTAGTTACTACACATCGTAAACGCAAGAGTTGTTTTCAATTTTAACTTTTTGGGAATCACTTATCATGCACTCATCAAGAGAACTATTTTTGGAGCTATTTATGGAGAATCTGGATCGGTCTGGCCAAGGAGTGGAGAGTAACGCTCATTCATTGCCTCCCTATAGCCCAACTACTACATCCGCCACTTCCTCCGACGGCGACTATTACGAAAGAAAGATTACCCTTCCCTGCATCGATATTGAACAGATAGCCGGTAGGAAATCAGAAAGCGAACTTCTACTTGACCTGCTTGATGTTTTTCGAGAGAATTGGGATGCCTCACATGTCGCAGTTGAGCATATCAAAATGTCTCTCATAACGACCATTGCCGTATGGGATAATAAGAGAAACTACTATGCTTCCGGTTTTGGTGGCGGAAAGCATATTTACCGCGTCATTGGCAGGTTCAGAAGACATCGGCCCGGCAAACGTACGATTGACCTTTGTTTGGTGCTCTGGAACGAAATGCACATCAGCGAACGAGAAAAATGTGTTCTCGATGAGACACACCGGTATAAAATCAGGGATATAAGCGAACCAAACGAAAAGATGGCCGTCGTGGCAGTGAAGTGGTGCGCGTCTTGGGAGCCAGCCACGAACATGCCAGAACACTTAAGTCACGTCGATGGCTTCTCGGAAGGCGTTTTAGAGGCAAGGGGGACACCAAAGGGGGTTCCAAGGTTTGAGATTGATCTGAGGAGATCATATGGTTTGGACAACTACTGTGGATGCGACTTTCATGTTTGATTTTGGTTACCCTGATAGCTGGTATACCTTCGGTCGTGTTAGCGTCGCGTTCCTTTATCTTTCGACAATAAATTCTTACGTTACAGGTTCAGTTCCATCTGCTCCGCAATTATTCATTCTGAATTTCTTGGTTTTATTCCCCAATTACGATTTTTGCTACAGCGCCCGCATCATTTATACCCTAGATGCATTTGGTTCACTTTATTATCTGGAGTTAGGTTACTTGCTGTTTCAAGATTTGTAGAGCTACCCTAATCTTGTATATTAATTATCTTTATTATTATTTTTACGTCTCACCGCGTCATATAATTCCATCGTTAGATCTATAGAGGCGCTTGTTAAATAATTAAATTCGTTGAACATGAAGCTATTGGCGAGTTTTGTTTGGCCAAAACCTTGTGATCAAGAACAGGCCTAATGAGGTCGGCTGGCACCTTGATGTCAATTGGAGAGCTCGTACTCAAAAATTATAGTATATATGAAGTGCTAATAAAGGAATATGTGTATAAACTGAACTTAATGCCACACTGAAAAGCTCCAGCGAATATAATTTTCAAAGCTTTGCTCATTCACACTGCCCGCCACGTGGCTCCGTGTATAACGAGACAACGCACTTTTGCCCAACTCACTCGGTTGACCACTCCGCCAGCAGCCAGCATGCAGTGGTTATAGCAGTGCAGATTTGTCGGCGCTTCATGTCACAGACACTTGTTACTGCATATTGCAAAACTCAAATTTTCTGAAAAACCAGCGAAGTTCTTGTTTTACCAAGAAAAACTTTTCTCCCAGAGGCAAAATCTTTTTTTATATATACTGAGTGCAAATATCTGTTGTCCAAATCGCAGTATAAAATACTCTAAGGAAAGAGAGAGAAAAAAGAAGAGAAGATAACACCCATGATGCAGCTCAGGCCTTTCAGCAACCCATTCGCCAGAAGAATGCTCGAAAAAACTCCAGCGACCGCGCAGTTGGTTTTCATTGACGAAGAAGCCGAGCTTATGGAAGAGCCAGAAGAATTGGTTGAAACGAAGCCGGTTGACATTCCTAGTATCGGCCCGCTTGACAAGAGAAAGCCGGATAGTATATCCGACGACGACGTCGATGGTGGTGTTTTGGTCGAATCTCCAAGATCAAACTCGACAGACGCCACGCTAAAGGCCGAGAGTAAAGTTATGGCGGCCGAGGTCAAAGCGGTCACGGAAGGTGTCAAGAGAGTGAAGCTCAATCTCCCCTCGAATGATAGGAGTAATGACATGGATGGAAAATCGACATTAAAAAGACGAATGCCCCCGTAAGTATTATTCCTTAGATATAATGAGATTTGTTTATACCCAAGCCTTTTCTCATACTTTTGGAAATTTTAGGAGAATACGCCGATCAAGCACGACTATATTTTCACACTCGACTATCGATGCTCCGGCAGCGCCATCCCGCCAGACTTCTGGTAGGCTGTTTAGTCTGCCTGACCTCATGGACGAGTCTCAAAATCCTCCTCAACTCCGTAGAACTTCTACCTCCGGCCCTCGTCCACTGCCGCCCCCCAAACCCCAGTTCCGACCTCTCCAAAGGCGAGCTACCACACCGGCCGAAGCTAAACCCAGCCGACAAGTGTCTCGGAGTAGCAGCTGTATTACACTTCCATCTCTAGATATTACACAAAATTCTACCCAAATGTGCCGAGAAAGCGAACTTCTCCTTGACCTCCTGAATACTCTCCGAAATTACTGGCCGGACCGCCCCTATGCCGTCATGAACCACCTTCGCACTTCACTTCTGATAGCGCTGGCAGTATACGATGACGAGGGCCCTACGAAGCCTCTATTCGCTTCCGATCACGGTTCCACCGCTTCTATCAACAAAGTAGTATGCAGGTTCAGGAGAAACAGAGTTGATAAAGAACCGATAGACCTCTGTCTAGTGCTTTGGGATCCTGCGTTTATGAGTTTCAGAGAGCAGTGTGTGCTTCAGGAGACCCACAGATATAAAGTACAACAGTCCGGAAGGTCTAGTGAGTGGCCCGGTGCCCAGAGAGTGACCTGGTATCCCTCTTGGGAACCAACTAGCAATCTACCAGAGGATAGAGCGGAAGAGTTTTCGGTCGAGAAGGAGAAGTTCTGGAAGGAAGATGGAGAGTTAACATTTGAAGTTGCTGTGTCTGACGGAGATTGGTGTTGATCTCGTTTGAACATAATTGCTTGAACTCAACTCGCCGGCCGAGCTATTCATGCGAACAATCTGATTTGGAGTTGATGGGTACGGTGTTCTGGGTTTTCATATTCATTGTATATTAGTTTGGCAATATTTTAGCTCCTTTCCCTTCAATATATATACCAGTGTTTTGCTTGACGGAACTTGGAGCATAAGCGGTTCTAACAGCCACTTTCTTTACAGCTAACTATGCTATTGAATAGCACTCTCGGTTAGATCTCCATAGCGCGGGACTTCAAGCCGCCCATAACAAAATCTGCAACACAGGTTGTGGCATAAGTATTGCAAAACTCCAACACATATAGAGCATCATACGAACACTTCCAGCTACAAGCTATCTTGATCATCTGATGCTACATTCCTTCGGATACTTCGAAAATATCGGCTGATCAGGTGGATTTAGTTGACTGTAAAATATCTAGAAGATTCGGCGCTTGAGTCATGATATCTGCGCTACTTTACATTTATGGTGTAAATTGTTCTTTATCCTTCGATATAGTCCGCAACTCAACGGCGAAATAATGTTCGAGGGCTTTCCGTTGGGCTTTCTTTCACTCTAAACTTCGTGAACTCAATTGATTGGGTCGATTTGGCGTCATGTCTAACAATGGTGGGGATTCCTAGTGTTTGTCGACTCAGCATCATAGACTTCAGTCTCCAAATAGGTAAGTTCCGAACTGCAACGGCACCTACTATGACTAAATCGCCGCGATCTGGGTGCCAAGAATACGGATTTCCCGCATTGTCACCCAATCATCTTCCAAGTACGATCCATGCAACGACTTTTTGTACTCAGGACTTTGAGCTTTGGATCCTTCCTACTGAGTCAGCCCTGTACAGTCAGCCCTGCACACATACTACTCCGCAGCGCCTGAGGAACCTAGTACTCAAGTGGTGTATACGTAATTATAATCGCGCAAAATGATAGCCTATGGTAGTGGTTATATATAACCCCGCATTCCACGTGAATATATCACTTTCCATCATCAAGCACAGCTTCACCATATCATCAACACCAATCTGCCATAAGCTTTAGCAAACCCAAACTCTCCATCCATCTATCTCTCTCCACAGCAATAGTGGTGTTCTAAACCTCTTCTCCCACCGAATTATTCACAAAAAAGCTCTAAACTCTTCCAAACCTACTCCAAAGCCAATTCAAAATGGCCGAGACAACTGAGATCCACCCTACCGAAATCAACAACTTGGACGAATTCAACGCAATTATTGGGAAAGACAACCTTACTGTTGTCGATTTCTACACCACTTGGTGCCCTCCCTGCAAAGCCTTCGCACCTCGTTTCCACGAGCTGGCGAACAAATTCCCCGGAGCAAACTTCGTCAAGGTCAACATCGAGCACGCTGTAGATGTGGGCCAGAAGTACGAAATCGCCGCTATCCCAACTATCATGTTGTTCCGCAAAGGAGAGGAGCCCACTGAGGTAGAAGATCTCAGTTCGCTCTCCTCCGAGATTCAGACCGCTCTTGCAGCATAGATGACTTCGTCTGATGTCGCCGGCATGCCTTGAAGTGAAATATGGCTGTGCGACATAGGAGTACAGTTGTGGGAGTTTAAATCTTTAAATATCAAACGGGGCTACTCTCGTTATAAAAACCGGTCATGTTATTAATATTATACGCTCTTTGAATGTTGGAAATCTTGACGCACTGTCGTTTCATTTACTCAATGTTGTTAGATAAAATCTGTATGTTACTTCTGAGGCGGTTATATCAGGTTACAGAATAACAAATACAAAGACAGATTTAAGAACCCACCATGCTATTGTAATTGGGCTTCCACCAACCGAATTTCATAAGTAAATCCATCTTAAACTAAGAAAACAGCTGCTGGGCCATTTCAAGTCCCTCTTTATCACGTATATTTACTCTGTCTAGTATATGACAGCTTGCCGCACAATTCAACCTATAATATAGGTTTCTACAAATGCTATAGGTATGCTGGCTATTATATTATCTATAATTGAGAGTTTTATGAGACAGCCCACCAGTTTTCCACAAAATATCCACTATAACTCTCGAAGTATATATCCGGCGAGGCAAACCCAAATTCGGAAGGTCTCCATCCGAGTTGCTGAAAATTGAAACTACCCGCACCGCAATAGATAGTTCAACTCAGCCATATACACTGAAGGTCGTATCCAGGAAAATTATCCTCAACCGAATCAATCGAGCCAGGGCCCACAGCTTGAATAGGATTAATACCAGATTGAGAATCGTAGAGAAGCCAGAGGACTCCTTGAGAAGATTGAACTTTTATCTGCCCACCGGATGTCTTCATGTTGAAAATTGAGGAGCGCTTCCGTCGTCGGTAACGTCCAGCCGCCCTGTGCCCTCCTTTTCGTAGATATATTTATACCCGGTAATACCGGGTACCCAGTTTCTGATATAAAAGGCGTACCACGTTGCTGTAGCTGTGTACACAGTCTGTGTGGTAGTGCTCAAAGAAACACTGGTTGCTGTGAAAGTAGTCGTATGTATTGTTTGCACGACGGTCGAAGTAACCACGGCTGTTCGATACTTGGTAGATGTGACGGTAGTCGCAACTGTTGGAACGGGAGCAGAAAAGCCGCCAAGGCAAAGACAGGCACTAGAGTAACGCGGGATATCAGAGCAAGGAGAAGCATACGCGGCGGTAGTTGGCGAAGGCACTGAGCGTTTCCTTTTCACGGGTCCCTCTTGGAAAGGTATAGTGGTCTGGTATTCCACGGAAACGACCTTGGTCACAACGCTTGTCGTTGTCGTCACTTCGCGGTGTGTAGCTATGCTAGTCTTGGGAATGATGATAGATGAAGTCGTCGTTTCGGATGTAGTTTCGTAGAAAGTTCTATTATAACAAAATATGTCAATAGAAAGTTCCTGCATGGTTTTGGGCTTATATAAAATGTATCTAAAGAGATGAATACTTACGAAGTGACTGAAAGACCTGCTGCGAGAAAGTACAATGAGCAATCGGCCAGTCCTGCTCGATCCGTATTTCTAATAGCTATATCATATAATTTAGCTCATGGCTGTTTAAGCTATAAAGTTAGATATATTTTCAAAAGAAACACACCTCGAAGGCAATTATCGCCGACACAACCTCGGGGTTGTAGAACTGCTGCATTAGTAGACAGGGCGATGCCCAGAAAGATGGCCAAAATATACTGCAGTTGCATATTGGAGGAACCTCAAGCTTTACAACTACAAAAGATAGAAGTCTGAGCCATAGAACGCACCGCCTGGGCGAGGCCGTGAGTATTGACCGTTATCTGTAACCGCGAAAATAAGGGTCTTCCTTCGTTCTTTAAATAGCGCTAGACTTTATATACATATGTTGCACAGCTCCACATGCCATCTAATAGCCAAACCATAGTCCGATATCTGGATATAGAATGCCCGAATAGATTTCGTTCTATACATAAGTATAGGTTTTATTCTTCATTTTGTAGCACAGATAACTATCTACAATCTTCGTTGGATTTACGCAGATACAAAAAATCATGGATAAAGTGGGAATCGGGAAGATGGATACGCCACCAACGCCACCGACTTGGAAGCGACCTCTCATACATACACGCAAATGAAAATAAATGTTGGCACAAGGTCAAAATGAATAAGCCCAGAGTGCCAAATCCAAACTGGCCAATAATGCGAGTAATGCCGCGAGATAGTACCATGGTGCGGGTGAGTGCGGCTGGAATTGGTGGGTACAATATAAATATTTCCAACGAATAAAATGAAAATGGGGAATGTTTCTCACAACCAAAGGGTGGGTGGGGCATTGAGAATCGACTTAGTAACGCACAACCTAGGCTATTGTATCTAGTTATGTATAATATAATATATATGTATGTATGTATGTATGATCAGGCTCAACTCGAAGAATCCATATGCATATGCCGCATTCACTACCAGATCGAACAGCTAACAGTCTAATACCTAATATAATGAAATATTCGTTTCTGGCTTGAAAGTTAATAACTACATATATATCTAAGCACGCTCATAACGAAACAAAAATCAAATCTATAAAATAAACATCGCTATTATTCCGACCCTTAAGCATCTCCCCGCTTTTCCGCTTCGCCGCTCGATGCTACTTCGGCTTTCCTTCCCAATCGTCTTCTATGCTTCAACAGCCAGAATAAATATGGCTCATCAACAATCTCACCCTTCTTTCCGTCTCCGCCTTCAACCATATCCTCAGGATTCGTGCTTGTAATCTGTACATTTCCCAAAAAGCACGCGACGACCCCCGCCAGCCCAATCAACGGAATAATCGCTACATATGCAAATACGACTGCTTTTTTCGCCACCTCCTGAACCTCACCGAGTATCGGCTGGGGTAGGTTATGGAGCTCCGAAATGCTATGTTCCGATCTCCCCGTATCTTTCCCATCCAGTCCGGTAGCTCCTACACCGAGATTTTTAAACCCATTCGCTAGCTCATTGTTGAACACCGATCCCATCATTGTGAGACCCAGTGTTCCTCCTAGGGGTAAAATGAATCCCATGAGCGATACAACCTGCGCTATACGTTTTGGTTCCATACCGACGGCGTGGAGCGTCCCCGGCATGAATCTAATACCCGAACCGACACCCGAAAGCGCAAGGAAGCCGTTAATACTTGGGATATTGCGGGTGGTTAGGGCCCAAGTTAAAAGGGCGAGACCGATGGGTTCGATCCAAGAACCGAAGAACATGGGGAACCAAGTTTGTTTTGGATAAACATTGCAGATGAACATGGCGAGGTAGGCACCCACTAAGACGATTTGAAGCTTTGATTAGCAATTTATATCTCATTAGGTAAACAAAGACGTAAATGTGAAGTGACATACCTCCCAGACCAGGCGTATAGTAGAGCAGCTGAATACCCGCTTTTGCAGGATCATACCCTTCAACAATGGTGAAATACACACTGATAAAGTAAAACGCCGAAAATAACGACATCCCTGTAGTAAAATTCAAATAGCTCAGCACCGCGATATCACGCTGCCTGAGCAAACTCCAAGGGAGCATGGCCCTTTGGCTCGGAAACACCTTGGCCATGTAATTGCCCGGTTCCATTAAATGTTCGTAGAAGAAGAATAAGCAAACCAGGAGAGCACCAACGATCAATGGTACTAGAACAGCGGCTGAGAGCCATGGGTAGTCGGCGCCGCCCCATAGGAGGCCGAGAATAAAGAGACAGGATCCGGAGAGGAAGATTCCAAGACCGCCGTAATCTATAACCGACAACCTCTCAAGGAATCCGTGGCGTTCGATAGAAATCGTGTTTCCATGCTCGTCGGTTGTGATTTGTGGCTGCGGACCGAGGAGTTCTTTACGCATGATGAAGAACACGGCGACATGAGAGATAGCAGACATAGGCAGATTGATCCAGAAACACCAGCGCCAGTCTACAGAGGTAAGATAGCCGCCAATCACAGGACCAACACCATATGATATGCCGTTGAGGATGACAAAGATGGTGTTGTTCGTTGAATTATCTTTCAAGGAGACTTTGTCTGACAGAATGATCTTTGACAGCGTCACAATACCAGCGTAGCCAAGGCCTTGGACCGCTCGGCCGAACAAAAAGAGACCGTATTCGTGCGCCAGAGCACAGATCATGGATCCTATCAGGACACAGAAGATACCAAACTGCATTACCCAGTGACGGCCAAAGACGTCACTAAACTGCCCGTAGCTAGGCACGAAGGCCGTCGAGGTCAGGGTGAAAGCATTCACGATCCAACTGAGCTGGCTTAATCGATCTGTATATTATCAAATATCAGTAACTATCCAGAGATTATTAGAATGTAAAGTGAGTGAAAACATACCAAAATCATTAGCAATAATCGGCACGGCAGTAGCGATGACTGTCAAATCGAGCGAGTTCATAAAATTAGGCAGAAGTAGCGTGAGGATAATTTTCCAACGGTACTTTCTCCGCCTTGCCGCGTTCTCTTTGCATATTTCGCATTCTGGAAGCGCTGGCTCTTCAGAACCATTCGTGCTTGGCCCTTTCCCTTGAGCTCGATCTCGGTCTTCCTTTGAGGAGAAGAGGTAAGAGACACCCTGCTTGGCGAAAGAGCGAGAGTTGACCCATGTTGCCAATCGCGGTATGTCCTTTTTGGTAGCTTCACTGGCGGGAGTGGGTTCTAACGGTTGAGTGTCGCTGTCCAGGACCGCCAAAGGGACGAGGTCCCGCTGGTGCTGGCAAGGCTCTTTGGCCTTTGTCATGTTGCGTTGATGTGTTGAGGATTTGCTGGTGATGTGTTGATATTGGTTTGGCTTTGATTGATGTTATTGGAGGTCTTTTCAGCGCGCAGCCTCCGTCTTTTCGCCGCTCTATTGGTATCGATTGATGCGTGTCTCTTTTAATATTAATATCTCTTTATTAAGAATTCGAGATGATGGTATGTATCTAGTTATAGGTTCTTAGATGGCCTTCAAGACAAGTATAAATTCGGGTCGCCCTCTAGTCTTATATAATCCGGACCGTGATGTTAATATATTTTTATAGGAAAAGCATAAAATCAGAATTGCGCATGGCAACTGGTATACGATCCAAAAGGGTTTAGTGTGGCGGGCTACCCCATCAATCACCAGAACCGTTCGGACAGGCTCGTGGCGCAAGTCGTTATGCTCAAATCCGAAACCGAAGCCTACAGGAAGGCGGAGAAACGATCTCTCTGTCTTGGAGGCTCGTTGGCTAGTCGCAGTAATCTTAACTTACCAAATTATTATCATTTTTCCAAATATTTTCGATTGTCAGGGAATACCCGTTTTCTTAAGGGGCCTGTCACAAAGATTGAAGGTGTAACTCGTTACGCGCGCAGAGGCTTAGCTCAGCAAGGTCCGACACGCCGACTTTTCCATTCATTGTGGGGTTCAGGGTTTAATAACGTTATTGAGATCTCATGTTCTGTGCACGATGCAGGCGAGCGCTATCAAACTTAAGGCTTAGAACGTCGACCCGGCACAGTCGTTCCGTTGATCGAATAGTATCACTAGATATCAAGCTTCGCTTCACGGCACGAGCTATTTTGACGGTAGTATACGGGTTTATCAATGCCAGCATTACTTATTGATTCGACATCTTTAGCAATGGAGGCAGGATCGAATATATATCAATATTAGGCTCCATTATCCATGTAATCACGAACATATGCGCATGTGGATCTTTTCATTTCAAATTCATGTCGCTTTTGCTACAGTATAACAGCAATTTTATATATAACTACCTCTACGAATATTAATATATATAAAGGTAGGGTTGAAGCCTTGAGAAACGCCGGCTGACGAACCGAAACCCTTCTTCATTTCGGTACCCTTTCCAAAATACGTCACACGAAGTTAAAATCCGACCGAATCGGGAAAGCGAAAGAGAACGGACACAACACGTATGGCGAAGATCACAGAGCCTCGACTTTCAGATCGGACAGAGATCAGCCGATCCCACTGACAAGCCTGAACACGGCAGAGATCCGAGCACAGCTTCACAACTATCCTTCATTCTGTCGATGCAATGCAGATGGTGAAAGGGAAAAACTTGATTGATTACGTATTAATAATGATGATATGACCTTGCAAATGCAGATGACCCGCTAACAATCACGACCAAACCGAAAAAATGCATGCGTGGATGCTCCCAGCCATATTGAAGTGACAGTAAAGAAAAGAACTCCGCCTCAAACAAACGAAAAATTAAAACCGCAAAAATCCAGTGTCTACGCAATACAATGCAATAATATGATGAAGTGTGGTATATTAAACGCAAACCCATGGAATAAACTTTTGGTTTTCCGACGCCGATACGCCTAATAACGAAAGTATAAACGTGGACGAAGACGAAACAAAACCTCCAACTCGCCAGGTTTAGTTTCGACGCGGTCGTTGATCGTCAATCCAATGCAGCCGACTATCGACTTTGCGAAAGACTAGGCAAAAGCGCAATTACGTTAGCATCTATCCAGTGACTCCACAATTCAAGGAAAGCTTGATTGAGCTCTTTCAAACGCTAAGCTTTTTCACCTAAGGCCCCACAAGCTCAGCCCGACAGGGGCTCATAGGCGAACTGGCAGGCTAACCAAACAATAACATAGTACTCAAAACTTACTTTCAGACCCGCCTTTCGATTTCCCATTCGACCGCGAGAACGTTATTCTGCACACGTTCCAGTCCTGCTTATCGGACGACCCGTTTGAATCTTGCATCCGGGATTCTTTCGGATCTAGTAAATTAGAACTTCATTCGTAACAGAAGGCAAGGGTAACGTTATAACGGTCTCGTGGACTTACCAGCTAGCATAGCTGTCAACGCGGCTATAGTGAGGAGTTTGCGAGTGTCAGACCAAGGTTGCTGGCCTTTAGTGGATATGCGGTACCGGTCGTAGCGTGTGCTTGGGTCCGACTGGTTGGAGTGTATTGATGAGGCTCTCGATGAGGATGTTGATGAGGCCCTGGATATCGATGAAGAAGATGTTGACGACATTTTGTGCAATATAAAAGATAGTAATGGTAATACGATAACTAAGATCTTGCAGTCCTGTAAAAGCTATGTTCTTGGTGCTTAGGAACTAAAATTTCAAAGTTCTTTGTGGATACTGCTTAAGGTAGTATTTTGATTGTGTCTGATAAGAATTTGGTTTCTGTTGATATTTGTGTCTATGTCTACGTATATACGAATTCAGAATTAAACGTCAATGTTATACCCTCTTCTTATACCTTTCAAGTCTCAATCCTTTCTCATGAAGAGATTTCGTCCAAGAGAACTCAAGAAAGTCCAAGAAAACACCAAGAAATATATGAAATATCCAAAGCTACATAAGTGTAATCCAAGACTTGATATGACGGGGCCATGTCATCAAAGAAAGCTCGAAAGATGATAAAGAATCCGTTTGTCACTCTAGAATTTTCTGGGCATTATTACATTTGGAGATATTTTGTAAATCTGTGCAATATTCAATATATCCAAGACGGGCTGGGCAGGTTTTATTATGAGAGGATGAAGGGGCAAATACTGCATTCAGGCGGTTACATACATCTATGCTTCATGTTGCCATTCAGGTTACGGCGATTGTTCACCTTGGCGAGCAGCGAACTAAATTTCTTTTCAAGCTTTTCTACTCTCTGACTCAGGGTTCCAGATATGTTCTTTCGCCCTTCTAACCAAATTCTCAAAAGTAAAATTGCTAGCTGGCAGTGCAAACAGTTCCAAGCCTTTCTGGAATGGAATATCAAATCTAGATGTTGTGAGTTGGAGGCCTTGAAAAAACGGGAGGCCTATAAACCCAAGACCACTTTGCCGCACCCGCACATCAAATTTCTGTACGAGTCTGTATTTCGGCGGGAAACGCTTGGCTCAAGGGATGGCGTGTTGTTCCTCCTCTCCATGTATGATTACACCACTTTGTGCATATACCAAGCCCTTCTCGTAACACTAAGTTTTGGTTTTTTCTTGATTTTGATTTGAGCAGGAATTGATATTGGCTGGAAGCAGATCCGTTCGGAGATATTTTACTTGGCGGTAGACAGCCGCGTGGGGAATGGAAGGGGTCGGGCGGATATGCAAGGAACGTTCGAAAGCAACGAAATGGAATGCTCGGGGGGTGGGGTGCTCTTGGTAGTTGGGGTTCAAGTTGAGTTCTCTGGTGAGCAGTGGCATCGACGCGACGCATCAACATTTTCTTCTGATTTGTTTCCATCGCAAGCGGCAATGAAACGAGCTATTGTGTCGACCGAACTCAAGGATCACGATTCTTAAAGTCCCGCTTCGCTTGGCAGCATGGGATGAACAGCATGATACCTATCATGATACACATAACTGCGTTTTATGGTTGCAGCATTCTGCAAATATGTCATATCGCCGTAGGCTAGGTTGTCGTGTGATCAAGGGCCTGGCAAATCCGATTAGGTCCGCTTCGAATTCTGCATGTTCTACACAAAATCGCACATTTGTCGCACATTTGCTCGATGACAATTTGCGTTATAAATTAACGTTTGTACAGTCATACATTGTGATATCCAAGACGGAACTAGGCAATGAGGGCTTGACAACTCTAGTTAACGCTGTATCATACGCGCACTTTGGATGTCCTTGGGGCCTAGACCAATCATAATACATTTCACCGGTATGATCTAAATGTTTGGTAAATATTGCTTAACTTTTCTTCTGTGTCTTCCCCTGGTTCATAAGAAAGGGTATGTCTTGAGGTTTTGGGTTTCAATAGGTAATCAGGTTGTAAGTAAGAATCCTTAAGCTTATGGGCTCTCGTGTTGCGCGGTGAGTTGTGCACGAGTTGGCACGACATACAACGCATTATGGTCTCAAGCCGCCCTGGATGGCAACAAAACAGGATTCTGTTCCACCAGGCTCGTAAGATGCAGCTTTCTCCTCGTAGTTAGGGTTCTCATGCAGGATATGCATATTCGAAATCGAGATGGACCAACCAAAGCTGCAGAGAATAATGCTTCTATCCCATTGATCCAGCCACCTCTTATCTTTCCCATGCTTCGATTTCCGCTGTCATGTGGGGCATAGATCGATATTCTCCGATAAAGGCGAGGAGGATGCACACAAAAGGTCTCTTAAAACCCATGACTATTGAATTCGAAACCGCGTAGTAATACCTCCTTCTCAGCAATTGATATCAAAATCAACGAAAAACATACAATTCTTTAGATCGAAATCCCTGTGTTGCAATATGTCTGTCAATGATAATTCTAGCAATCCGGGCTTAAGATTCACGTCTGGCCGCAATGACCCAGTATGGATCAAAACCAACCCGTACAGCGCATGGCCGCGGTTCAAGAAGGTCGACAAGAACCTGGAAACCCATACCGTCGTCGTCGGAGCCGGGATCTCCGGGATATCAACAGCCTACGAGCTCGTGAAGAAAGGCGTCAACGTGGTCCTCATTGACGCCAGAGAAGTAACTTCTGGAGAGTCGGGGAGAAGCAGCGGGGAGTTGAGTGATTTCCTCGGAATGTCACAGCAAGACCTTATAAAGTGTTAGTGATTGCCGATCTGAGTGTTGTTGCAACCAAAAATTAATTGGTTCCTGGGAAAGATACTAAATATTTATTGAAAAGTGCATGGACCCGAGAATGAAAGATTAATATACAGCAGCCACCGTTACGCGATTGATAGGGTCGAAGAGATCGCGAAAAATGTTGATATTAACTGCGACTACCGAAGACTTGATGGCCAGATATTTCCTGGTTCTGAAGACCATGCACCTTCTGAAGAGATAGAAGCCGAAAACGGTACGAAGAGTAGTGTTGAAAGGACTACCAATGATTCAGAGCAATCTCCGACAAAGATTACCAACCAGGCTGTATTTCATCCAACCAAATACATGCATGGGATTTTGAGAGATCTTGTTAACAATAACGGCGATCTTTTCTCATGCTATACCCACTCTCGGGTGAAGGCTTATACAGCTATTGAGAATGGGGTATCAATCGACATTGAGTGGAGTGATTATACAATAAAGGCCAAAAACATGGTCATGGCGATGAACACTCCAGTTCGTATGTTATACATTCTGTCAATTAGAGGGCTTTCAATCTGACAAATTGTAGGGACTCCCACATATATCATGAAAAACGGGTATTATAGGTAAACTTCACCACCCTGACCGTCGACTATGGTGTCCCCTCGGGGAATTATTTTTGATAAGAACAATAGGAAATACTTCCTCGCGACCACTATCCCGACAAATGACGCTCCGAGCTGCATACAATTTGGAGATAAAGAGCACTGGGGTCTTCGCGTCAGTACTGCCTCACATTCAGATCCTAGCCTCCAATACCTTATAGTGAGTGGTATTCGGCACAAAACTGGGCATATAGGAGAAGAGAGCTATCTTCCTCACTTTGAGAGTCTTAAAAAATGGACGCATGAGAACTTTCCAACAGCTGAAACGAAGCTAGAGTATCTCTGGTCAAGCCAAGTTGTGGACTCCAACGACAATCTAGCGTATATTGGTAGAGAAAAACCTGGGAAGAATATCTTTGTGATCACCGGCGAATCAGGCAGCGGTCTTACGTACGGTATAATTGGTGCGAAAATAATCAGCGACCAGATCACAGGTACCGAAAACGAGTGGGAATCAATCTACGACGCTGCCCGGACGCCAAAGTCAAAGTTTTTTGACAAAGATATCGGGAGAGTTCATCTAGATGATTTGGTAAGTAAGTCTCGCGAGGAGAGGACATATATGACCAATATCGAAGACCTCCCTAGGTGTCAAGGCACTATCATGAGGCGTAACAATGACGTGAACGGGATGCCGTTAGCAATTTGGAAGGACGGCGAAGGAAAGACTCGAACATTTACTGCGCTTTGCCCTCATGCTTATGGCGTCTTGGTTTGGAATAGTGCCGAACAGACATTTGATTGTCCTTGTAAGTGCTTTCAAGTTTCTTTGATATTGGCAAAAGAAACTAACGAGAGTTTAAGTGCACGGGAGCAGATTCGATGCGCAAACTGGAAAGTGCGTGTTCGGTCCAGCAAATAGAGATCTCACGGCGAACGACCAGGCTGCGAAAGACGCTGCTGCGCTGTCCGTTGAGTTGTAATATATCGCCTTGTAGGTGAGAAGACTAGGTTAAATATGAAGCTTAAAAATGTGTTGTGAATAACACATTCCAACGTTGTGTACATGACGTAATGATATCACTTGAGTTTCCAAGTAATACAGTACAACTCTACCATTGAGATATTTCCTTGGAGAATATATGCGAGCTTGCCCAACTATCATTTTCAGATAGCTCTTCAACAAAGAAAGAAAAAATGTCTTCTTCAAACTCTGGGCCTTCGCCAAATCTAAAAACCTGGATTAATTCACCCTCCATTGTCTCTCGAATATCAAGGACAGATGCGCCAACGGAGGCCAAGAGTCCCCTTGCATTATTCCAGCAAACTTATACAAATAAGTCACCCGGTATAGTCGAGTTATTGACTTCGATACCTGTAGCTTCTTCAGGATCGGATGCCAAGATAATCTCGCCCAGCCAAGAAGAATTGGAACAAATCCATGAATGTCCAGGCTTCAAAGGACTAAATGTGTCAGACTTGTTTCTGAAGGTGAAATTACACTTATCACTCACTGGGCTACTCTTAGAAAAGACCTTCCTAATTTCGGATTTTTGAGTGATCGCAGATTTACTATAATGTGTTACGATCTATTGACGAAAACCCGTCGGGGAACCTCACATCCCCAAGTTTGATGGGATCGAGCGGCTCTGTGCCATTGACCATTATCTCAACGTAAGTCTAAGATAAAAACTTCTCCACCACCGCGATATCTAGGTTAAATATATCAACGATTCATGTATTCGAGGAAACTTAGTGTTCCGGACATAGCAGACCATTATTATTCTCTAATTGTTAATGCGAAACACGATATTCTTATATTCTCAAATTTCTGGAAGCTTTCCTACGCATCGCGTCGAATAAGCGATGGTCTTCGAGAGCTGTCGAAAAGGGTCGAGAAAGAAAGAAGAGACCAAGTGATCGTCCGAATAATGTTCGACAGAGGCAGTGCTCAACATGTAAGTAGCTTCCCAACGGAATGTCTCCTCGAATTTCGCCAAACTGATGGCACCGACAGGTAATATATTCTCATGTAAAAGTCGGAGAAGCAGAACGGGTCTCCCTTGGGCTACCCTCCCAGAAAGAAATACCCAAAGTTAATCTCGAAGTCGTAAACCATCACGATTTCCCGCTAGGGACGCTGCATTCGAAATTTATGGTTATCGATAGAAGGACTGCGGTAGTCAATAGCTGCAACATCCAAGATAACTCCAACTTGGAGATGATGTGCCAGTTCGAAGGTCCGATTATCGAAGGGATATACGAACACGCCATTCTTACATGGGGGGAGCCGATTAAACCCTCTCTGCCTTCGATGAGCAAAGAGTTTGAGGCAGCCTCCGATCTTATGGCACCGAAATCGCCAGACTCACAGACAGTTGAGACTTTACCGATAGAACCAACGAATGAAAAGATGGTAACGATGACCGATTTGAGCAAAATTCTCAGTAAGTTGATCTAATTGAAGAAACGCGAGGTTGCCACCCAAAATTGTTCGAATTTATTAATTGTCCAATCCAAACGCAGATACAATATCCCCCAAAATCAAATCCGATGCACCCGATGACCTATCCGAGCGTCCGTTTATTCCCCGCCACCATTTGAAGACGAACGAATTTGCTATAGCATTAGTAAACAGAGTCGCGTATGCTAGTATGTCTAACTATACATCAAACCTTTCGTAACCGATGTCTTTATTAAGCCGTATATCTAGCACCTGGCAATGTATCCGTTTTCACACCACAAAATATGGCCTGGCTATCCGGGATAACCTTTGCACAATCGAAAATTTATATCCAAACCCCAGACTTGAATGCCCCACCCGTGGTGTCCTCTTTAATAGAGGCCGTAAAACGAGGCGTAGAAGTCAGCGTTGTCCTTTGCTTGGGATATAACGACCTCGGCGAAATGCTTCCTCTCCAAGGAGGCCATAATGAAGGCGTGGTAGCTCGAATGAAGGAACAACTAAATGACGAGGAAAAGCGCAGACTGAAGATATATTGGTATGTCGGAAGGGATATGACCCGTCCGATTCATGCAACCCAACATGCTAGGACCTGCCATAGTAAGTTACTCCCCTTATCTCTTACACTTTAATTGTGAAATAAATGCTAACCCGCCCAGTCAAACTTATGATTGTCGATGAAAGGATTGGGATCCAGGGGTCAGGCAATCAAGATGCGCAGAGCTGGTTTCATAGCCAAGAAACAAACTGCATGATCGATAGCGAGGAGGTTTGTAAAGCGTGGATGACGCAGTTGATGGGAAACCAGAACAGTTTTGTGTACGGAGCAGGCAGTGAGGTTGATGGAATATGGAGAGATGAAAATGGAGGTGAGATTGAAGGCGCAATTGGACTTTCACTCGGTATCCGAGCGTGGACTAAAGGGCTTTCTTCTTTCCTTAGCGGAACTCTCGGGGGGACATAAACGAGTGATATCGGGGAAGTTCGAAAGCTGAAATTTGCATTACGTCCCATTACAGCTGCTATCTATAATCAATTCAACTATTTCCTAGGGTGACGATTATCAACCTAAGTATCAAGTTTCTTCTAATTATCCCTGATTTGTATTACCCAAATATAATAATACTAAAACGATAACCTCAAAATCCTTTCTTTCATAACCCACTTCATCAGGATGGTAGTTTTTGGTCTGTTTTCGTCCTCTTAGACTCGTCGCCGTCACCATCTTTATTGCCGTCCCTGGAGCCCACCCAGTTGTCCCAAGCTGCTTTTTCTCCAGCTGGACTCGCGTTCGGCCACCGCTTGACGGTCTTTTCTGATGTCAATCCCACTTCCTCAAAGCTACGTTTCAGCCCGGCGCTTTCAATATTCATATCATTTAATCTCTTCTGCCTCTCAGCCTGCAAAGTCAATATCGATACTTTGTCCCTCCTTGGCTGTGGGTTCTTATAGGGTGGTGGCGGTATAGCGCCTTTCCCAGAGAACTTTCGTTTCAGCTGACCCGCTGTCATTACAGGCATGCTCTTGTTACTGAATTGTTTTTCTCCTTCCACAAGGTTCTCGTTGGTGATTGTCATTAGATTTACTCTTCTCTTCTTACCCGCTATCACTTGCTGTGGTGGCGGCCCGGTGAACGCATTCCTCGTTTTGCAGATTTCTTCTGTCTTCCGTTTTTGCTCTTGGCGAGCAGAAATAACGGCTGAGGATTCAACGGAACACTTGGCTAAGGCTTCCGCTGCTCGTTTTTCCATTGATGCTGTAAGGTGGGCTGGCATAGGAGGGAGAAGATGTGAGAGGTCCTAAAATATTTGACCGTACTTATTAAGCAGATCCATGTGATTTGAAGGGGGATGTGAAGGACTACCTCGAGTGTTTTGATATATTCCGGGTCGTAGGTAGCTGCATCGTGCGAGCTGTTGCTGTAGCGAGGTTTAACTTTCTGTTTTTTAAGAATCACTTCCTCTTCTGATTCCGACTCAATATCCTCGTCGCCATCTGATCCTTCGGTATTCTTGTCATCACCGTCCTCATCACTACTAGTATCATCGTCTTCAATTTCACTATCATCGGTGCTCGTATCGGTAGCCATCCCTATGAGCGACTCGACATCCTCTACTCCGCTTCTTCCATCCCCTCTGGTTACTCCAGGATCTCTCTCCAAGTTTGGTGATACCTTGTACTGCATTAACTCTGGAAATGGAATATTAACTTCCAGCGGCGACCGTGCAGTATCTAAGAACCTTCGGGCCTCTGCTTTCAACTCATCCGCAAGATCTCGAATTTGGGCCTTCGTAGCCATATACAATTCGGCCCCGCCAGCTTGTATAGTGGAACTATTAGCCACTATCGCGTCGTATCTAGCTCCAATGTCATAAAGCGAGCTTCCATAGACGTCGCCATGCATACCCATTCCGGACCTCTGATTTAAACCAGGGTCCTGCGATATATACTCCGATCCAGGCATCTGAAACGCATTTGATCCAGAAAAATTGGAGTTTTGCGACAAGGGTATTGCAAGGTCATTTTTAAAGGGATCACAGTTTGGTTGAGGCTTAGATGAGGACGATTCTCCCGTCTCCGTGCTGCTTGGTTTAGCAGGTTGTGGAAAGCCTGGCAGATTCGGATAGATAAAAGGCAGAGAGGCCATTTTTTCTGCAAATCTGGCCATTATGAACTCGTCATGGCGGGGTAGGTTGGTGAGGATAGGATCTGCTATCATAATCGGGTAGTCCTCGATGGAGAACTCAGGCTGCAGTAGTGGAGGAGAGATGGAACGAGGTTTTTTGCGGTTGCTGATGGAACTTGAAGAGGGCTTCGGAGTAGCCTTGGGAGACATATGGACTGAACTGCTTGGATTCTGGCTGGTAGCACCTGCTCGCCCCTTCATAGGAGGTGAAGCCATTTTCGAAGGCAAGGGCTTCTGCGATCGAGATGCCTTCCAGTTCACCCTTTGTCTTTCTGAGTCGGCTTTCTTATTGAAATTCGAAAAAATAGCTTTTGGGGCTGTTGGATCTGGACGCCCGGCGAGGCTAATCCGATTCACCGATTCTAAAACAGGAGCGGGAGACTCTTGGCCCGATAGTTTTGTGAAGGCTTTTTTCGGAGTATGAGCTCTAGAGGCTTCTTTTGTCTGTAGTTCAACAGAGAACGTGCTCTCTGGCGATGCGCAGAGGCTCTCTGCTTTTGTATCTTCTATCAAATGGCAACTTAATAGTCAGAAGAAAGGAATATATGGCAGGATCCAGCGAAATCAAAGTGGACCTACTGTATGTAACTTGTTTTCTTTGCACGGATTGTTTCGGCGGCGAAACCGATGGATCTTTGGCTACAATGTCCACCATCTTTGGTGCCTTTGTTGAAATGAAAGGGAAGAATAAAACGTTGATAGAGTGAGGCTGTGGACGGCGCACGAAGGGCGTAGCATTGTTTGCATTAGTTATAAGAGGGCTGAGAAGCGGGTTTATAGATAGCGGCTAATTAATAAATAAAAGTCGCCCTTTTGCATGCCCTTTACGAAACCGCCAAACCACGTGCTCTCAATCCATGACAAACAGCGAAATATCTAAGCACGAGAGATCCCGTTTCCAGTAAGTTAATCTGATTAGCAATCTAAATTAACAGAAGAATTATGGTAGTGGCTAGTCTCGTCAACCAGACGACACAAAAGTATATTAAAGAAGGTCGTGAGTTCATGAAATTCCTGTTCAAATGTGTTGAAGTGGTGTGTTGGTTCCAGAGCTGCATCAGGGTGGTCTCGCGAGCCAACTGATTTTCGTGCTGTCTGGTTTACAAGACCACATCAGGGCGGCCTGCGGTGTTAACTTAGTTAAGTTTGGTCTCGCGAGCCAGACAACACAGGTCAAGTTGTCTGGTTTACGAGATCAGTTATGTTACTGGTAAATTTAGTTAGTTAGTTAGTCTGTGTTAAAACGCGGACGCAAACTGGTGTGGCAGTAGCTTGTGATACTGCATTCTAACCAACTGTCCTACAAAATTTAGTTAGAACAACCCCGTCTAACTTGTTATATGATTTGGTAGGATTGAAGATGTCGTGATCTTTAGGCAAAAAGGCCGACCTTCTCGCCATTGTACACTTGTGGGATGCGATATGGCATAATTAATACAACTAACTATTCTGTATTTCATGTTCGATCGAGGCTTGCAGAGTTGCAATATTGGTAGTAACTAAGATCTATCGATATCGAGCGTGATCTCTGATCTTTTATTTCATCAAAATGCATATATACAGAAGTTAGATTCAATGGCAATCATAATCGACCTTTTACGCAGAGTGGACAAGGTTGGTGGCCATGACAATCGGGGTTACAGCAACTCGGAATAGTATCTAGCGAATACGCAGTGCCACAGATATGACATTGCCAGAAGTTTTATGTCTGGGGGCGATTAACTATTATTTGTGTAATCGTAGCCCGTTAGTATGTTTCCTATCTTTACAAATCCGGTTGGAGATGAAGGAATAATATATGCTTATTATTGAGTATTAAGTTACCTGAATTGGGTATCTGCATCCTTGGTTGTTCGTTAAGCTCAGTACACTTCTTGCACTTTTGGTGCCCACATGGATCCTGGTTATAGCCGACGCATACTAAAACAAAGGCACTACGATACTCTCCCTTGCAAATATGACATATCCAGTGTTTTTCAGTGTACTGTTTTCCATATTGATCTATTGAACCTATAATTCGAGCGTATAAGTACCCAAGTTTTGAAGAGTTATTGAAATATAAAGTCCGGGAAGACGGCCTTGGTGATTTACTTACCTGGCCCTGGTATTTGCAACAGCAGGCATTTCGCAAAAGCCGCAGCGGTACCTGCTGCGTATGGCTGCCAACTTTTGTTCTTATGTGTGTCTGCATAATCGCAAATCCCTCTAATAACAAGACACGACCAAGCGTCCATGATTCCGGAAGCTTCCATTTCGAAGCAGAATGCTCCTGTTTCTTGTTGGATCTTATCGCGAGTAATGCTATCCTTTGATAACTTGGTTTCCCGAGGCTATCGTCCCAAAATGGACCAAGGGTATTGGAAATTCTGTCATTATTATTTCGAGCGGCCATTCTGTAAGACCGATATTATTTCGTATATAAAATCCGAGACGCGAGAGGTCAAAATCTCTTGCGCTGGGGCGAAAAACGCGTGGCTCGAGAAGATCCAGATCGCAGTTTACTTTACAATCTTGGTTGATTTCATTGTCTCGTTTTTTTCGGCCGGCGACTTTCGAATGGTGATAGTGGGCAAGGAAAAGAAGATCTTCGGCACCTTCTGGCCGATTGAAACGATAGTCATTGCTATCAGAGCATGCCTTTTGCACTAGTGATAAAATGCACAGGCTGAGCTGGGAAGAGGGTACCCTGCATAGGAGAGGGAGTGCCCGTAGTAAACCCTGAGCTGGCTTTGCAAGGACTCCAACCCTCAAAAACCCTCCATCTTCAAGAGTTTTGCCAAAGTCGTACTGTATAACCCCAGGAGATATTTCGGTTGGCGTACTCACAACAACATCTCCTAGTCGAATATCCGTGCCGACAGTTGCGCCACCTCCGATGCCGACCATAGAGCAATAGTGGATGCTCGGAAAATCGGATCTGAAACAGTTCACGACATTCGCTGCTGAGATTGTACCGTAAATGCCATAGGGGAGTGATGTGATGACGATATTATGAGGGCCAATAGATCCGAATATATAATGATTCTCTGAATCTCCGTATTCCAGATCCCCTGGGTTCGAATTTTGGTGATCTAGCATCGCTGTAGCGGCAGCCAGTTCTATTGGCAGCGCACAAAGCCAGCCTACGTTATAATCACTTTTCTGAAGCCTCTCCATCGCAATAAAATCTTCAGAGATTGATGTACGCGAATTAGACCGTTAAATACGTTTCATCGAACCAGCGGAACAGTATTTAATGGTATACGTACCTGTAGACACTAGCAGTATTTGAATAGCCTCTTTTCAAGTACTATGGTGTGCCTTAAGTTTCTCCTCCGTCTAGGTTGATGAAGGAAATGCCACTACAGCTATAGCGGGGTAGTTATCTAGCCAAGCAATTTATTCATGTACACAGCTGTTCCTGCACGGCTGCGGATATTCGATTGCGATAGATGACACGTAGTATATCTATCACATGTGATCAATCGCCGAACCGTGCATATGCTCCGAGCCGCCTAACACATTATCATTAGCTAGCTACCAGGTCCATAAATTGCGACAGTTAGCACCTGTACCTAATCGTCTGTGTATAGTAAACGCTGGCTATGGCTTCTACCAGGGTACCCACCGGCTCTCAGAGCACAATTCAAGAAATTAGTACGAAGAAATAGAATAGTACTGGAGAATTGGGAGTGCAGCAATAATAATAAATCAAATTGCTATATACTTGTATTTTACTGTCGAATTTAAGTTGATTGGTGAGAATTTAAGAACCCCCCCCCCCCGGGTTCAAGATGGGAGGCTAGAGTTATATATACCTGAAGTCTGGCATGAAAGGATGTTAGGATATGTTGATGTATTGCGCAGTTGTTCAGGTTAGCCTTACTTACGAAGTGGTTACTTATATTTTTATAGGGATAAATATCGTCCCTGTTAAGAAGATCATTGTCATGAATCTCGGGTACTGTCGGCGGGGCTGAATAATTCGCTAGGTAATAGCCCATTCGGGAGCATTCGTAGCACTTGTTGAAGTATACGACTCTTTTGGACTCGTCAACATGCAACTTGGCTGTCTGTGGTGTCAGAACTTTGTGTCGGCGCATGCGAGAGATATAGATCCAATGGTAGCTATCGAAATTGATCCGACGATGTTCAGATTCGGGGAGAGGGCGCCTGATTTTAGCCCATTCTTCGAGACACAAGTACAGCCCATTTGGAAAGTGGTAACCTGGACAAAATCTCGCATTTCGCTCGTCTCTCCATGTCGCGATTGCTCCGTCTGATATTTTTTTTATAATACTCCATTTCCAAGCACTCTCTCCGCACAGGTTCAATGCGCGCCTATATACCAAGCTTAATTGCCACACCCACTTCTAGAATTTTATGTACATGCGATAAGTGGCTCTTACCATTTCGAAAGTGCGATATATCTTCATCATTTCTGTCAAACTACCAAGTGGCATGTCCTCAGCTTCGTCTTCGTAATGAGGGCCCTCCTCTTCTATATTTCGTTCAGCCCACCGAAAAAGATTTTCTCTTACTGAGTCAGATTCTTGTCCCAATTCGAGTTAGTTACCATCTAGATTGTCCTTAGAACTCTCCAGCCTGCAGACAGCCACTATATCCCTTGGTATGACAATCTTCCCAAAATGCTTTTCGAACGACCCTGGCCAATGCCTCGAGAACATCTGGAGGCATAGCAACTCTCCCGGTTATGCTGCCCAGTCTGTAAACGTCGTACTCCTTTACCATATAGTACTTGTAATTGTACCATTCATAAGTAACGAGCGTCTTCGAGAACTCCACGAATAGCCCAGGCGCATGCTTGTCAATGCACCCACTAACGTGTCCCATTCTCTAATACTTATCGGTACGGGGGCCAGATAGCCTGGAACGACTAGGGTAGCCTTGTAAGCCGGTTCGTTTTGATGGTGGTAACGAGAAATATACCATTTGAAGCAAACATCTGCAAGCAAGCCTGTCCAATCCTGTACCGGATGCTGAGGTTTTTGAAGGTTAATTCTGTGGATGACAAACGACTGCTATGGCCTTGCGTATATTTTGGATGGGCGAGTCCAGCAAGATACCAGAGATCGTAAGGTCCAATTCCGAGCCGTCCGCCTCTCAACATATGTGGTTTATGAATATTGGCTTGGGGTTGAACTTGGTAAAGATCCTAGTTGTGACTGTGATCAGATATGAGAAAATCGGAAGAAATTTGGAGACTCTCCAGATATTCTAATGAACCAGCAAAGCTGCGAAAGTGGTTTGAGCAAATCGCGAATGCAATCTGTATTTCCGGGGCCGGCGCCATTGAATACCTCGAGGCCGAATACATAGCTTGAGATCGAACTGTTGCTGGTGGAATCAGACTCGCTTGGACAGGGACATGTCCTGCTTGGAAATTTTGTCTCCATCCCACCTTTGGTCGTTTAGCTAGATATAAGGGGTTTATAGTATTAGAAGCATTTTTTGGAGCCTAACCGCGAGATATACAAGCCAACAAGATATATGTATTATTTTAGGATACCATAATTATTATGCATATACTATAGAACTTAGCTGTCTGATATTCAACCAGACCCTCAATTAAATACACCAAAAACAGCTCCATTTTCCAAAGATTCTTCTGTCTGACGCGTATAACTGTAGCCTCGAGACTGGCAAGAACGGCTTCCAGCAAGTAAAACAACACGATTCACCACAAATTAGTTTCGAAAAGCGAACGATATATTTTAGTGTCCAAAAGTTGAAATTAAAACGCTATCATTACTCCTAAATATTGGGTGCACAACCAGTGCCCACGCTCCACGATTATCGTTTACATCGTTACATATAGAGGCTTTTTCAGTAAACTATGATTCAGAAATCAACAGAACAAGTGCCAAGCCTTCTTCCAAGCAGGCCACTGTGCCTTTTCTTCTCGGTCCCTAAGTAATTCCTCAGTGAGGTTCAACTCTCTACGTCCACTCATCAAATCAATATCCTTGAGGCGGATGTAGAAACCCCAATCGCGCTTCCAGATCTTGTAACCGACGTAAGATATAAGAATGATGAATGCGGCGAGGTAGTTTTGGAAGAACTATATCCAGTTAGTCATCGAACGCCAACGTTGTAGTAAGCAGAAAAAGTTGAACTTACCGTCTTCGCGCTAGATGGTTCACCCAGGGGCTACATTAAATTTTAAGTTAGCAATATGTTGCGATAGACACAGATGGCGGAATGCATACCGAAACCGCGATGTAGAACTGGGCAATCAGCACAATCACGTTCAAAGCGAAGCCTGCGTACGACCCTACAATTCCTCCAGCAGCACGGAATGGAATCTCATCGAGTGAGCGTCCTTGAAGCTTCCATGCATGGCGGAATCTGATGTGAGCCAAGTTGATACTAGCCCAGGTGAAAAACTGTGAGAGGCCAGAAAGTGCCAACAACCAGTTGAAAATTTCATCACCAGCTAAAATATAACGAAAAGGTTAGTTACCAAGCTTCCAGAGAGAAGATTTTTCGGTTACTACTTACCAGCTGCTTCATTAATGTACGCCAGACAGCCAAACAAAAGAGCGATGACGAGCGAGAACATCGGCCTTCCGTGCTTATCAACATATCCAAACCAGGAGGGCAACATGTGGTTTTCCGCAAGAGCTGCAGTAGAAAGATCGAATTAGTGGGATAGCGCATAAAAATTTTTAGAAGACGTATTTACCATGGAGTGTCCTAGTAGACCCGTAAGTGCAGGAGTTTGCAACCGAGATGACAGCAAGGGTGATAACAACGTTGAAGATTGACGGGAGTACTGCAATATTGGCCAACTGGAAAGCGATAACGAAGGGCGAAGCAGCAGTGTTTCCGCCATGAGCATTGAGGAGTCGGTCGTCATCCGACGGCACGATAAGTCCGATCAATGTCAAACTGACAATATAGAACAAACTGATTCGCCAGAAGACTTGTTTGGTGGCCTTTGGTAGGGATTTTCTCGGATTATCAGCCTCGGCGGCAGCAAGTCCGACCAATTCAGTACCAGCGAAAGCGAAACCAGCAGTAACAAAGACTGAACAGAATCCTTTGAAGCCATTCCGAAACGCTCCAGGGGTATGCCAGTATCGGCCACCTATATACCCTCGAGTGTCGGTAGGAACGCCGCCGCAATTGATGATTATTGCCTATGAAGCAAGTCCACATTAAGATCCATTGCAAAGGCAAAGGGTGAAATGAAGACTTACTGTAATAATAAATCCGACAACGGCAACGATTTTCAACATTCCAAGAACATACTCAACCTCGCCGTATCCACGAACGCCGAAAAGATTGATGATCGTGACGACAACGAGAAATACGGTAATCCATACAGATATATGAATATCTCTTGCTCCTTGCCAGAATTGTAATGTTATACCCGCGGCCGTGAGTTCGAGCGGTAATACTACCAACCAATTCTAAATAAAGATAGTCAGTAAGGTCGAACCTAGGAGAAATGGCGTTGAAATGAGGTGCCCTACCAAAGCATAGTTTATACCCATAGCATATCCCCAGCTAGAAGAAAAGTGAACTTGTTAGACCTAGTACAACTTTTTTGGAGGGTGATCAAAAAAACTCCAGCTCTTGATGTGTAGGTATGATGGTATACGTACGCAGGGTCAATAAATCTATTCAGACAAATATTAGCTCAGTTCAAAGATGTAAAATATCTTGGAACTCTTACCTGCAAGAGTAGGTGTAGAAAGCACCAGCAACAGGATACATAACGGCCAATTCGCCCAAAGCATGAACGGTAAAGAAGAGCATAGCTCCAATTATAATGAAATCTGTCACTCTAGTTAGCAGATGTCCCTACTTCTTCACACTAGAGGTCTCAGAAAGCTCTATAACGTACCAATAACCAACGACGCAGGTCCACCAGATTGTAAAGCACTACCAGAACCAACAAACAAACCAGTTCCTATCGAGCCACCGATAGCAATCATTTGCATATGCCGTCCCTTCAGCTTTCGGTGTAGAACCTCCTCCTGGCCAGCCGAAACGTTGGCAGCGCCGCCCTCATTTGGGTCCAAGACCTTTTGTTCCCTCTGGCCGTGGCCAGCTTCTGAGGCGTTAGTCGATGCCTTTTCGACATCCGACTCACCACTCCCCCTTCGTTTGCCGAAAGGTAGCTGCATCTTGTAGTGCAATCGATCTTCAAACCGTCGGTTGCGTTGTGCTCGTGTCGCAAATGTTGTGTTGAGTTGCCACGAGGGAATATATGATATCTTGACTTCTGTTGAAGTTTAATGAATTCAAACGAGGGCTTAAACATAAATGTGGGAAAACTGCGACTTGAACACCAGTTATATATCTCTTAAGGACTGCATCATATCTTCAAAACCCTGGAAATATTCTAGTATGATTGACGCCTCTGACGCATTTAGTGCGGCGTAAAATGCAGCTTCTTGGCTTGGCCATGAGAAAGACATCAGGATTTCCGCAATCAATCCTGCACAACATTTTAACGGTGGGCCCGTTCGCCGAATTGGTTACCCCCAAAGATTACTTTTTGTAAGAGCTGAAGCTAACGAGAAGATCTACATCCGGATAATAGTATGCAGGAATAGATAGCTCGGATTGCTTCTAGGCTGTGAGACACATGCCCAAAGGCACACGACCTTAGGTGCCGATGCTTCGATATCTAAACTGCTGAGCTAGCGGCTAGACTGATAGCGGGTTTGATCTTCTTTTTGACACTGGCGTAGTTTGGTCTTATGAAAGCCCTCATCAGAAACTACCGTGTCAGTGTCTTTTAAATCACTTTTCGAATCTCAA
Organism: Dactylellina cionopaga; assembly: GCA_036971295.1. Taxonomy (NCBI): domain Eukaryota; kingdom Fungi; phylum Ascomycota; class Orbiliomycetes; order Orbiliales; family Orbiliaceae; genus Dactylellina; species Dactylellina cionopaga. The sequence continues at coordinate 2,137,251 of JAJTTY010000007.1, forward strand.
ATAATAAGTTTCCGCTCACTAGGCTACCACGATCGTATTCAAAATCATAAAACGGATCTAGAGACAAAAAGATTTAAACTCCAAGAGCCTTGTGCATAGAAAAAAGCTTTCTCGTTGTCGTTAGTATAATGCTTGTTTGTGGTGTATTCAAAAAAAAAGACGTCATAACACCCAATGACGTTAACTTAAAGGTCAAGCCTTTACACACTGCAGGGGTGGGGAGCTTGGTATCCCACACGCATCCCCGAAAACTGGTCGGTGTCGGCAATTTGAACAAACGGTGAGAAGCGATAAAAGCGATGAAGCACCTAAAATTCGATTACACAGATAGATTTTACCCGATGGAAGTCACAGTATTGCTTTTACATGTTATGACGTAGTCAATAGTACACTTTTCTAAGTGATAAGGTCCCGAGCGCGCACGTTGCAGTGCCTTATATGTACTATTCAAACATTCGTTTGAGGGGAGTTTTGATTTGCCAGAAACAAACCTACCAAGCTCAATCTTGCAGTAGTTCCTTTGATCAGCAGATTTGGAAGATATCTAGATAATAGTATTCTAGGCTTAATCTTTGAGCCGGGCATCCGTTCGACTATCTCATCACCCAGTTTCTGCTATCTTGCCTCGGCCAACTCCGACGAGACCAACCCGACCGATAAAGACAGCGGGTCCTAATGACGATGACTATACAGGCTAACATATCGGAGCTACATAGAGGACTTGACATGCCATTTGTCACTAGAAGTTCTCGGATTCATCTGAAGGCACTGAAAGAGAAATGCCAAAACAGGAAATCCTCTAGTTACACAGAAAATGCGTTGATTCCTCAACTAATACGGATGTGCGTGCTTCTCGTCTCCTTTTTACAGATAGCTAACTATCCGTTTACCTTCTAATGTAAGATTATTAAGCGGTTATTAACATTTTTAAAGGTAAATACAATCACTTAATTTGATACCCAGTTTCGATTTAATTTAGTACTTTCGTATTCTTTCTGTGTTTATTGTGTACTAGAAAACTTACGAATACCAATGTATTAATTAATGTTTATAACGTTGCAACGAATTACGGTAATTACGGTCGAACACATTCCAATTTAAAGACCAACACTCGGCATCGCAAACCCGCACCAAGCTTTATATTCACCCCGGATGAGTATTTTTGTCGTCTACGCGTAGCCACATAGCGGCATGACAAGGTCCGAGAGGACCTATACCCAGTAAATCATTTAAACCAGAGGATAAGACGGTCTACGGTACCTGATCTTCGAGATTCCGGCGACCCACTACGCTATGCATGAAACCATGGCTCAAAATAGCCTCCATTCGCATATGGAATTAAATCCACTACGAAACAGTATCGTCTCCAGAAAAAACACTGAGACTTCTTCCTGGAGATTCCCATGAATCATCTTTCCATTGTTAAAACTAGTTTTTGCCTAATTGAAGGGACGAACGCTCCCATAGAATAAATTTATGTTAGATGTGGTTCGATATGGTGGTTGGCTCGCTAAAGGCAGTTCGGCAGCGTCGGTCCCCACCCCAAGCTGGACATCCTGGTACGCAACCAACAAACGGGCCGGCGTTCCTGCTTTAGCTTCAGCATGCCCCCCTACCCGCCTAGATATGAGCGTTTCATATATCCTGAACGACGAGCGTATAAGTCAATATCTGAAAAGAGTCCGCCTCCAAACACAGCTATAATTACACTGTGGCGTCTAGCAATATTCCATGTTCAATTTCCATAGGTTCAGACGGCCGGATTATCTGCCTCCGTCGTAGTTACCCAACATAAGCTTTGAATCTGGCGGTCGAAGCTATAAGACCCTTTTATTAACCGGGTTGGCGCGTTCCAAGATCCAGCTTCGGGTCCACATTCTCCACACGAAGCAAGAGCCAAGGGCAATCAGATTCGCCATGATGCGGAGAGGCAGGAGGTGTTCGCAATCCTGCTCAGGAAATTTTCGTCCAATGGTTTCATGAAGCCTCTGGTTCGGCAAACGCTCGCTGTAGCTCCGTTCGGTAACCACGCTAACATCCGTGATGTCGCTAGCACAGTCTATTCGCACGCGGACCCAGTCTATCCGTGAGCCTTCGAGGTGCGCAGCACATCGAAGATATAGCCATTGAACAGATATAAGAGGCTCGCGTTCCTCGGGGCTTCCTTTCTGCTTGTTTCCATTCAACAACTTTATTGGATTGAACCCCGAATAGGTTGAAATTAATCAAATGAAGGCAACTATCTTGGCCGTTGGCTCGGCTCTTGCTGCTGGTGCGGCTGCCCAACAGACACTTTATGGACAATGTGGCGGTATTGGTATGTAAACAGCTATCTATAAAACCCTGCACCAAGCTATGGGATATGTATACTAAACGATCTCTATGCAGGATGGACTGGTGCCTCAAGCTGTGTCGCCGGTGCCGCTTGTACTAGCTACAACGCCTACTACTTCCAATGTAAGATATACACAGTCTAGACGAGACCGAATACGGATATCTGTAATTGACAATATGAATAAGGTGTCCCGGGTGCAACGACTGCTGGAACTACCGCCCGTACGACAACTCGAGTTACCACTACACCAGTGGTTACCACTCGGACCACAACTTCTTCTATAAGGACGACTACTCCTAGCACTACAATTCGTACAACTACTCCCAGCACTACGATCCGTACAACTACTCCGGTTACCACGAGCCGTACAACTACTCCAGTTACCACCACTCGTACTACTACTGGTGTCAGTGGCTCCTGCCCAACAACTTTTGTCTCTACCTCAGGCAAAGAGTTCAGACTCGCTGGCAAGAAGTTCTACTTCGCTGGTAGCAATGCCTACTACATTCCAAGTGAGTCAACATCTACAAGCCTTGTTAATGGATTAAGATACTAATAAAAGATCAGTGTACGGTCCTAACGACTTTGGCGACATTGACGCTGCCCTTGATGCATTCAAGGCATCTGGCTTGAAGGTCTTGCGAACTTGGGGTTTCGCTGACTTCAGTGGTATGTGCTGCCAACGCAAAAAATACAACATTTTAATCGCTAACCGATGTGATATTATGCTCTAGGCCCACAGGACGACTACGTTACTGTCTTCCAGAACTGGACTACCGTCCCACCAGTCATCCTCGAGACCCAAGAGCGTGGTCTCCCGCGTCTCGACTACGTTATCAAGGGAGCCGAAACGAGAGGCATTAAGATCATTCTGCCATTCGTCAACAACTGGGCCGAATACGGTGGTATCGACCTTTACGTCGAAAAGATTGTTGGAAGCGGCGGTAACCACGGCGACTTCTACACCAACACCGCAGTCAAGAACGTCTACAAGAACTACGTCAAGACCCTTGTCAACAGATATAAGAGCAGCCCAGCAATCATGGCTTGGGAGTTGTCCAATGAGATTCGATGCGCGGGTCCAAGATTGGGCGCTGGTACTTGCACTCCAGCTGTTACTACTGCTTGGGCTAAGGAAATGTCCGAGTACATCAAGTCGCTCGACGCCTGCCATTTGGTCGCCGTCGGTGATGAAGGTTTCTTCAACATTGCCGGATCCTCTGATTACGTCTACAATGGTGGCCCGGGTATCGACAACGCTGCGCTCACCGCTCTTGCTTCCATCGACTTCGGTACCTTCCATATGGTAAGTGCACTCTCATTATATTAAATAAAACTCCTAAAATATTTGCTAACTTTGTATATATAGTATCCTATTCCATGGGGCAAGACCTGGGACTGGGGTAACCAGTGGATCAAGGACCACGCCGCTCAGGCTGACAGCCTCAATAAGCCCATGCTCTTCGAAGAGTATGGTGTCACCCGCGATTCCGGCCAACGTGATGTCTACCACCAGCAATATCATGATACCGTCTTTGCCAGCAGCATTGCCGGTGACATGTTCTGGCAGTTCGGTACCACCGTGCCAAACTGGGGCAAGTCCTACGATGATGGATACTCCATCTATCCTGCTGACACCACCCAATGGACAAACTTTGTCGTCAACTGGGCTGTCAAGATGGACTCGAAGAATTAAGTTAATCGAGTATCTTTCCTTGTCTATTTTTGATGCGTTTTCCGCAATGAAGGTGCCGGAGAGGAAAAACTCTGGGTCGATTATTTCCTGTGGAATACTTTCTTAGGACGCAAAATTATTTTCTTGCGGGATTGTACATACAATTTGTAAATATTGAAGTCAAGCGGTTGTATATATTTTTGCCATCTTGAATTTAAGTTTATGAACTCATATCAAAAACGTTTGAATTGTGATCACGGCTAAATTGTGCTCTTCCATTGTAATGACATCATATGTTACTATGGTTCAACAAAACGAACAAGCCCAGCACAAGGCCCGATCGAAAGCCGCTAGGCACTATTAAGTAGCGGCACACTAGCACCGAAGCAAATTAATCTTTCACCTTTGAATCGTTTTACGATCAGCATTCAGCAAGACGGACTCGTATTCTATCGAAAGCCCAGAGAAACAGAGAAGCGGGCACCTTCAAAATACCACACAACAACACATACGGACTCATCGGTCAGCCTCAAGGTAGTTTCCCTTGCAACCGCCGTCATGACAGCCGAAACGTTGGAGATCCATCTTGTAAACCATACAACATCCAAGTCCGTATTCGCTACAGTCAGTGGTCTGGCAATTGATCATGGCAACTCATGGTTCCTTCTCAAAGCGGACGGGAAAACGCCATACTACCCTTCCTCGCCGTCTCAGATCTTGCAGCCATTGAGCGAAGACTGCGCTATCCGTCTCGGCGCACCGGGTGAAACCAAAATTATAGCGATTCCACGTATCGCGGGCGGGAGGATATACTTATCAATCGATAAGCCGATCATGTTTCTTCTGAATCCGGGCCCCGCGCTAGTCGAACCCTCCGTAACCAACCCTACGGATGCGAACTACCACTCCCGCTGGTCCTTCATGGAGTTCACATACAATCACGACCAGCTCTACGCCAACATCAGCTACGTCGATTTCGTCGGTTTCCCGATAGCGTTGACCTTAACAACCTCAACCGGTGCCGAAAAGAAAGTTCTTGGCCTGTCCTGTAGCGGCCCTGGAAAGATTGCAGATGGGCTTTTGGCCCAACAAGCAAGGGACGGCCAAAAGTGGGGCGACCTGATAGTAAAGGACAGCAAGGGGGACCTCCTTCGTGTCCTAAGTCCGAACCAAGGGATCGTTTTAAACCCTACGCTACTTGCTGGATACTTTGAACCTTACATCGAAGAAGTATGGTCTCATTATCGCCAGCATCCGTTAAAACTCGATACGCAATGCCATTTCGGCGTCATCAGTGGCAACGTCGATAACCACGGCCAGTGTTTGAAAATCGATGGCCTGGATTTCGGTAAGCCCACAACGCGAGATGTCTTCAATGCCTCATCTGGACCATTCCAAACCGGTCCGGATGCGAAAAGGAATGCGATTATTCCTCGCCTGAATGCGGAATTCAATCGTTCGGTGTTGTTAAGTTGTGATTGCGAGGTTCCGAGCAGGAAAAGAGAAGGGTATTATAAACATGAGGTTACAAATCACTATGCAAGATTAGTGCATGAAGCGAATGTGGACGGGAGGGGTTATGCTCATCCGTACGATGATGTGGCAGCCAGCGGTGGGGAGGATCATAGTGGATTTGTGAATGACGGAGCACCGCAGAAACTAGCGGTAATTGTAGGAGGGGAAGATTAGCTGGTAGTGGCGCAGCTGGAACCTTTTTTCTCTTTGTGATGAATATAAATATACATATATATCGCGCATCTATATTGCGCATCTATAGCCGGAGCTAGAGAGCTTAGTTTGTATAATGTTTTGAGATAAATGCTGCAGATTATGTCTAAAAAGCTTATAATAGTTAGAAACGAAGGCGTTCAACCAGTTCCCCCACACATGCGGCATGCGGGTCTGCAGGTTGATGTTACGTTCTTGCTTTCTGGTTAGGGAGGCCAAGCCGATATAGAGCTATGACCTTGCAAGGTCTCAGTCCCACCTGTAAGGCTGCATTGGATATAATAACTCTCCCTGTCATCGTGTCGGCTGCACTTTTCCATCATGGTATGCTCGATCCAGCCAGTATCCACCAACGTTGCAACACATTCCAACCGTTAACGTTATAACGTGTGCAGGAACGATGCGCTGATGATATCACAGTTCTTAGCTCACAATTGTCAATTTAAAGAGCGTGGAATCCTTAATAATCCCAAAAGACAATTTCTCAGCTGAATGTCCTAATAAAATACAAGTATAAAATCAGTGCGGGGAGAGCAGAGCTTCTCGACGATAATCGCATCGCAGCTCCAGATCCGAGCTGTCTGTGGCACCCTGTTACAATCATACAGGATTTGAAACCGCATAAAGCTCCCGAGTCAGTCCAGCAGCCACAACTTGCAAATATACTTCTGGTTCTAGAAAATTAGCTATGCGGATCTCGCGACTTTAGCGTATGCTCGGATGGACCCTTACTGTTCTGTCATCTTAAAAAAAAAAAAACCTTTCACGGGACTGACAGGGTTCACGGTTGTCGTCACGTCTACCTACATCTAGCGTATATAAATGAAGAGATTGCAGCATTCCAGACGGAAATTTCACTCACTCATCACCAAGCAAAAGTCGCAAGGGCACGATAACCGATTTCGATCGATCCACTGTTACTCTCGTTCCTTCATTGAGAAAGTATACTCTACATATTATACTATCCCTTCGTTCAAACTTTTGGTTTAGAGCTTAAAATCTCCAAAGTCAAGTCAGATTTTATATCGCTTTTGATTCAATCTAGATATCTCATCTATAACTCTTTTTAATCAAAAACTCTACGTACTCGATTTCAAAATGCAATTCCTTACTTTCGCTTCTCTCTTGCTTATCAGGTATGCTATTGACCCAGAAATATCCACAAAATGTTCAACGTGCTAACAAAATATCTAAAGCATCCCCGCCGCTCTCGCGGGCCCACTTCCCACAGCCGCTCTCGTAGCTCGTGGCAAATATCACCCATTATCTGAAACAGAGGCCCCGAGTACAACCTCTGCTAGTCCCGCTAGCATCACCCAGTCGTGCCCTTATTCTGTCACTGTAACCGCCAAACGTTCTTGCACGGCCCCAGCATGCGAAAGTCCCAGGTTCTGTGTCCAACTCATCAGAGCTATCAGCTATTCGTGCGACTGCTCGAACAAGGCACCGACGACTACAACAATTACACCCAAGTGCCCAAGCGACTGCGGGTGCACAATTCCCACAATATTTATTGCGCCGACGAGCTGCGAGGCAGCGGAGACGGCGACAACGACGGTCAATGCTAAGACTACCAAAACGTCTACCAAAACGACTACGACTAAAGCTAAGACTACAACCACGACTTCTCCGTACAAAGCTAAGACTACGACGACCACGACTCCGTACAAAGCTAAGACGACTACCACTACCACTACCACTACCACGACTCCATACAAAGCTAAGACTACCACTACTACGACCAAAACTAAGACTACCACTACCACTACCCCGACTACCTACAAAGCTAAGACTACCACTAAGACTACCACTACCACTACCACTACCACGGCTCCTTACAAGGCTAAGACTACAACTACTACTACTACTACCAAACCCAAGACTACGATGACTACTACAAAAGCGAAAACCACTACTTCTCCCACTACCACAGTTAAAGCTAAGACTACTACGACGGAGGCACCCGGCGGTTATGGTTATTAATAGTTTCGTATGTGGGATTAGTAATTAATTCATCAGACTTACGATACGAGATACAATCTTGGTAATGAATATTACCAATTTCAATGGACCTGAGATGACGGATTTGATATGAGCATTGCATGGGATGGAGTTTTGTTTTGATCTTTCTGTTTTTTTTTTTATATAAACAACAAAAAATAGCAAACAGTGTTTAATCAGCCGCTTTATCATGTATCTTTCTTTGGTAGCGAGCTTGACGTTGACGAGATAAGAAGTTTTCTATTGGTAGAGGAAGAAAGGCATCTATTTTTTCTTCTTTCTTTTCTTTTCTTTTCTTTCCTTGGTTAAGAGGCTTCAATGGCTGCGAGTTAGAGTGCGAATCAAGGAGCTTGAGTGGTTACAGTTATACTATCTTCCTTTAGATTGTTTAGAACAATGAAAGTTGGAGAAAATGAGACAGAATTTTATCACAAAGATATATTCGGATTGTGAGATAACGTAAAAAATAAAAGCGTATCATACAGAAGTCCAGTGGACCTGGTCAATAAAAAAGAAGATAAAAAAACAAAAAGACCAACGAAAAGAAACACCAAGTAACGCCGTACCGCGAATGCCCAAAACTCATGGTTCATGTTTCCGTCATAAACTAAAAGCGAAAAAAGACCACAAAAAAAAACACCTCCCATGATTGAACTTAAAAGTCTACATTATCGTCCTCTCGGTCTCATTACTTTCGAAATGTTTCATACCAACTCCCTACCCTGCACCGGTTTTCTACCCAAATCAACCGCCGACACGTTTCTACTTTCGGCGCCATCGTTGTATGGATTCGCTCCGTATCCGGTCTCGCCCAGATACCTGCCGTTTGTCGGGTACGCCCTATACGGCTCGGGAGCCTCGGACGGCGACCTAAATGGCTCGTACCTCCCATCTGTAGTGCCGCTGACCTGGCCGTTGTTGTTGTTTCGCTCGTACGAGGCGCCGTGGTTGTACATCAGCGGGCTCTGAGCTTCGATCGCTTCTTCATCGCGTCTGCCTGCAGAAGCGTTATTATTGCCATCGTCCATTTCGATTCCACCGGAGCCTCCATAAGCAGTTCCTGCGTTCTTAATAGCCTGATGTTCGGCGATGAGTCGTGGCCGGACCTGGCGCATCTGCCAGTAGATGTAGCCGGCAGCGAGGATGGTGATGAGGAAAGTGATACCGAGAATGATGTTGGAGACGAGGTGGCCGCTGGAAGGGTTGTTGATGATGACACCGAGGTAGACGACGACGAGCTGCTTGGGTAAACTGAGGAAGGTGGCGACGAGGAAGACCCAGAATTTGATACCACAGGTTGCGAAGACTGCAGTTGTCAAATGGGATGGGATGGCGGAAAGACGGGCGACGAAGACGAACTACATAGCTAAGTTAGTAAATATATTCCGATGTTGTAGTTTTGTTTTAATATTTCGGAGTTGAACTCACCCAGAGACCACCTTCTCTTGTCACAGTCGCGAGACAGGCATAATTCAAGTTCCTTCGCTCCTCCTTCTCGGCTCTGTGTCGTAGGAAACCCTTAAAGGCAAAATATGTTCCGATTTCGCCCAAAAAGGTACCAGCAGCAACGATTGCGAATCCAATCCAGAGACCGTAGACAATACCGCAGAGAATGGCAACAATCTCATGGCCGAAGAGAGGTGGGAACGAGATGATGAAGAGGATCAATATCGGAATAATCCATCCCCAGGACAAAGAACGAATTTTTTGAGAGACCGGGGTGAGCCACTATAGACAATAATTAGTTTGCTATCAAGATAGAGAGGTAATAGCAGAGAGACGCACTTTTACGATTTCCTCGTGATATACGGTAAGCAGGACGGTGAGGACGATGATAACGATTAAGAGGATCCACCAGGCTAAAAAATGATGAAATTAGTACGAAGAATAAATAAAAAATGTGTTGTCGAAACCCACGCGACCGAAGAGTTCGGATGGGGTTGAGGTATGACGTACGAATATATCGCTTCTTGGAGAAGAACTTTTTCCAGTTGAAAGGTTCATAGTCTGGTATTATAGGTTCGCGAGGTGCCTTTTCGGTCTTCGGTGAACTTGAGCGGGAGAGAAGCCCCATCGTTGGAGAGCGCAGTCGCGAAAGTTGTTTCTTATGATGCTGTTGTGTAGTCGACAGTAAGTGTGATTGTTTGTTTATTGGAGTGTAGTTGGTGTAATGTTGAGAGTGCTGTGTCTACGTATAGAATATATGCGAATGTGTATATCGATAGCGAAGAGTTGTTGATGTAAGTGGACGAAAAGAGATTAAAAGAAAGCCGAGATCCGAACGTCAAAATGGCAGAAGACGAAAGTATATATATAGGTAATCAGCCTGTTCTAGAAGAAGAGAGAGAGAGAGAGAGAGAGAGCAAGAGCTTTGTATCTGAGGCCGTGTGGGAGGCTAAGACGAAGCAGTTTCGGCGTCGCCTTTAGTGTTTAACCAGGGGGTCTGCGGCGCCGTTACGTCGATGCAACCAGCGAAAGAACCAGACAGGAGACAGGGCAAGATTAACTACTAAGAATGTTCGAATGGATGCGCTGCGCTGTAAGAAGACGAGACTGACTGACTGAATAACTGCGACTGCGAAGAAAAAGGGGCTGGCGAAGGAAGATATAAGAATGTGACTATCATCTCTCAGAAATGGAAACCATCTGTGCGACAATCCAATCATGAGAGTCCCAAACTAAGCATGAGAGTTCGGAAATGTTCAAATTTGCTTTGCTTGGCCACCCTATTACTTAGTAACTTCTGCTTGTTCTGCTTGTTCTGCTTCTTAAGATCTTTCTCTTGTTCCTTGAATTTCCCCTTCCTTAGCTTCCTCGCCTCCCGCCTTAGCATTTCTTAGCCTTTTCTTTCCCCTTCCAAGAAAGACAAGATGCTGCGAACAGGGCTGAAGGAGCAGGACAATCGAGAACCAGTTGCCCAGTCCTGGCATGCTGCATACGTAACACACCTTCGCTGCGGTCTTCGTTCGTCTTGACGACTTTCCCGTTCGTTGGTAGGCGGTATTTCAAAAAAGACCGCCGGGCGTCAGGCGGAACTTGGCCCGGCTAATTTTAGCTCAGCCCTCGTTTCCCTTCCCTTTCCTTTCCTTTCCTTCCCTACGTGCCTACTTCGTACCTCCATCTATCTCCGCATAGGGAAAGTAATGTAACATGCTCTGTAGCATCGGCAATTATTCAAATCGCTAGGGGACCATCGCTCACTAAGCATACGAGCGAATATGGAAAAGTACCGTCGGTCGGCTCAAGGTTTTAAGCTTTTTTATGCCTTGGGCTTGGAAATCTTATCTCCAGGTGACGCCGACGACCACTCCAGATCTGCAGCTATATGCATAGCTGGGGCTGAGATATTGCCCAGGCTCACCAGCGATATGCAGCTAGCTATGTTGCGGTAACTATTCCCTGACGGTGAAAATTGATTTTTCGGAGTTCTCCTTTGGGTATCGACGCACACAGCGAGTAGTCTCAGGATTCCGAGATATAACGTCGGTATAGCTATAATTAGCCGGATACCAGCATATATAAATTATATTGAAGTATTATTATCGAGGAACTGAAGGTAAATAGGCCGTAAATTAATATTAAATACATGCATGTATCCAAAGCTTCTAGTCTAGATAGAAGCCGGACAGAGCTAGCCCTGCCAAGCTCCCGCCTGTCATTGGAAATGTTGGATCATCGGCCTGAAACGTCACTTCTAAAACAACCCGTGAGTAACGCCCTGAGACTTGCGTACTCGGTCCCTCCTCAAGGAGCGGCACCATTATATAAAAGAAAAATACCAAGAAAACTCCAAATACTCCAGCAAAAAAAAAACCCATATATGGTGAAATGAAATCTACTGCCTGACGATGTCGTCCCACCGCTCGAGCGTTTCCTTCATGACATCCACTCCCCACATGAATTCCTGCCATTGCTGATCTGCCCACAGGTCCGGATTCCTCTTCTCTCCATTCCCTTCCCTCCTCGCCGCTTCTGTGCTTTCTCTGATTCTCCCATCCCTCTCTTCCTGCTCTCTGCCATCTGCAAAATGCAACACCCTCTGTGTCTCCCTGGCCGACGCTTGGATAGCCTCTCCTCTCTCTTTTCTGATAACCTCGTAAGCCTTGAGCGCTTGGTCTATCTTTGCTGCTGACTCTATTAACCCTAGCGCCACCGTCAAAACACCGGCGTCTTCGATTGCGTTCGCAGCGCCCTGTGCCACGTACGGCAGCATGGGATGACACGCATCTCCGATCAGCACAAATCTACCTTCAACCCACGAAGGCAACGCGCTGTGCGAATTCAACGTCCATTCCATGATCTCTCCGTCATCTGGTACATACGACAGCAGATGTCTGACAGTAGAATTCCACCCAGCGTAAGTCTTCAACATTTCCGCTTTGGTACCTGGAGAAGTCCACGATTCCGTGTCGACTTGGTGCGGACGGATCGGATGGATCAGAACCATGTTGTAAAGTTTGTGTGAGCGAAGAGGATACCCCATTATCTATACCCTCGTTGCATGTTAGTATTATAACTTAGAGATTGTATTGCCGGACGTCAGATGTAACGGGTATGGATTTGGTGTGACTTACGTGTCCACCGGGTCCCATCCACCGACATCCAATGTCGCCTCTTAACAGCGCCAATGCCTTTTCGTCTCCTCTCATCCGTTCCTCATCAATCAACACCCGATACGCCGCATCTCCTGTGCTCTCAGTGGTATCTTTGTACCCCTTCCTCTTGGCAATTTCACCCCTCACGAAGCTCTTTATCCCGTCAGCAGCGATAACTAGGTCGCCAGAGACCCATTCTCCACTAGCCAATCTTATCGAAGCAGAGAAATCAGGTGAGCAAGCTGTTACAGGCGAAGATGTCCTTATTTTAACGCCTAAAGAGAGGGCGCGGGCAAGTAGTATTCGTTGCAAGTCGGCACGGTGGACTACCATGAGAGGGGCGTTATATTTCTTTCCGACCTAGACAAGCAAAAACAATATTTTATTAGAAGCTGACCGTAAATTTTTATATGATTGTTTTTTCCACGTCTTTTTTTTTTTTGTTTCCTGGGCCATAGGAAGCTCAAACTTACCCCTGGCATCAAACTAGCCCATCCGATTTCAACGTCATTCTCCCACCTCCTCGACGAGTTTCGCTCAATCATAATCCCATCCTTCTTCAACTCCTCCAGCACCCCAAAACGCTCCAATATCCTTGACGCATTTGGTGCGATCTGGATCCCCGCTCCAACTTCTTTAATAGTCGGAACCGCCTCGTAGATGATTACCGTATGTCCTGATAACGCAAGGCCGATCGCAGAGCAGAGGCCGCCAACACCCGCACCGATTACTAAAATTTTAAGAGGCTTCGATGCTTTAAAGGTAGGCCATGGCGATGAAGTGATGTCGAACAAGTTGGAAGTCGGTAGGATCGATGAGAGCGGCGTATAAGTAAATATCGGAACTGCCTTTGTGGCTAACGCTTTACTTTCTAGAGAGCGGGAGACCTCGACAACCGTGTTGATCTTGTTGCACTTTGCCTGCGTTGCGAAGGGCATCTTGATTCTCAACCGGCTTAGGTTTAAAGCTTTCTTCTCCTCACGAAAGAAAGTCAAGAAAAAAGGTCTTCCCAAAGATATATATAAATATATTAATCAAAAAGGAAGGAAAGAGAGAGCCTCCAAAAACTGACGAAATGTACAACCCTCGTACATACATCTTGAGACGCTCACTATTTATAGCACTTGATTCCGTCCCTCCTACAATTCCGAATCGACACCGGCATTGTTTCCCGGCAGCAGCGACGAAAAACCTTGTCATATCTCTTTCCACTTGACAAGCATTGGCAAATCTACGATGGGGATGTACGGATGGATATCTATGAAACGGATACATTATATCCCGAAGAAATATAATCTAACAGGGAAGGAAAGAGAAGGGAAAAAAAGAGCTAATCAATTCAGGTTTCTTTTCTCTTCGTATTTTTCTTTTCAAACTAGCTGAGGTGGTGCTAAAGTAATCATATCTTTTCTCCACAAAACAAAAAAAAAAGAAGCGACACAAACCGAACGCAGATTCCGGGGTCCTTAAGCTACGCTCGTAACTACCATCTCTTTTTGGGTCTATTTGGGCGTTTTGTCCGCTATGCCAATGCTTAAACATAAAATATTACTTAATAATGGAAATATCCCGCCTCATTTTTCGGAACCAGAGTTAATTAAACAAATTGTGGAGATTTATTTAAGAGGAGTGCATGACGATATCGCTACGGGTGGGAGTTTTTGTTGCACTCCAACGGCGGTTGAAAATAAAAATCTCGGCCGCCCACAGCTGACGGTAATTCTGCATGAGGAGGGACCCTGCCGGCAATATCATTTCGCCGATTCTGATATAAGAAAAAAAAAGATGCAAGGTGCGCCGGTCGATGTGTATTTAGAGCATTATGATGCATCTTGCCCTACTAGAGAGGTGTGATACGAGAGAGGATTCAATGCCGCGGAATAAAAAAAATAACTAATCAGACAAAAAAAAAAGAGACGATTCGGCTCCTCGAACCGGCAGTGTGAGGCTAAGGTAAAGATAGGTTTCGACGTCGTGGGGGCGGGGAGACGAACACCTCAAAAACAGACCCAGCGATGTGGTAAGTTGGGTCAGTGCGCATCAAGCAGCAAGCCATGCATTGATAATCTGCCTTGCGACAGCATTCTCAGAGCAAGAAAGCGCTTGCATGCTGCTGCTTTCGAGATAGACGACAGGGTTTCGTAGATGCCGATACAACGAGCCGAAACGAAACAAAACCGATTTGTGGGAATACTAAAGCTGTTTAGCACGGCGGGAAGAGAGATAAATAGTACCGGGGAGGAGGACAGATAGCCAAGATTTCGTTAAACACATCGCATGTGGGTTTTTTCCCTGCTAGCTAGAGTTTTGGCTGGCATGATTGCGACTAAAGAATCAACGGCTGAGGAGATCGGATATTGTTTTTGCGCGCAAATTTTGAAGTTTCACTTTTGGGCCGTGGACTATCGATAATCCGAGGTGGGGTAAGTGGGTATTTGGTTTCTGCTTTTGTTATCGAGGGTCTTTTAATGGGTCTTCTCCGCATGCATACCACCACCACATTTTTGCCCTTCTAAGGCTTTTCACATGCTTTCTTTGTGATTTGGCTTACAGGTTAGGTCGAAAATAGAGAACTCTGGTAGATTGATGGACAAATCGATTGCATAATTGGCATTCAAGTGCAACCATTGGTTCTTCGGCACTTACCCGCAAATCGACTTTGGGGTCAATTGGTTCCAAGTGTTGTTTCGGCTGTGCCGTCTGCATTGAGTCTGTTCGACGTAAATATCACGCTCGTGGCTTCAAGCGTTTGGTCCGCGGTTTAATTCATGAACGATCGATCATTTTGAGATATGAAAATATCTATATTGAATTGAATTATAGGTTTTGTTTGTAAAATATGTAAACACCGTTTCAATCCCTTGAACTCCGAAACAAGAAAGCTAATACCGTTGAAAGCAAGCAAAAACAGACAAAACAATATGGATATAACAATTTAGCCAGATCAAATACCAAACCTAATGACTCCCATGTAGTATCGTGCCCCGTATTTCCTAGCGTTATTTCGATAGATATCAAAAACAATAGAAGAACAGAAATTTGGAAAATATATGTCACAAGAAAGAAAAAAGAGTGTAACCCATTAAAGGTGAGAGAGATTGAGCAGGACAAAGCCGAATAGGTCTACCGCGATCGTTCTGCAAAATAGAACCTGTCGACTAAACTCTAGTTGGTTGGTAGTGCGGTTCCATATGTCCGGACCTTCTATGCGAATGTCCGTGGTGCTCGCCCCGTCTGCCAGCTCCCCGGTCATAGCCTTGAGCACTGCGCTCCAGTGACTTTTTCAACACCCATTCGGTCCACTTCTCCATCTTTTCCGCTCTCCTCTCCATCTTTTCATCTTGCTTGGCTGCCTTGCCCGATTCTGCCCTTTTCTCCATGTACTCTTTGTACTTTCTCTCTGCTTTCTCCAGCTTTTGAGCCTTCTTAGACTCCAGACGGCGCGTTTTGGTCGGGTTTTCTGCGTTCAGCTTTATCTGTGTGTCAAAGTAGAGAGCGATGGCTTCGAGAAGGTGGGTTAGAGTGCTTTCTGAAGAGTGGTTTGGAGTGGCGCGGTGGGAGAATGATGGGGAAGTAGCGGAATAGGGCGAGACAACCGCGGGCGCAGGTATCGATCGGGGAGCCGAATCTAGGCCGGTGTTGCGCCCATAGCCCTCCTGGGTATGAGGTGGCACTTGTTCCTCCGTGTTTAATTTGTATAGATTTTGCTTCTCGTCGACGAGATTAATTGGTCGCGCCGCTCTTTCAGTGGGTACTTCTTCGTAAGCGGGCGGGTTTGGATCTATGGGTGCTTCGTATTGTGGCGCCATATAGGCGATGCCTTGGGTCATAGGCTCCTGGAAAGAGGCGGTATGATGCATATTTCTGGAAGTAGAGGTGGAAGGAGAAGTGGAGGGAGGGAGAGCTCGTGATCTTCGGGACTGGTAATCTTGAAGGCCAGCGAGGAGGGCAGTCGCGACGAGACCTCGTTGTTGTTGACGGCGACGACCACACATTGTAGAAGTATTAATTAGTGGATAAGATCAAGATTATCCTATACTAGCACAATTAAATACACTTGGATGTGATATAAATTTAATCGAGTAGCACAAGCTAATTCGCGATAGATCAATAGAAAGCGAGGTGCGTTGCGTTGTAGTCTGGAATTGTGTGTGTATAACGTCTTGGAATGATCCTGTGATGGGGGAGAAAATCGTGAAACTTCAAGCATCCGACACACTTCTATTTATCTTTCCATCCTATTCACTTTTACAGAACGTTAAGCATACGTAAGCGTCGCGATTGAGATGGCTGAGGCACAAAAATCATCATGCATCATGGTATCATGGACCAGTCGTCTAAACCACGCTAAACTGCCAAGCCTCGCTCGTTCATTCCACCGCGCACCGAAGAACTGCGCAGAAAAGGTGGAAGATTCGAAAAATCCCCGCCCACCAAAGTCAGCCTGTGGGTTTTCCTTGAACTGCAATGTTTGGCAGGCTGACGAATCCATGCATAGAACGCGAATCTTGTGCTTAATATCAAACGGATTGCCTAGCATAGCACGCACAGGCGAGTCGGTCAAAATGACATCCGACGGAGTGCCCTTGTTCTGAGCGGTGCGATCGCTTCCGAAACCGTCCGAGTACGACCGAATTCGGGTTGTTCTTCTGCCAGTCACTAAACACTAACTGCCACAGCCTCAACAGGCCAACCAACCAGCCAACCATGGCGATCCATGTAATTTTTCAAGCTACGAAGTATAACACTATACAACACAATAACTACTTTTATTTTCATCTTTATTTTTATGTCTTTGGTGAGTCGGGAAAGACGTTTAGATTGGCTCATTCATATTTTCAAGACCATCTATTCACTAGAGGTTGCTGATCTAGTAGTCCCCGTTTGATTTTTAGAGTGGATATCTGCCAACTAAGAACTATGATATCATCTGCAATATATATAACCAATTTAGAGTTTAGAGTTTAAACACTCCTTTTGAATATTATGTGCCTATCTGCGCTGGTTATAGATTTTTAACACACACGATTCAGGTGATCACCTGGTCGACATGTGAGGCTCATGTCGCTTACTCCACAACAGACATGCTTGATCTCTTGTGCTACACTGGATATACTGTTTCTAATATATGATCAGCCAGTAGGATTCATCAACCCCCTCATGCTCCGACGATACTTTATTTCAACAGCGGAGATCGTGAATAATCTGTAGAATAATCAAGATCTTTGAACAATATGTTACATTATAGCTGGCTCGTGAGCTTAATATATCTTTGTCTCGTAAATTAAAATTTTATCAGCCTTAATAGATCCTTTCCATGTAATTTCAACATCGCTACCCGTAGCGCCAGCGATCTCGAGAGACTCGAAACCCTTATATATCGATATCACGATCGATATATTAACTACGTTCCACTCTGTTACTCATTACGCGTATAAATGGTGGCTTTCCTATTGCTAGCGGGTCTGCCATTGGCCCAAGCCCAGCCCACAAGCACTGTTACTAGCACCACTACTGCCGTGCAAATATCAACTTTCATTCCTACGATTACTGTCAGCCAAGCTTCGAGCTGCGGCTGTAATGTTACAGATCTTTGCGCAAACGTTTTATCAACTTGGGACCCGTTCGGTTCATTAACTAGCACTAATACGAGTGGGACGACGACCACAACGACGACCAGCACCTCCAGCTCTACGACATCCACGATTCCAATCCCTTCTAACCTGTACACTTTCACTGTGTCTGATAGTGAAGCAGTTGATATAGACACAAACGGAAACATGATCCTTTCTGATTCTTCTAGTGGACTCACTTCTGCTTTCACAGTGAATGCCGATGGGACTTTAACAGCATACGGCTCACATCTAAATATCTTTGCCGACTTTTCTGACGTGATCACTTCTCGAGATCTGAATACCGTCTACAACGTTGGATTTTGCTTCCCGGGGAGCGGACTCTCTCTGCGGCAACACCGCAGAGGAACCTCCTTTTTTTCTCGCCAAACCGGCAAGGTGTATATCCAATTTTCCGTCACCGACGGTTTCTTACAATTGGACTCCGGCGGTTCAACGTACAACTTTGTGAACTGCGTAGGAAACTCTCTTGGAATATATGATGTGACAAGTGACTCACTATCAGATACCTGCGGTATTGTGGATTTAAACGCGTCTAGCGTTGCAACAGCCTCATACAGCCAATATTATTCCGTTGGACTGAACCAGAAAGCACAATATACGGTAATTTCGACTTGCGACACCTCTCCCATTACATCTACCTCGATTATCACGACATCCGTATCGATCACATTACCAGAATCGGTTGGAACTGATACCAATACTGCTGCTGAAGCTGACTTTACTAGCTCAAGCGACCCGTACCCAGTATTCGCTATGTCTGTCTATGAACTAGGACCGGTATTCCTAAACGATACCTTCCAAATTGTTGCCCAATCAGGGAACGGGTCTATGTTTCACGGCTTCCAGACCACCCCAGATGACAGTTTAAACCTCATAGGTGCAGACTTGATAATATACGCCAATACTTCTGTAAGGATTGATAATGAACGTTCGATATGCGATACACGACCTATTTTCCTTACAGCAGCATCTTCAAACGCATCTATTCCCGACAGCTCCGTAACAGGACCATTCATCACAAACCCAGATATCGGGTTAATTCTTATGGGATACCAGTTTATGGCGTGCAATGGAAGCCAAAGTTTGCTAGTGCTTGCTGAACAATGCGATATCCCGACCTCTTGCTATATTATCAATCCAGGTTTATTCTTATTGGATGCTATCTCCAAACAGCAGGCCCTATACAACGGCGCATTGCTTTATCAAAGACTATTTCCTCCAGCACCAGATCCGACGCCAACAGTCGTCACATCTATGGTCGTCGAAACGGATGCCGTTCAGTTCGCGAGAAACTTCTTACTTGAGGGAGGTTACTCTGATTTTTGCTCTTCAGAGCTTGGGTATTATGCCACTTCCACTGTCGTGGAATTGTATCCTTCCACTGCTGCAACAGTGACCGATGCGACAACAGAGACGTTAGTGCAAACGGACTATAGTTCGACAGTAATAGTCTCGGTCACCACTGCTACCACTTCTGTCTCAACACTCACCACAACATCATCTTATACCACAACCTACACAGTCACTTCTCGATCAGTCATTTTGACGGCTTCCACGGTACTATCCACGACCATAGTGACGACGCAAACTTTGATCAGAACGTTTTATCCTTTTACCGCAACTACCAGCCTCACCACCCGAAAACTGGTTACAAAAACTCCACAGCGGAGAGATCTCGGTGCATACGCAAAAAGAACCCAAGCTCAAAACCTTACCCCTTCGTCGCTCCAACCCTACGATCCAAGTATTGTTGGTCTAGCTTGTTCTTCTTTCTTCCAGGTCTTTTATGATAGCTTCAATAAGTCGGCTACTTCCTTCACTTACTTGACCGATACAACGACCACGATAGAGACAACCTACACCACATATACGGCTACAAACACAACCACCTCAACCACATCCACCAACACGCTTGGCACGAAAACCAGTTATTCTTATACGTCGACAGTCACTAGCAGTTACACACCTGTCAATATTGATTACTCTTACATTCTCCTCCAGACGACTACAACAGCGACGGACATATTCGTAAATCTTATAAAGAGCTACAATTCAACGACTAGTATAGTTACGGTATGTTTTGTTCTCTTTCCTTTCGATATAAATCCATATATATGGCATCATTGGTGCGCTAATATCTCTCTCTTTCAAATATTTAGGATGGCACTACGACTACAACTGTTCTCAACCCGGCAACTGTAACAGTCTGTCCACCCCAAATAACGGAAGGCGGTGTCATCAACACCGGCGCTATTCAGCCGTTTGTGAATATTACGTCGCCCGAAGGATTCAATACGACATCTATGAATACCTACGGTTATTGGGATCCATTGCCCGCTGGTTATCCAAACGCTCCACTTGTAGCTAACGTCCACGGTTACATCGGCAGTGGGCAGACCGTTGCAATTATGAATACATGGGTCAGACAAAAGCTTAAGGTCTGCTCGAACACCGTCTACTATGTGCAAATCGTCTACAAGTGGTATTGGAACAAATTAGTCCCGGAGCCGGTTACCAATCCAGGCGACGGATCTGGCATAGTCTCCTACAAAAACTGTGGGGTTAGAATTGCGATTACGGGTGTTGACGGCTACGAGATAAACTTTTCGGCAGATGCCTATTTCGATGCTGGCACTGCGGTTGCCTCGAAGAATGCGGGATCCGCTGGGGCACAGGTTTTGACTGGCAATTTTACAACTACTAGTACAGGGCATACCCTCTGGGTCGGTGCCAACTGGAAAAATTCGAACCTGTCCCAGTTTATCGGTAGCCCATATCAGTCAAACCGGCTTTATGTGTACAGCATGAAGATATCGACGGATAAGTTCTAGTATTTTGGTTTCGTACGAGGTATTTACCTTTGCATTCACCGTGCTCCCTGTCGGTTGTTGTTTCTGTTTTTAGTTGGAGTACTTCGTATTATTCACCATTTTTGCGGCATGCATAAATAATGTACATACAATGCCAATAGTTAAGGCTTTGGAAACTGGGTCATATGGGTGGCACTGACCGCATTCTGACTAGGGCACTCACCTTTCCTCTTATTCACCTCTCCCTTTACACCTAAATCTTGACTTTTTTGATTATTTGGGGTTTGTTGCTGATCGCGGTATATCTTTCGAGTTCGAATTTCTTTTTTTATATTTGGTTATAATGGCAGGAAGTTCATATTTGTATTCAGTGTCAATCTTGTAATTAGGGTACTTGATTTCATAGAGTATTCAGTAAGAGATATATACTACCAATCAGATTGTATGACTATACACTACCCGGGCTTCATGTAACTAGGAAGTTCCGCATAAGAATCGCCAATAATACCCAGTAGTGTCAAAGGAATGGTGAAACAAACTAGCATAGTTAAAACGCAGAATCCAACTATAGCGAATGTCCGTACGACACCGCGGAGGCCTCGATGCCATCTCGAGTGACCAGCTTCAATAGGGGTAATCAATTCGCTCAGTTCTTGCCGTGTTTCCAGACTAATAAACGAGAAGGCAGTGGTGAGGGAAGCTACGCAGATAGAATTATAAATAGGATATTGATACCGATCCCCAGCGAATATAGTTAGCGGTCTATAGGTCTTCGCAAAAGCATATGCGCCGGTTAGACGAAGTGTAGTTATCTGCATGGCGAAATCAAGCCAAAATTGGAATACCCATATTGCAAGAATGGTTTTGGTTTTCGATATCGTAGGGCTCTTGTTTCGCAAATATTTCGCAAGCTTGTCCCCAATTATTCTCGAACCGCAACAGAAATACATATAAACCCTACCATTTAGCCACTAGTCAGTCGATTTCGAGCTAGTAGGGGCCCTCGCGGGAGGGTTTCACGTACGGAATGACCCAGATAACTCCAACCCCATACCTGCTTGACGCCCGCTCGCCACCGAATGGCATAAACTTAGCCCAGCTGCCAAAATTGACAGCGTTGGCATTCCAGGCAAATACGTATTCGTAGGTATTTAGATACGAATCGGTAAACATGCAGAATGTTCCACCAAGCATCAACCTAGCGTTCAGCCAGATATTATCCTTGACTGACACAGAGCCTTTTTGTTGTCTTCTAGAAGCATTGGAAGCACGATTGGCAGACCAGGGTACCAATACAAAGAAGAAGATCATAGCGCAACCAAGGATGCAGCTCTGGACCTGAAATAGGTTGAGCGCAATGTATTCTGTTGGTGTGAGCTCATCAGGTGGATGGATCGGAGCTGGTTGGAACTCTGAGGAGAGGAACCATAGCACGGACACTCGAATCGAGATAAGACTCCATGCCAGGCCGAATAGGGCAAATGCAGTAACGGGGCCAATCTCGGAATAACTCAAATTTACTTGGTAAAACGTTCTTGTCAAGGCCGCGGGACTGGCCCTACTAGAGGTTAGGTCGCCAGACATCCTGTTTTGTGTCTCCGAACCAGGAACTGGAAGGGCGTGTTCTAGAAAGATAATGTCGGAAAAAAAGCTGCAGGTGCGCATGTGCGGACTCAGTTGGTCCACTCTGCAACTCACACGTGTGAGGTTGTTGGGGGATCAGAGTTGTGTAGCCACTAAGATTGACGCCAGGATGCTGCTGAAACTTCAACAGATCGACTCAGCATGCTGGAGCCCAGGTATCCTGAAGCGGCTTTAATTGTACCTTGGAGCGATATAAAATACTGCTTGCAGGAATTTCTGCTGCTCACGAAAATATCCTTGCTGATGTGATATTTTTGCTCCGTAGTTTAGGCGGTTTGTCGGCTGTATGCAAGTGCCGGAATCCACGATGTCCAGCTGCAGCTAGCTTCTCGATCTTCCATGCATACCGCGCGCGGGGGGTTGGACGTGTTGATGTATGTTGCAGTCACCTACGAAGCTCCCTCTAGCATCAACTCCGAGAGACTTTTCGTTGATGACCTGGAGGCTTGGACGAAGGGCCCGTGCTTGAACTCAAAACAAGAGCTGTCATGCACAGACCAGCAGTGAACATTGGCTCCGTGCATCGTGTGACATGAGCGATTGCAATTAAGATGAGGCACCGTGGAACCGATCTCAGTTGGCAAGCGAATGGTGTGTAGGAAACTAAAAGCCGCAGCCAATAGAATGGCCTGGCGCCCAATTTAATCGAGTTTTCGTCGGAGTTTTCGTCCGATAGAGCCGGAAAACAGGTGACACTTGGCGCTGTTCCTTGCACCTCCATCTTCAAATTTTCTGAGGCTGTTGTTATTCGCCCCTATTCGGTCCTTCGGAATATAACTCGCTTACTTCGTATGTATACCAATAAATCCAAACCCTCGCTCGACATCGTGTCCAGTGTCGGTTTACGAGCCTACGTGTTAGTCGAACCTGGTAAGCTTGCTCGAAGCTAATAGACTACCGGTACACTATATATAAAGGATTTCTCGCGAACCATATATTCTATGAAACCCAGGGGCCCAAATTTTGGAATTTGTGAGCTGAACATCTGATATTATGGGCCGCTGGTGCCAAGCACTTGAATGATGCTCACCAAGAAAGCATCTTGGGGCTGAGTACTTCATAGCTGCTACAAGATTCTGGTTTAAGCGCCCGGAGAATAGAAAAAGGTTTAGAAATTGAGTTGTAAAGTTCATTTCAACAACTATATCTTTTTTAGCTCTTGCTCTCCCCTCATTTGAACTCTTTACACGCCTACATTTACTGGGAAAGTCCTCATGAGTTTGAGGTCTGGATTTTTCTAGAAGAAAGGTTGTCATTTTTTTCTCAAACCTCCTAATGCCATTCGGGGTGCAATCCTGGTTGTTCTGCCGTCCGGACCGGGGTGCTCAATAGTGGTTCGTGCTCTCGAAACCCCCATACAAGGAGCTATTGCAACGCGGACCTATAGCAAGGGAAGGCACCCCCGCTCTTGGGTCCGCCACCAAGCCAATCTGCTTGGATGGTCAATTTCCCGTTCCTGATTACCCTTGAAATGTGCGGGGTCTGATACAGGTTTAACCTTTTGACGACGGAAGATGGCGAGCTCAAATGGTGTGTTAACATGTAGGAACCAGGTTCCTCAAACTGGCAGAATCTAAGCTTGGAGAGCTAAATTGTACGCATGTAAACCTGCATTACGAAACCCCCATGCAGTTTCCATGTTTATTCCGTGATGCGGGCGAAATGGGTGGATCCCATGACAAGCCAAGCGGTAGGAACAGGCTATATTACGCCTGTGATATTGTATTCTCTCAGTCTTATGCACCCTTTTGCAGATTCTCTAACAAGACAAACTTATCAGACCGCCCATGCTCACAATTCATCACGGAACAATGGCACCCCAGCTTGATATGGGCTTATCCGAGTAAAAATCCCAAGGAAAGAACATGCGTTGTTTAATTTCGAAGTCTTGTCGTTGGATATCCCGCCTGATCATGGGTATTGGGGTGTCAGAGGAGAAGGTTAAATTCGATTCCAGATTCTATTGATACTACCTAACCGTGGAGGCGGTGACCTTTATCTTCTATTATTTGCCTTTTCCTTGTTCCCTAAATGGTTCATTATAGGTTTTAATAACAGCCCCAGGTCGGGAATAAGATCCACTCACCTTTTCTTTATAATATTGTTTGTTGGCTGTGGTGTCCGGATTCCATCATCTTATGTTAAGCTTGTTTGCGAATTTCTTCAAGATCGACAACATAAAGCTTATATCCTCTTTCTCGTATCTCGAAGCCTGGAATATATTAAAACAGACCGAAGAGGGACTTAGGAGAGATAGTCTAGATTTGGATATACCAAATTGCGACCCAACAAGATGGCAGGGAGGTGGTAAAGGACGGAGGGAAATCGACAACTCAACGCACACAATATAACGCCTCTACCCGCAGGAAGGGAGGAACACCATGGACAATGTTATCGAAGGAACGTCAGCCGAAAGCTTTGGATACCAGCTACC
The DNA here is from genome assembly GCA_036971295.1 of Dactylellina cionopaga. Classification (NCBI taxonomy): domain Eukaryota; kingdom Fungi; phylum Ascomycota; class Orbiliomycetes; order Orbiliales; family Orbiliaceae; genus Dactylellina; species Dactylellina cionopaga. Next base: position 2,162,109 of record JAJTTY010000007.1, read on the forward strand.
AGATTTATCGCAAATAAACTTCAACGACAAGAGCAACTATATTCGGTTCATTATTATCGTCAACTCTGTGTTGATGGGATTGATTGTCCTGTTTATGGCTGCAAGAATATATGCGAGGGTTGGATTGGCGCGCCGGTTCCAAGCTGATGATGGTAAACACTCCCAATGTCTCATCTGTATTTAATGTATCTAGCGAATTATCACTAACATCGCATTTGTAGCTTTAATGGTTGCTGCTACTGTATGTTTACACTTGGTTCACCTCGCTGTTCGACGATTGAGTTTCAGATACTAATAATATTCTAGATTGTTTCTCTGGCGTGCTCTAGTCTTATTTTATACTGTAAGTCATTGGATATACTGGAATTATTTGTCTTGCGAGCATGTTGATAAACTAACCGGCGCCGTTGAATAGCAATACGACTTGGACTTGGGCGTCATATATGGAATCAAGATCTAACAAACCTTGAAAAACTCAAAGAATCCATAGGCCTCTTCGCCAAAGTAAGTAACAGGAGCCCATTACTCAATCAGACATGATTTACTAAATCATTTTGAATCCGCAGATTCTAAACGATGGGGCTGGCATACTCTACTCCTTCTCGCTAAATCTTGTCAAATGCTCTATTGTTGTCCTATATATTCGTGTTTTCCCTGTTAAATGGTTCCGGTTTTTCCTCTACGGCGTCGGATTTGTCTTGGTTGCATCCTTCCTTCTCACTTTATTTGTTGTGGTTTTCCACTGCACGCCAATAAATGCAAGTTGGGACTGGACCATACCGGATGCAAAATGCCTAAATCTCATGATCTTTCTCCAAACCATGGCTGGTGTTAATGTCACCACGGATGTCATTTTGGCTACTGCACCTATACCTATGATCTGGAACTTGAAGATGTCGAGGAGGGAAAAGCTGGCGATTGCGAGTTTGGTCACGCTCGCTTCTTTGTAAGTCTTACTTGTCCTGAGATACCGATTTTATTATACTAACGGTTTGAATAGTGCATGCATTGCGTCCATTATCCGGTTCATAAAGCTTAATGGACTGAAAGACTTTGACATAACCTGTAAGAGCACGAAATTCCTGACTTGTATCCTCCTTCTCTATACAGGAATACGGTTACTAATTTTATCTAGATTCGTCTACTCTACCCATTGTTTGGTCTGTAATCGAGCTCGATGTCGCTATAATATGTGCATCGGCCTCTTCCATAAAGCCAATTCTTGTCCGCCACTTCTCATTTTGGGGCGTTTTCAATCGTTCTCTTGTCACCGTCAACGAACTTCCTCATAGCCATCAAGATCAAGGCACAGAAACTACAAAAAACAGCACATTCACCACTGCTAACCGGGTTTTCTCAAACTCAAGCTCCGAATCCTACGTTGCCCACACGGGCTACTTATACTCTCATAATCGACCTCCCACCCCCGAGTCACCACGTACAGTCAAAAGAGAATGGGCATACGATTCCATAAACTCGTCGAATCGAGATAGATTCTCGGCTGACCCGGTGAACTGGGATGATTACTGGAGGTCAAATATCCGAGATGATATCAGCGCCCCAATAGACCGGGACATCCGAAAGAAAGTCGAAGAAGAGCTTGCAATCGCCCAGAAGTCTAAGGAAAAACCGGGTAGCAGTAAGCGTTTAAGCTTAAGTAATTTCATTCCTATGGATACATTCAGGAGACCTAGTGCTACTAGCACGCACAGGTCAAAGGACGAGGAAAAGGACCTGAGGAGAGAAAAAAGTAATGAATCTTTCTCTGAAAAGAGCGGTTAAACACTCTTCTACCCGCCTTGCTCTGTTAATGTTTTTTAATGTTTCCGGTTTTCTTTCCTTTCTCCTCTTTTTCTTTTTTATCACTGGGTTTGTCTTTTGTTTTTGCCAGCAGCATAGCGTTCTAGATACCAGTTGCATTTTAGTTTTAGATAGGATTCTCCTTTATCATTATTGGGGGCAGGAATGGCGTTTAACCTGCTGGCACGACTCTTGGGCGGTTTAGAACTTTTCTTTTCTCCTTTTTCTCTGTATATAGTTATAATCTAGAAAGGATCGAAACCCTGTATATATTTTCAAACCCATTATTTATCTCAAGCATTTAAGACCCAGTCTCGTACCCAAACATTACTAATAAAAAGATTTTAGTTTATTTCGATCTAACTATAGTGTTGACTCATCTCAAGCTCTGGCACACTGGAATACTTTTGTTGGGCATCTATCGCTCTTGTAGCATACCGCGAACACTTATATCTATCTTCATATTTTTAAAAATAGTTATCTTGGAGAAACTAAGAGACTTGGCGGCCCTAACCATTCATCGCTAGTATTTAATGTTATGTTCTTACTGGTACCTGCAAGTTCGACCAACAGACAATACATGTGAATAAGAAGGCTGAGTTCTATATTTTATAAGCCATACATACAGTTGTTTAAAAGAATCGAGCAGCTTGAGAGACGCTGCCCCTCGTGTTGAATAATTGAGATACAACTTCGATCACATTTAAAAGCAAGACTAGCTCAAAATTTTCGAATACATCAGCCCTGACATACAAAATCAAAGTTATCGTTTCTAGCAAAGGATATCAATGAACTCGGTCTCGAAATCCTCTCTATATATTCACATGTACAGAGCTCTTCCACGCTATCAGTAGATACCTCATCTAAGCTAACAATAACAATTGCTTCTTGAACTTAAATCTCGGTTATACTTCCTATTTCCACAACTTGATCGATAGGAAGACCCAAGAAATTGACCTTATTAGTTGTTTGCTCTCTCAACCAGGTGTACAAAGCCAAAAATATTTTGGAAATTGTACTACGGTCTTTCCGTTCAATCAAACGTTGCTTCCCAAGTAAGAAAACAACTTGCTCCTCAAAAGCAGACGACAGCGCAGTTTTCTCGGAGGTCAGAGATGTGGTCTCGACTTGGCCATGACGCTGGCGGATTGTATTCATGGGAGCAATTTCATCATCCGCGGTGAACTTAATGACTGGAACGACGTCGGTGGAGGTTACATCCTCAGGTTTAGTTTCGAGGTTTTCAGATTCGCCATTTGGAGGCTCTACGGGTGGACGCTCGAGGCGAGTGAGATAGTCGCTAAGCTTAGTTTTGATGATTTCGCTGAGATTTTCAGGGACAGATTCGTTGTAGCCGTAGCGGGCAATAATGCGATAGGTGTTTGGGAGAGAGTCAAGCTTAGCCATAGCATAGCGTTGGTCGTCCTCGATCTAAAGGATAGATGATGTGATGTAAGTATAGCTAAGCTGGAAGACTAGCATTTCGGGAAATTGGAATGATATTCTACATACGCTTGGAATGGTCACATGTCTGATGTTCAAAAATATTGTTATAGCATGTTGGGATTCAAAGGACCTCAGGAAGCGGGTATAAACGGTGGGATACAGGAAACCCGTCTTATCCATAAAGATACCAATGCCTATGATTTCGGGTTAGATTTAATACGCATCCGTGCATAATAGTTTCAAGACTTACCTTTCATCCCGCTGACCAGTTTCTTCCCGTTGGCCAACCACATACCATCCCTTTTCGTAACGACGGCATTGTGGAACGCCTTATCATGGATCTGCATATCTCTTTCTGCTGCCCATTGTCTATGTTTACCAAATCGCCAAAGCAACATTACTAAGGCAAGGATGGATGCAATAACAAGAGTGAACCAAGCACCAGTGGGGATTTTAGTGAGAGCGGCAGACAAAAAGAGTCCGTCAAAACAAGCGAAGATGAAGAGCAAGGAAGTAACAAGAAGAATATTGATACGCCAGACGACAATTGCAACCATCCCGACGAGGCATGTAGTGATAAAGGTCACAAGAATGACGCAAACACCGTAGGCATTGCCAAGGCTGGTTGTCTAATTGTATTAGCAGTATTAGTGGAGCTATCGACGATGAATTTAAGAAGGAACCGGCATGCACATACATTATTATAGACGGCAGTAACGACAACGCATCCAACCATCAACAGCCAATTCGCAAATGGAATATACACTTGGCCGTGAATCTTGGCGCTAGTATGGATTACCTTGAGTTTGGGAAAGTAGTTCAGTGCCATTATTTGGGTCAACAGTTGGAAGGTAGCGGTTATTGTGGCCTGAGAGGCGACAATGGCGGCGAGAATGGAAATAATGAGACTTGGCCAGAAGGTACCAGGAATGACAGTATTGAAGAAGGGATTTGAGTAGGCTCCTTCATTGCGGGAAATATAGGCTGCTTGGCCGGCGTACGCTATAATAAGAATAGGATACGCGAAGAAGACCCAGCTTATTTGAATCGCCCGTTTCGAAAAACTGCCCAAATCGGCGAAAAGGCACTCGCATCTATTTGCATATACGATTAGGAAAGCCACAAGCATATTTACTAGGATTTCGTGGGGTTGCTCATACCCAGTAAAGCACAAGAGAATTCCACCCAACGCCTTCCATCCTTCGGTGCCGTTCCGGACAAACCAAGCTCCGGCAAAATAGGGAGAAAATGCCTTGAGGACGGTATGGTCATATTGGACGAGATTCTGTTAAGGGCATGTTAGCTCCAGCGGTTCGCTCTAATAGATAGATAGAGAGACGGGTTAGGTCGTACGTAGATACCAAACACAGCATTGAGCAGAAGCCAGATGATGACGATAGGAGAAAATCCTAAAGTCAACCGAGCAAGCCCAAAGGGTTGGATGAGGAACAAAACGACTAGGATAGCACAACTGATTCCCACAATTGCGCTAGTAGAAAGATCCGGTTTGACGACCCTGAGGCCTTGAATAGCTCCTAAAACGGACTGGGCTGGTGTCAAGACGCCGTCTAGCGAGACCATAGTTAGAACCCATGGCATCATCTGTAAGCAGTGAGATGTTCAGGGTAGGCTTTTGCTTACCGGACATAACCAAAGTTACACCGAAAATACTCAACCCAGACAGCAGAAGTTTTATAAAAGTACTCTGCTCCACGACTGAACGAACTGCCTGGTGGGAGTCCCCAAGCTCGTTGGTGGAGTATCTGCTCATTTTGACGGCTGAGACATCCGTCGGGTCTCGTCGAACGATATGAATCTAGAATCCTAATGTTAGCTAGTGAACTCGATGAAAAGAACTGGCGCGCACTGGATTGGAGTAGTACATATCGGCTTAGCAACGAGAATAGAGCAAAAGTTCCACCTTCACCCTCATCATCTGCTTGTAGAACAATGAACACATATTTGGTTGTAACAATAACAGTGAGCGACCAGATGATGAGGGATAGTGCACCGACGAGATCATCCCAGGATGGCTCGGAGGTGAAGGTGGAACTAAATACATAGAGAGGAGAGGTGCCAATGTCGCCGTAGATAACCCTAGGAGAAGGAAAGGGTTAACATCAATATAATGTTAACTGGAAGGATGCCCGGGTGCAAAGAGCGCCGTTTGATGATATCATACCCAGTGGCCTGGTAAGCGACCCTAGAGAGGCACCGGCATTAGCTTCTCACGGTCTACAGATATATCTGTACCTGCGTACACGTTTGCAGATCGGAAAGGCTTACCAAAGGAGCATGGTCCCGTGGAAAACTTGCTTCTTTTTGACATCTCCCTCCCTATGATGGAAAATTTCGTCTTCATAATCCCCGGCGGTTGAGAAACCCTTGACAGGTTCCTCATCCCGACCGGTCTCTACCTTTGTCATTGCGTTTCCATCATAGTCACCCTGCGTATGCATCCCTGGTCAGGAATCGGAAAGAGAAGCGAAATTGTAAATATTTTACTAGGGACACAAATTTTGTGGTTTTGGGAAGAAAGCTCAGTGGGGAAAATGATCACACGACTTTCAGAAGAATGAAAAAGAATTCTCTAATAATTAGGTAAAATTACGAAAGCGAATGCAACTTCTTGGGGGAAGCCCTCAGATTTATACCCGAGGGAGGGGAACGACCTTGTACTGTTCGGGGTTCAAAAACCAGTTAGTTCTTCACATGCTAGGGCGCGTGGGCTAATCGATAAGATTACATATAAATGTTTAGTATAATGTTGGGACATGCACACAGTTAGAATAAGCCAACATCTCATGCGACAATTGCAACTATGGGGATTTGGTCCTCTCGATTGACTATTTCTTTCGCTCGAAGGTGAGGGGAAGTGCGCGCGGGAGGTTTCGCGATTGGATGGAGACTTTCAACGTGAGAAAAGAGTGTGGAAACCCAACACATGGGACGGAAAAACAGATGGTTGGAGTTCGTATCCCTGCAGCTGAGCGTGTGCTCATGCAAGTCACCACTATCAAACAGGTTTTTAGCCCTGCTCCAACGTCTTAGGGATATTTGCCGTTCGCTAATCGTGGTAAGGTCTTTTTAATTTCGAAGATGGTGTTCAATTCAGGGTTTCAAGCTAGCAGCTTTGGAGGATGTTCACTGCAAAGAGTTCCGTCCCTGGATCCACTGGGGCTGTGCTGCTTTCAAAGGAACGAGGAGAGCTAAACGAAGGAAGCTAGCCGACAGAATTCGAGACAGGTGAACTGACGTTTTCGTTGAATTCTCACAATCGTACCAACAAAATAAATCGCTCATACGATATTGCTTCGTGCGCAAGTAGTTTCCAAGTGCTGCGAAAGAGGTCCAGAGGATCGGCGGGCTTTTTCACTCCCCGAACCCATCTCTCAATCAGTTTCTGGTCTCAATACCTCCCGGCAAGACGGATTCATTCCGAGGCCCCAAAGAACTCGAGCTATGAGATTTATTGATTGTGTCACTGCCAAGATTTCCCATTGGCTCGCTTAGCGGTAATTGACAGGGGCAAGGATGAGCTTAATTCTCGACGAAGCGATGGGTGGTGACAGATGCCCCCATTAGTTACCCTTATTCTTTAAAATGCTTTTTTGTGATAATCCAACTATTGTATTCCGGGCTTGATAGTCGCAAATGAGCTTGAATCAATATCCATGCCTATACTCCTGGCAAAATAATAAACTGCTAACCCGACAATGAGATCTTAGCATTCAACGACCAAAGATCAGATATTCTGCCTGAGCGAAAGAGACCAGTTAAACGCAAGGAAATTTTGAGAAGTCTTTTTCGTGCGTTCGACTCTAATACCAATATCTGTGATAAACATGCGAAAATTGATTAGATTTGCATACTTAGAAATGAAGGGAAGCTAGCCTCGAACTGCGATCGAGGAATGTTTCCTTATAATACAGTTATCAAACAAATATAAATAATAGAATGAATCGCAAATGGTGGATGCTCTCATAAATTGAATACCTCACTACCATGCCATCGAGCCATAGTGGCTTAGTGCCAGCAAGTGAATGTGTTGTGGCCTCAACGCAGAAACAAACCGGGGCGGCTGGCTGTCTCGTAAACCAGACAACACGAAAATGCTTGACACAAAGTATTGTACTGTATGGTGTTTTATCTGGCAAAGCAATGGCTATATGTGTGTTGCTTTTGGTGGATTTTGGTAGCACTCACTTCTTCGATCTCCTGCAAATCTGAGAAAGTATATTGATCAGGTGGTCGTTGTTGATACTTAATTTTACGTTACCACTGTTCTTCCGTGAAAGATCGTCTAGGGAATTTGTACTTTTAACAGTTTAGTACTTCGTATAGTTATATAAATAGGCTACAGTTAGGGCTCTACTTACCTAGCGCAGCTCCGGGGAAGTTGCCTCACCTTCATCCACTGCAAAACATTAACTTCGACCCTCGCTACTACATATATACGCTCAATAAAATTTAAAATGGCCTTAGTCGCATATATTCCCAAAACGATGCTCCAAACCAGATTGATTCAACTCTCAGCTACCAATGCTCAATTCACATTTCGGCTAAGCACCCGAACACTATGCCTTACCTCTAAACTTAATACAACTATCGGCCCTAGAGGGTATCCTCCCTATCATCCACTGCGTCCTGAGATTAACCGTATATCCGCCATCATTACGGTTTTTTCACTCCCTCGTCGTAACCAAAGCACCGCAGCCACCGTTAGAGCCACCGAGGATATTTGCGACGACTCAGCAATAATCGTCACCGTAAACTCGACTACCAGCCCTGTTTACGTTCCCGAATTTTCCAATCTCGCTGAGCGATTAGTTGCAGACTTCAAGGTCGCTAGTGTGAGTTTAACCCAGTACGGCATCGAAACGCTCAAGAAACTCTACGGCGATCTTCCAGATCAGAGCATCACCCGAGACGTTGTTGCAACGATGGAATTTCGACTGAGAGAGTTTGAAAAGGCTCGCAAAGCTAGAGGCGAAACAGAAATCAAAATATGGGTTCCAGCAAACGAGCCAGAAACTTGCGGCGCTCGTGCTCATACGGATAGTCTCCGAATTTTGAAAACTCAGCCTCGAGGTATGTGGGAAGCACTCAAGCAAGACATTCAAGAATATGGATACGATCCTTGGTCTATGAAGGTTTATTGGCTTCTGGTTGACCTCATTAAAGCGGATATCATTCAGCGAAGAGATCTTATGGAGTATCATGGTGATCCCGAGGACGAACATTTGTGGGGGCCGTCAATGGTGAAGTGGCGACGCCTGTTATAAGCGAGTAGCCTTGGGCTGACTCCCCAATTCAATTTTCAATTGGCTTCTAAGCTTATGAAAAATACCCGAAATACCTATGGCCCTCAAATCAAAACAGTTCTAGGAGATGAGATATCCGTCCCTCACACGAAGGAGAGCATCTAGATGCTACTCAGTCACTTTCTCTTTTCTTTCCTACCCTACATTAGATATATTATTAAAATACCCTTCTAAAAGTAATTAGGTCGATCTATTAGAGGTGACTTCAAAATAATAGGTACTGGGTTTTCACAAATTGTAGAAAGAAGGCGCCAGATTTCTTGATATCCGTACTCGACGTGATTCTATTAGATGAAGATCAAATTTCGCAGACACATTGTAAGATACAGCTTGCAGGGTCGCTCTACCCAATACCATAACATACAAACTCTCACAAAGAAAACAAACAAAATTTGGATAACAAAAGATAAATCAGAGACATTAAATAAACAATGCCAGCAGCTATAGAAGTAGGTGCTCATTGAATACGCCGAGAAAATGCCTGAACTAATGCCGAAATGCCAGATTTTGCAAATGTAAATGAACTTAGAAATCCATAAATTGTTAATAAATGTGCTCGATCCCTATACATAACTATCCTGGTTACCTATCTCTCCCTTCCATATAACACTTTAATTTTTCGTTCCAGTGGTCGGCTTGTACTTTTCGGGCGGCCGACCACATCGTCCGTTACATACTTCAGGTTCGTCCGCAAAGCCAGGCTGTAGGTGCGGGACCCCATTTATTGTCGTAGTCAACGTAATTGACTCTCTCTCTGCTAATGCGGTGCTCGTCATCGGTGCCACAGAAGTTGGCCCGGCAGTTATTCCGTCTCGCTGATTTAGTTTCTTCCGGACATTGTCTTCCCTTTGGAAAGGAGATAAAGGCCGAAGACGAGCTAGCGGGTGAGAAACAGGTTCTATTCTACTAGGCTCAGCTTTGGTTGTCTTGCCGTTCTTTTCATTTTTCTCGCCAGTTGTGACCGTTTTCTCGTCTAACCTTCTTGCAGTGGTTTGCTCTGGAAGCCTATTGGCTCGAGTCCGTCGGGTGGATGAGGATTTAGCCGTGGTGGTGGTAGGCTTTCGGGAAAGGTAGACTGTTTTGAAAGAGGTGTGGTGACTTGTTGTGCGGATAGTGCGGAAAGTAGTCCCAGACTTCAGTGTGGAATAGCTAACAGATGGCGTGGTGGTAGTGGTGGCGGTGACAGGATGGTGCGTGAGCCTCGTTCTTGTGCTCGTTCTTGTTCTTGAGCTCAAACTTAGCCTCACGGACGATGTTTTGGGTATTGTTGTTGCCTTCGATTTCGAAGATAAGAGGCGGGTATTAGGAACGTGAGTAGTGAAGTAAGAGGTTGAATCAGTGGTAGAGTAAATGGTGCTGTACGATGTACCCTCTTTGTCGGTCGAGTAGACCCAAGACCATGGACCAGTCAGAGTATCCGTTGTCCCGTGAATAACAGTTGAGTAAGTAAAATCATCATCCGTGACAGTGGCCGTTATCTCGTCCGTTCTTGTGATGGTATCAATCTCCGTAAATTCTGTTGTATACGTGGTACTATCACCCTCGATTGTGCTAGTACCGTGGGTGCTCTGTGTGACTGTATTAGTGCTAGTCATGGTCGTGGTGTAAACTGTGGTGTCATCCGTGACCACTTGGGTGAAATCTCTCGTTCGTGTTATAATTACGTCGCTGGTTACCGCTGTCGTATACGTAGTAGAATCCTCAGTAACTGTATAGGTGACATCGTTTATTACGATTGCTAAGGTCGGCCGCACAGTCGTGACGTAGGATGTCTGATCGCTGGTAATAGTTAGGGTTATGGCGTCAATTTCCGTTACGCTTGTGGTCGGCTGCGGTAGAGAGGTTGTGTAAGTAGTAAGGCTGTTGCTGATAGTCAGTGTGATATAGTCCGTCGCTGTCAGCGAAGCGGCTGCTAACACGGTTGTGTAGATCGTCAAGTCGTCAGTCAGTGTCAAGGTCAGGGACGCTGTCTGCGTCACCAACGCTGTATTAACTGTTGTAACGTACGCCGTCTGACTGTTGGATAGTGTCAAAGTGACAGCATCTGTGATAGTGACATCATCCATTGTAATCGCCGTTATATACGTGGTATAATCATCCGTAAGAGTCAAGGTCAAATAATTAGTATTTATGACCGAGGCTGGCTTCACAACAGTCGTATAAGTTGAAACCTGATTGGTTAATGTAAGTGTAATTGCGTCTGTCTCTGTCTGCGAGACGAGGTTTACTGCTGTGGTGTACGTCGTTATATCATCTATCAAGGTCAAAGTAATTGCATTTGTGGTTGTTACTGCCGTTTGACTTGTGACCACAGTCGACTGCACGACAGTCGTACTGGCGGTGAAAATATCCGTTAAGCTAGTAACTATCGTCGTTTGGGTAGTAAAATCATTTGTTATTGTCGTTTGGTACGCTATTGTGCTCGTGACCGGAATGGTAGTCGTGATATCAGTTAAAATCTGAGTAGTAGTTTCATCCGTTATTGTTACATCATTTGTAAGGGTACTAGTTTGACTGGAGATGACAACAGATGTTTGAGTGGTTGTTATATCATCCGTTATTATCGTAGCTGCTGTTGATGTGATGATCACCGCAGCCGTGGATGTGCTGGTGCTCGTGCTTGTGTTATCCGTAGATGTTAACGATACTGAATTTGAGAGTGGTGTGTCAGGAGATCGTGGAACAGAAGATGATATTGATTGAAGCATCGTCGTTGTATATGTGGTTCCCGATATGACGGTCGTCACGGTTGTAGCCGGCTCAGTCCCATAATAAGTTGTAGTGGAGTCTGAAGAGATAATGTATGTCTGAGCACTCTGAATGGTTGTATAAGTTGTGCCAAGTTGAGTCACTGTTGATACCGAAACTGTTTTACCTGGTCCCGCTGTTGTGTACGATATGATCAAGGAAGTTATATAACTGGTTGTAGTGTAATCGCTTGTGATTGTGTAGGTTGTCTGGCTATTAGAGACAGTGATATCATCCGTTATAAGCGATGTTACCGGAACAACAGTGGTAAGAAAACTTGTATAGGTCGCAGCTGGTGGTTGGGTAGTAAAGTAGATCGAATTCGTGGCTGTATAGACAGATGTAGTAGTATAATCGTCAGTTAGGGTGTAGGTAGTTTGACTCCCTGTAACTGTTATATCGTCAGTTACTGCGAAGACTGTGGATTGGGTGAGAGTCACGTCATCGGTGACTGTTGTCGCCAAAGGCTGTATCGAGAAACTGGCATAACTGGTAGAAGTCGTTGTTGCCACAAATGTGTGACCTTCTGTCAGTGTGTACGTTGTCGAGATACCTGTTATAGTAGTATCGTCTGTGTAAACGGTAGTTTGTGACATTGTTGTCGTGATATCATTTGTGTGGGTGGCAGCCGCCGGGGACGAAATCTCAGTTTCATGACTGGTAGAAGTTGTCACCACTAACGCTGTATGCCCGGCAGTCACAGTGTAAGTGGTTTGGCTTTCCATTATTGTTGTGTCATCTGTGTATACACTAGTCTGCGAAATCGTCGTTGTGAGATCCTTCGTTTGTGTTGCAGCAGCCGGAGACGAAGTTTCGATTTCATGGCTCGTGGAAGTTGTCACCACAACCATAGTATGGGGAGCAGTAATTGTGTAGGTTGTCTGGCTCTCGGTTATAGTGGTATCATCGGTATATATACTAGTTTCCGACACTGTTGTAGTTATATCGTTTGTGTGCGTTTCAGCTGCGGGCTGGGTGGAAGTACTTGAAGTAGTCGTAGAAGTCGTCACTTGATCGACAGTATAAGACTTTGTAACTGTGTATATCATCGGCGGAGCAGTGTACGTAACATCGTCTGTGACGATGAGTATATTATCTCTCGTGACCGTAATAGGGTTTGTAACGGTTATCGCCGGCGTATTAGAATATGCGTTAGTGTATGTTGATGTGATAAGTTGGGTCGTAGTATAGTCTGAATCGATTGTAAATGTAGTATACGCATCACTGTACGTGATGTCGTCAGTAACCACAACCTGCCGCTGCAAAGTTGCAGTAACCGGGTTATAGACTGTGGATGCCCGGCTGAGAGTAGAGGTCCGATATTGGGTAACCGTAAATGGGTTGGTGATTGTAATTGTTTGACCGTTTTGGCTATATGTTACATCGTCCGTAACTATTATCTCTTGTTGGATAGTCGTTGTCACACCGGAATAAACTGTCGTCCCTTTGGCGGGAAGAGTGGTTGACGATGTAGACGTGAAAGTAAAATCCTCTGTTACCGTCAAGTCATTTGTCAGGGTATACGTCGTATATCGGTCACTAATAGTTATATCATCGGTTAGTGTGAAGGTTGTCTGCTGCGTCTTAACATATAGAGCTGTAGTTGTCGATGGCGGATGGGAAAGGGTAGAGATTGAAGTTGTATAATCTACGATGGTTAAGAGCGAGGTTGATGTCTGGGTTGTCGTTTGATCGCTATATGTTATCTGAGTTGTAATAACCTTAGTCTCTCCCAGGGTGGTATAAGAATCTTGCGTGGCAATGACGGTATCTGTAGTCCCGCTTCTGCTTGGAAGTTTAGTACTCGTAGAAGTAGTATAATCAATAACAGTGTAGTCGTCCGTAATAATCTCCGTAGTAGTTTCGTCGGTATATGTGAGGTCATTGGTAACGATTTTTGTAACGCCCATGGTAGTATACGAGTCATCGGTGGAGAGAATCGTGTTTGTCATGCCGCTCCGGCTTGGAAGCTTTGTACTCGTGGATATAGTGTAATCGATAATAGTATAATTATCGGTAATTACTTCTGTGGTTGTTTGGTCGGTGTACGTAAGGTCATCAGTAATTAACTTTAAAATACCCATGTTGGTATAAGAATTCTGAGTGGTGAGAATGGTATTTGTAGTGCCACTTCGACTTGGTAGTATAGTTTGTGTCGAAGTTGTATAATCTATGATGGTATAATCGTCTGTGATAACTTGCGTAGTCGTAGCATCGGAATACGTAAGGTCGTCAGTGACCACTTTAATAACCCCCAAGGTGGTATATATGTCGTCTGTTATTGACACGGCCACCATACTTTGGAATGTCCGAAGGGCAGTAATAGTAGTCATTACGGATATTGTAAAATCGTCTGTCTCTGTCCAAGTTGTCGTATCATCGCTAAACGTATAATCATCCGTGAGAACCCTTGCTTCAATAGCAGTAGTGTAGAAATCAGTTGTCACAATTTCAACCACCGCGCTCGGAGTACCAGCGTTCTCTGTTGTGATTGAAGTAGTAGAGATTGGGAGGGTTATATCTGATGTTATAGTGCTAATAATTGTGTTGTCGCCATCTAAAATAGTAGTTATATCTTCTATCGTGGTAAATATATCTTCTGTGATAAATGCTGTAATACCAGAGGGCCGTCGAGTTATTGTGGTATATTGAGTGACGGTTTGGTCATCGGTTATCACATAAGTGGTCTGATCATCACTGTACGTAGAGCCATTGGTTAACGTCAATACGACCGAGTTTGTAATCGTGGTCTCTTCCGTTATAGTCTCAGTACCGCTGATGGACCCAAGATTGAACTGCATATTTAATGAACCGGTAAGTCCAGTTCCGCTGGAAGTAGTGGATGTAGAGCCTGTAGACGTGGAATTTATGGAGTCAGTAGATGTAGAGGCTGAGGAGGAGTTGCCAATCGAAGGAGATAGCGTTGTCGTAATTGATACTGAGGTTAAAGACGTTGTAGAGCCAGTACTTGATGCAGAACCAAGGTTTACATTTGTGTTCAGCGAGTTCATTAAAATGCTGCCGGTTGCTGAGGTAGACCCCGAAGAAGTAACAGTTATTGTACTTGTAGTCGATAAAATCGACCCGGAGGACTGGCCTGTTGTTGTTGAACTAGTCACATCGCTAGTTATCGTTATTCTTGTAGTGACGGTTCCACCATTATTAGTCGTAGTAAGAGTAGGAGTAGCCAAATTTATATTGCTATTTAAAGAGCTGAGGGAATCAACGGGAGTGGTTGTAGATATAGAACTTTGAGGGCTCGCTGTGACAGTGAGAGTGACAGTTCCACCTGCCCCAGTAGCCGTCCCAGTGGTAGTGCTCCCTGTTCCTCCAGCAGTAGTTACAGCCGTCAATGCAGTCCCAAGATTGATATTAGTTCCGCTGAGGGAGAAATTTGTTCCACCTGTGGTAGTTGAAGGAGAGAATGTAACAGTGACAGTTTGAGTACTGGAACTATCAGATCCAGATCCTATAATCGTAGTTTTCAAAGTGCCTATCCCTGAGGATTCCGATCCAGATGACGTTGAAGTCGTACCAATCCCCGTGAAAAGGTTAGTATTTACTAATAATGAGCTCAGCCCGGTATCAGTCTCAGAGTTAGCGGAAGACGTAACGGTATCAGTTATCCAATCAATCTTATTGGTGTTAGGCTGAACCGTCAACGTTAGCGTATCATCCGTGGAGTAGTAGCTCACACTGTAAAGATGTGTGCCGCCCTCAGGAAGAGTAGTAGTCGAAGTTGGCGTTACGATTTCAGTGAGAATCCCGCTTGTAATGTAGAAAATACTCGTCTGGGTTTGACCACTTGTAGAAGAAGAAACTTGCCCAGCGCCAGTACTCGTTTGAGTGGCACTATTACCATTATGAACTGTGAGGGTAAGGGTCCCGCCCGTAGGCGTTGACGCAAGAAACGTGTTCACTTGCAGCGAAGAGAGTACGCTACCGGCAGATGATCCACTTTCTGCCGTAGACCTGGACCCTCCCCCGCCAGATGCACTACTCGAAGTCCCTCCACTCCCTCCAGAGGAGGTCCCACCAAAGGTATCATTCGTTACCTATTCGACTTATTAACACGATGCTATAGTCAAATAGACGCCAAGACATAAAAGCTGCTTACCTGTGCAATGTAACTAAAGAAAGAGGGTATATTGGTTCCCGTGAAAGACTCGGTCCCCGAGTCATAAGAGCCAGTGTCCGCGATCTCAGAAAAATAAGTGAACGCCCTCGCCCAGTTTGTCAAATTGGCTTTCTCCCAAGGTTCCAGATTCTGGAGAGAAGATCTATTCTTGTCGAGCCATGCGATTAGACGATCTATGCAACCGCTGCAAGCACTTGATCCTGTCGCAGACGATAAATCCCGTTCTGTTGTATTTGGATTCGTATCGCTGGAAGCATAGTCCAATGCCATTCCAACAGCACTTTTCTCGACGGGACCGCTCTTGTTATCTCCAATTGTGTCTCCGGGTAAAGACTCTTCGCTTCCCGTATCTATATTCTGATTTGTCAGTCTTTCGTATGCTTCTGTGGTATAGTCTCCTTTTGTATAGTCGCCTGTCGCTGCCTGCGCGACGGCTCTTCTTTCGCGTGACGGCGCTGTTGAGTCTCTCGGTATCGGTATCCTCTCGAAGGGAGTGGACAAAATTGATACCGGAAGCAGCAACAGCGACACGAGACCCAACGCTCGGTAAAGCATGATGTGCAAAAAACGTGAAGTCGTCGTATAGACGACCTAAAACCAATACCTTCAGCAGAAGATCGACGATTGAAGGATCTGCTAGTATTCCGTAGATCTTCAACGAAAAAAAGCACGAGGCCGCCAATAGACAGAGAATGGAAAGAGGGGGGTGTGGTTGTGAAGATCCGAAGGATTTTCAAGAGGGGTAATTGGATCCAGTAGGTTATAATAGCGAAACCACATTTTCCTCATGACAATCTATCCTGATGTGAATCTATCCTCTCAGAAATTGCTTACCTTGGTCCAATATTGACGGATCATCGGCGTAGAACGTGGAGAATATGCTGACGATCAACGGCATCAAACATAGGGCGGCGAGGTTTGAGCAATTAGTCCCATTGGGCTATCCTCGCAAGGGGATATTTTAACCAGTACCCTTATAAGGCCATTTGAGGCTTTCTGATCAATGGTCTAGCCCATTGAAATTTTCCCGAGGGATTTTTTTGCCTCAAAGCTATCGATATATCTAGAAAACCAGAGTTAGTAGCCTAAATGTAGTGATAGAAAATAAAGATAAACACATTGTGGCGTGATCCATAGAAAATCACAGAATGTCCAAAGTTCATTAGCCATAGCGAAGATAGAGCTGTACGGGTAGGGCAGCATAAGCTTTGGGGTGTTAAGTTAGAATATATATAATAAATTGCTATTATTACTGCAAACATAACAGTTGTGTTACAAGGACAAGATATATGAAATTTCATGAAACTCGTGTTGCATGTTGCATTTCCGCATAAATGAGGCTCTACCAGCTGATGATAGAACAGATCTCGAAGAGCAAATTACTGGTCAAAAGATTTAGAAAACAAGTGAAAAGCGGCTATACTCGGAATCACAAAGGAAATAAATACACTGCGCCATTCTTGTGGAAACTTGCTTATAAGTACTTATAACAAGATGGACAAATCAAGTAGTCTTGTCCAATCTGGCACCGGGAATGTGTTATTCATTCATACATATGGCTTTTTGGTAAGAACCGAGCGCGGAGAACGCCCTGGCACAAAAGTCTTACTCGTCGCATGTTTCAATTTTTTCCAAAAATTACCGCCATTATCCACCACCACTGGTGGTGCCGGTCTGAGTGCACTGGAAGCAGTAGGATTGTAAAATCCACGTGCATCAGGCTCGTACGTACTCGCAGTACGAGACCTTGTAACGGTTTCAGCAGCCCGGGGCACGGAAAAGCTGTGAGCCCGGCGCTCAGGGAAAGTCCCAGAACGAGCGATTGGAACTTGAAATCCGTCAGCACGAGGCATTGGAGGGCTAGCAGCATGATGTCCTTTAGATATGTTGATTCTGTCCAACATTGCAACCATATCCTCAGTGACAGCCGCCACCATGCCTCCTTCAGTGTGAGTTGGGCAGGTGCGCAATGTTCTTTGACCCTGCGACTCATAGAAGAACATGGAGACATCGAATTCATGGTGTGGGCCAGGAGCGAGACAAATCCGCTTCACCTTTGATGATTGCAACTGCGGCCAGCACCTATCGCACCAATTGAACCCCGGGAACTCTGGGGACCTCTTAGCGCTGGCCAGGCCAACGATCTTTCCACACAGCTTGTTCGAGCAGCATACGGTATTGGCCAGGCTTGGCCAATTCTTTTTGAATGAATAGGAACCTCTTTTCACCATTGACGCTCTGCTCTTAAGGCCCAACTTGGTACAAATGTGATTGCACTTGTGCGAAGAGAAGAAAAATTTGAAGCCTGCGTCACCCAGATTAGTGTCTGCGAGCTTGAACCGCTCCGGATCCTTCGTGTGAATAGCCGGATCAGTTAGCAGGTTGCCAACGCCCTGGAGATCGCTAACCAAAAAGCGTCCTTGTGACCGTTCAAATGTGAAATGGGAGAAGGCTTGTGCCGCCTGATTAAACTTGTCGTCCGGGATCTCGGCGTTAACATAACCGCAATTGTTGTTATATTTGATGTATTCGCCTTGGATGAAAGGCTCAAGGGATAAACACTCTTCCTCCGATGCCACTCCCTGCTTGCCCTTCAAGCACGTCGTCACGATGAAATCGATCGGATAGCTTGCAGCACCCGAAAAGGCGTTGAACTCGAGAGCAAAAGTTTTACACAGCGCTTGACTTCTCATGTCTTCAGCCAAGTGGGGAAGACCCTTTCCACCTTTCTTGAAAGCCTTAACGACGAACCGATCCTCGGAAGACATGATGCGAGCGTAAAATGCCAAGCGTGCAGCGCCTTGAGCGAATGGCCTTGACCGTTTATGGATGGTGAGCTCTGTGACGCTCATCTTGATATTCTCATCATTCGCCATCATGCTATCGAGGGTTGTAGGACCGTGTACTATAACATCCGGTGAGAATCCTTCGACCACTAGTGTTTCGTTGAGCCAGCCATGTTTCTCCCACTGCGGCGGGATGTTTTCCAGCGGGACGTCATCATCATCGTCTCCATCCTCGTGGATAGCTCCAAGCCCAAAGCCCTGACTTTTAAATTGTTTAACCTTCCCCGGTGCAAACCCGCGGACGGCCGTACGCGAAACCGAAGTGGTTACCATCTTGACAACCAAATGATGGAGGTCACTAAACTTAACGCCCAGTTGGGACTCTTCGAACACTAGCCCAGCCACAGTGCTACGCCCAGTTGAACCCTTGGTCCGACTGTAACTATTATATCTAGCTCCTTCGGCATGGTATATGTTGGAAACATGCAATTTGCATTCCGCGGAGGCATCGGCGTATATCTTGAGAAAATTGAAAGCCATACGATCAGTGAGCTCATTGATACGTAGAAGAGCATAGTTGATGCTAAGGCCAATCATCTGCGTGATTAACGCTCCATACTCATGGCCAGCGTCGGGGTTATTGTCTTCATGAGCGCCCAAGTCGTGATGTATGCGGCCGTGTGGCGGCGCATCCGCAATATGAATAACGCATCTGGTTGGATGTCTCCAAGATGCATTGATCGCTTGTCGAATTCCACCCAGGACATCTTCTGGTGTATCATCTCCACCAGTAGCCCTCAACGCGTCAATAAACGAGCGCACGTTATCACTCTCCGACGTGAAATCGAGAAATTGAATGTTGGGCGAATCACCGTGGTCCTTGTAACCCACCACGGCGATACGTACTTCTGCTTCGTTGAAGAAGGTGTCTTCGATATCTCGAACTATGCTCTTAACTTGATCTTTAGCAGCTTTTATGTGCCTATACATAGAGCTTGTAGTGTCGATTAAGAATAGCAAGTCGGTAGCACAGGCGTTCTTGAAGATTCCAGCTGTGGCACGTCTACCCGCTTCGGCCTTAGCCTTGAGCACATCGGTCTTGAGTTTCAAAAGACGAGATTCTTCGTCAAGGGCGGAGCGTCGTGCAACGCTACCCTCACGCTTTAACCGATTTACGACTGCACGTTCCTCTTGTAGCTGCTTTTCGAGCATTTGAAGCTTCTCGCGGGTACGTGATGTAGTAACATGGGTCTGAGAGGAGCCAGGGGTGTTAACAGGTAAGGTAGTAGCGGTCGACGAAGCCGATGTGCTATTACCGCCGAGTGAAGACTGCAGCATTGAATCTGCCATTGATCGGATTTCTTTGTCCGAGGTAATCGAACGAAACACCGAACGATGCGCAGGTGGTGGCTGCGAATACAGAGAGGATGACATATTGTCAATCGAAGTACCGAAGTGATCTAAAGGGTACCAATTGAAAAAAACGACAGTGTATTTGATAGCCGGTAGGTTCGAGTATACTGGGGAAAGGAAGCTCTTAAATGTAAGGGGAGGGGGTGCATGCCGGTGATAGTGAAAATGATGCAACAAGGCTTCATGCTTTGGCGAGAGCCCCGCCGGGTTTTAACACACTTTTTCTCTCATTTTAGCGACCAATCAATTCGTTGCTTGGAGGAGAAGCAATTGTTATCATGCAGATTGATCATTTTTCGAATTTGGCCAGCCTGATATTGAAGGTTCAGCCCCAGTTGGTTTGGCTGCCGGTTTCGACCACAACTCTCAGATAGGACCATTTGTTCAACGGGGCTCCAATCGAAACGACTCCAAGAAGCAGTAGTAACTTCTAGCCGCTTTGGTTCTGTCTACCAAGAGTTTTTCCAGTACTTGCCGTGAACGAGATCACACCTGGGAAGTCGGCGAATTGACATACTGATATATCAGTTGTGAGGGTTCAGCCGCCAACTCGGGCGCCAATTACTATGTAATTTCCAGCGATTCAACCTCCAACTTCAAGATTCGTTTGAGAAGCTCTACGACGTTTACTCCAAACTAATCGATCAGTCAATAGTCTGCTCAGTATTAAAGTATGGCAATCAACAAGTTGATAGTTGATTTGAGGCTAAGCAGAGAGCTCATTGTTCGAGTGTTCAGGTCGTGGTGTTGTTGTGTTGTAGCTCCAGTGAGCTGTTGCGGGTCTAAGCTCAGTCAGGCCTTAACTCGATGACAAAGGCCCCACCTGGTTTCCGAATATGACCAAAGCCAGGCAATCCTCCATCAATGTCTCGTCTGAGATATTCCAAATCCTCAACTTTTCTTTAATCTAAAAGTTAATCAATCAATCACTTACATCTTGCCCATAAATAATATGTCCAATCCTGAATCTTCCGAAGACCGCTCGCGGCTGGCTGCTTCCAAAACCTCACCCGGCCGAATCCATTTGTGGGATCTTCCGGTTGAAATCCTTCGAGAGATCATGGGATATGTACGTTTAAACCTGTCACCATCACACTTGCACAAAATGCAACACAAGAAGACACATTCTCTCCTCATACTTTGTTTGAATATAACTTATAGTGTGACAATAAATCTCTTGGCCAACTTCGAATCACCCACCCCAGGATAGGCGCAATAGCCGCGTCCTTTCTCTTCCGAAATCTAATATTCCGTCTCAATACTTTAGACGCTACGACGGAGACGCTGAGAACGATAGCACTCATATCTCTTGAAGATTTTCCTTTTTTGTGGCGAAACGTACAAAATCTCGTCATCGATGAATATGACCTGAGCTTTAAACGCCGGTTTGAAACCCCCAAAACGAAAAGTGGGTTAGAAGAAGATGGCAGGCAGCTTCAGAACTTTATATGCGGTATGAAGAGGGTACGCCGGTTGAAGTATGTTCAGACCCTCGAGTTATCGCATAAACCGGATGCGGAACTCCTCCATAATATAAGCTTGACTCATTATTAATTGTAAATGTGGTTCCGGTGGCAGATGGTTGTTGCCTTTACGCCACCGCCCTTTAGAAATCGACCTTTCTGAAATCGCAGGTTCTCTCACTCACTTAGAGATCACACCTGTTAGGCCCTGGCAGAACCATGTACACGAACCACTAATGCCATTGGATCTGTTCCCGCAAGTCAGTGGTTTTAACAATCTAGCATCCCTTAGCATAGTCTTCACGGATGCCAGAGATATCCATGCGTTTATTTGCCTACCCAGTCTGAGATACCTCACTTTTGATGCCCGAACGAGCGTGCAACTAACAGTTATCGATTTCTTTAACGCCCAAACCGTTCCATTTTCTCTCCGGACACTCATCGATAACAAAGGAACCAGAAAATCCGCTCTGACCGCCGGTTTCGTTGACAACCTAACCGCTCAATATCTCACCAAGCTCCAAATGCTGAAGCTCAAGATCGGGCAAAATAACCATAATACAACTAATCCAGAACCCAAACTCGATATAATAGAACTCATTTGGCCATCACTTCTCAGCCGTTCCATTCATCTCCAAAACGTTGACGTGCATGGCTATTCACCAGCGTTATCAAGGTACCTTACCTCTTACGAAAACACCATCGAATCTCTGCATATTACACTCTGCTTGGGTAGAAAAGAATATAGCAACCCTGCAATCCACGACTACGCAAAATTAGAGATGTTTATGGCACAAATTTGGTACCGGGTTATCCCTGTTCATCTATCCACATTAAAAAGATTAGTTATTATGCCATGGGCGTCAGATTCGGAGCTCTTGATTTCCCCTCACGACAGCCATTTGAAAACATACCAACCATGGTGGACGAACGGTGAGCTAGAGGTGTTGAAGAATTGTCCCAAGCTTGAATACCTCCAAATCGGCTCCTTTGCAGAGCCAGGCGTTGCAAACAGCTTTTTGCTAAGAGACACACTCAATCTGGCTCTTCGATTACCATCTCTTACAAAATTCAAATATCATTTATCAGGGTGGAACCGACCAGTGCCCTCGGCCAACCTAGGCCCTTCCCGCGCAAGAGATCGGTCAATATACTGGCAGACAGTGGAAGCGTTGGCTGATTCTCTACGCCTTATACGAATATATGCACCCGATGTACCTGAAGAGAGAGAAGCGATGCTGTGCGTTCAGATAATGCCGTTTGATGGTTCGACCCTGCAAAAAGATATGGGATTTTGGAAACTCGGTATTTGCTATCGGGCTCGATCGTAAAATTATAATTTCTAATAGTATTTGTTTGTATTTTTTAAGGTCTTGAGCGAGCTTGTTTGAATTCGGGACGGATAATTTGTTAAATACTTGCGAAATGACAATCTGTACTCAGGTGAAAAGTTATTATCAAGAACTCAGAGCTGTCGATTACAAGCCACATATAGTAAGTAAATAATATAGGGAAAGACGCAGCAATGAATTTAAATATCCTGTTTCGATATATATTTTCGTGTGTTGCTTTTGATTCTGTTTGATTTTCGTACTAACTATACGGAACGGAGTATATTCAACCCCTTTAATCTTGAAAGCGAAGATTAGAAGGACTGGTTAAAATGAACTTTCCTTTGAAGCTAACATAGCCGAACCGCCGTGATCGATGCAAGCACCGATAATAAGATAAGTTATTAGATGCAGCGATTCCACCGACGCTCCATGGCAGAGGCGGCGGCGTCGACGATCCAAATCAGAACTGTAGTTCCCGACTTTGTAAAAACCTTAATCGATTGTGGAAATAACTAACCCGCAACGAATATTTCGTACCACCGCTTCCAAATTTTAATTTAAATATATTTTTGCAGAGATTGCAGGCACTTTGGCAAAATTTCCTTAGGTTTCACGTCCACAACGACGACACACCAGAATTGAAGACGGCTGATCATCCTTGCGCGGCTTGATTTTCCGAATGGATTCAACGGCTGCCGGACTGGGAACCTCGCGTACCTACCGATCTTACATTTAACCCGAGCTTCGACTTCTCGCGACTTCTCGCTCACCAAAAATCGTCCACGAAACATATTATTTTGCCAACCATATCTTGGAATATTGGAGATTGTACTGCGTAGTGGAGTAATAATAATAATCATAATCATAGAGCGAGAAGATAATGAGAAAGAAATAGGGGGATTCAAGGATATGCGTTCGTAAGCAATTTCCTCACAATTATATTCGAGGTGCTCCAATTACCGCGAAAGAGCGGGGAGACCGCAACAAGAGCACAGAGCTTTGCCCAAAGCCATAATTAAGCTGTGGATCGGTGCACAGAAAGCTGCGTGCCCAGCACAACGCCCTTTTTTGCGTGTGAGGCCGTCGTGACCGACTGGAGATCCACTGCCTCGTTAATGCCTGTCTGCCATACCACGGAAATGAAAATCAACATCTACAAGTATCTGATGTCACTTTTTGTCTGTTCAACGTCAGCTCTCCTCAAATTTTTCTAGGGTTGAAACGTATTTAAATATTTCTTGCCAGCGGGATATCGAAGGTGGACAAGCTTGCAAGGAGGCCTGTCGATAACGAGGCTCATTCAACCGAAAAACTTGAAAATTCTTCATGATCGCCAGTTCAAGCCACTTCGGAAAGAAAACTTGGACACTGACAGCTCCGTCTGATAGGTTCATTGGCTGACAAGGGGATCTTGTTTGTGGCTGACCCCAGCTCCCAACCACCCAAATCCGTCCAGTGCACCTCTTTCATTGGTCAGTCCCTCCTAAAGTTCGGCGTATCGAACTCGGCAGAAAAAAACAACAGGCAATCGGCATCCAGGATTGTTGTACGTCTTGACACGGAGTTATAGAACAATTAAGTTATGGCCACAGAAAAGAAGAAAAGTGCGATTATGCAAGTGGAAGATTCGTACCCACCTTTCCACTTGGTAATATGCAAGAAACCATTTCTCGCGCAGATCTAACAAAGAAAAAGCGCTTTGCTCTGGAATATCACAGAGGTGTATTTAATACTCGCCCTTTCCGCGTATCTTCAGTTACCTATTCTCCCCATCCTCCAACCCACTCTCACTCTTTGTATCCAAGTAAGAGCATTTAGTCTCAAGTCTATCGCTTTAATTCCAAACAAGGAACCAACATTCGTTCACAGCCGCTCACTCTCTTCCTCAATACTCAACCTTGATCAAATACTATTTAATTCCCAATCCATATAATAACCCAAACTTTCAAAATGCGATTCACTGCCGCCGTTCTTTCCTTCGCTGCTCTTGCTGCTGCCCAGGGTATGTATCCAAAGTTTCAAAACGAATTTCCAACTCGACCGTTTGCTAATATAAAATGGGTTGCAGAAACTATCTGGGTCATTGAGACTGTCGTCGGTACCAACTGCGCTCCTACCGGATACCCAACTATCGCCCCTACATATGTCCCCAGCAATAGAACAACCACCGGCTCTCCCTCTTATTCGAGCCCCGTGTACGTCCCTCCAGCACGAAACGCAACAGCCACCCCCACTGGAGGCCCTGCTGTCTACCCAACATCTACACCATCTCAGTCTCTCGGACCCGGCTCCGGCGCTGGTTCCATCCTACCGGCTTCCGGCCTCGCTTTGGCTGGTGTTATCGCTGCCATCATGGCCGCTGTTGCTTAAGTTTGAATCTATCCGCAATATCGCTTTGATTGGGCGACAGTCATATCTCCCTCTCTTCCCTCTCTCGGCATGATATCACTCGATCAGGATATAGGACTTGGCCAAACGCAGATACGAGTCAGTTTTGAAGGATTGTTCAACGAAATATGTCTTTACCATAATCATTAATCTCTTTCTTCTTTGTATCATAATTTACTTTCTACATTTCATTTCATGTCTCCTCGACGAACATCTATTCAAACCTCACTCCCTAAATTCAATCAAAGGTCTACCTTACCTTTTCAATTTTACAAATGCAGAGTATCATGTCGTATCACATTGTGATGAAATCTCAATTCGAAATCTTTGGGAACCTCAAACCTATTCGCTTTCTCGCTATAGAACGCTTAACTTATAGTTTTGATTCCGATGCGCTATCGATAGAGTGAGGTCGTTCCTGCACTTTTGTTCTTTGGTAAGCGACCGCGCGGGCAGATGCAACCTCATAATCTCCTAACTAGCTCTGAGCTTAATCCACACGCCAACCGAGGGCTGCAGATTTGAGAACACTTCGGTTGAGAACTACCACCTCATAAGGTCGAATTGTCTCTTTTTTATCATTTAAAAGAATTGTTTTTCTTATGAATTTGAAGACTTTCAGGTATTTGAGATCACTTGCGTGATTTAGGAGAGAGAGAGAGGGAGAGAGAGAGAGAGAGAGAGAGAGAGAAAAGATATTAAAAATAAGGGGCTGGGACAGGAAATGGCACATGGTCAACACAATCACTTTTTTTCAAAGAAACAGTTCCAAATTCAAACTGTAATAATTCGCATACTTAGTTAATAGCAGTAGTTAAAGCGTTTAACAACAAAATTAAGGAAACTACTCAGCATTCTCCAGCTTCATCGAATACCTTAGTAGGGCCCCTCACGATCTCCAAGCTCATATCATCGAATCCACCCCCTACCCAACACAGATTCTCTCAACCACCACTCAATATCATTACGTTGGATAACTACAGCGCTAACCTCGAAAATCGGACCGCAAGCTTCCTCGAGGTACGGAAGGTGAGAGAAAGTTAGTTGGAAATCGTAGTCTACTTGTCCGTGTACCTGCGTTGTTTGTGACTCTGGCAGTGATGATGGGGGGAGGAGAGAGCGCTTTATGGATGTTTGTGGGGTTGAGATAGATGATGATCGTTGGACCTTCATGATTGAAATTTTGCTATCAGACAAGCGGGACGACCCACGCGCCGGATACTTGTCGTGAAGTATTTCGAAAGTCATATCGCAAGCTTCTGTTTAAAAGAGTATGCATGATACCTATTGGCCACCTCCTCTAAATGTAGATAAATAAAGAAAAGGCAGCAGAGAAGATTCGTCACGTTGTAGTTTTAGGTGAGATAGTGTCAGATCGAGAATGCGTCAGGCGACGCAATTCGACGTCGCGGTAAGATTCGTTTGTAAAGAAAATAGGTCGCAGAGAACAGCAGCGCACTGACCAACGAAAATTGTCGGAGAAATGATGGTTCACATTTTTGAACTTGTGAGCCTATAGATCTAGAGAACTGTATCTACATATTTATCTTTCTTTAGGTTTTCATTTGTGGTTGAATTCACACCGACGTATCTGTTGGTCAAATAGGTTGAGTGAAAAAGCTAGGTTACTTACAACTGAAGGAGGGCACTGCAGAAAATCTTAGATTTTTGTCATATCGAAATGGTTATAACGATAAATCTATTTCTATCGATATAACGAAACTAATCGACCAAATTCTTAAAGTTGGAGTATCAGTAGACATTATATCAAGTTTGAAGAGACTGGTTTGCTTTGCATCAAGCTATGCAACAGGCCTTGACACCATTCTAGGTCATAAAATAAAAAAATGTATTCGTATATTATCAGCGTAATATATGCCTTTTCCGACAGCCTCAGATAGCTTCGTAAGGAGTTCTGCAAGCATGAATTGATTGCTTTGGAAGTGCAAGTTTGTGCTGCCTCACAATCAGCAACAGTGCAGCCCCTCTCCAGCGCGGTAGTCCTAGATAAGTCTGCGTTGCGTGTGTTAATTTCGACCACAGCCTGAGCGCTGGTACGATATTGCGAACGAAGCCGGATCTAACCGCTGATCGAGAGAATATTACGACATCAACTATTAAAGATAGACTAGTCAAGTAAGCATCTCCTTCAAAGTTAACTTTTGATGCTTAAATTGTCAGCTGACAAACTCTTGTCTCCGCAGTGTAGCTATAGCTTCCGAATTGCTAAGCAAAGAATACGTTATCGGGCTGTTGAGACCCGGAATTCTTCGTGTATAAAAGCTGGTTAGATTCCCAGTTTAACTTTTATCTGCCGCTATTAAATAACACAAATTCATCAGACGTATACGAACAACCATTGCGAATCCCTATAAACTTGTCCACCATGAGCACGATCAAGCGAGTAACCTTGTTCAAGGTCCCAGACGAAGCCCACCAAGAGGCCATTCTTAATCAATACAAGCTATTAGAAGGACAAGCCTTAAAGGTACGCCCCGTCCGCCTTTGTCTTAATATCTAGAAGGAATATATGCTCACAGATAATATCACTAGGACGGCAAACCGTACATCCTATCGCTCAGCGCCGGCAAGACGAAGGACGACCCGAGACGCAAGGGATTTACTCTCTGTGCCATTAGCGTGTTCTCCAGCCTAGAGGATATGCAATACTATGACACAGAATGTGCGGCGCATAAGGCCTTGAAGGAAGTTGCTGCCGGGAAGCTAGAGGAAATGCCGTTGACGGTGTTTATGGAAATATAGGAAGTTAAATTGTAGCCAGAAAAGTTTTAATTACGTCTTGATTGAATAATCGAATGAACCACATCTAGGACTAGAATCCATCAATTGAATTATTTCCAAGAGGATGATAGATACAGCTAATCGATAGCGTTCCCGCGCGTGACGGCCCGAACACGCTGAACATTATAATATATATTATATGAGACATCCTGAGGAGTGCAAATGGCATCATTGATTTTTGATAAACCATTCCATTTGAAGTAGATTTGCCATGATATCCACAAATACTATATTCACTATGTTATCAAGCGATATTACCAGCATCAAACTGGAAATTAGCCCAGGCTTTTCCGAGATCCACTTGAACGTAGCTGTGATTGGCTGTGAAGAGCAGCCTTTGCTCTTTCTAGTTAGAACGAAGTCAAAATTCAAGCCGAAAGCGAGTTCGCAATCGCAGATTGGAGTGTCATGTAGCTATCCATCTGCCGCCGAATTCGCAAACAACTGAGTCCATCTCCTTCATGATATCGCTGGAATCGAGTAGACGCAACCGGTTGGGTGATGCACTAGTGAAAGGTGCTTCTAAATTCTCAGTCCTTTTTTTTTGTTTTGAACGCGTTGTGAAATTAAGCCGCGATGGACCCTGAACTCCAGAAATTTCGCCAAAAGCACGCCGCCACCACCTCTTCGAACAATGAGCACCACGATGCTCTTTCAATTAGGTCATCATCTCCTTCCAGAGGAGTCACCGACCCAGATGCGATCGAAAAGACACTTTCCAAGCGATCGGAGCCTCGACAGCGACGCTCGAAAGACGGCAACAAAGCTGGTGCGCCAGGAGATGATAATGCAATCACTCGCGAAAAGACGCAGGAAAGCGTCTACGAACCTAGGAACCCTTATACTTACGCAGGCGCCCGAGGATGGCGTAAATATCGCCCTCTCCGCCCGTTCCGAGGCATATACCACGATATAAAACGACGACTGCCGTACTATCCCAGCGATATCACAGATGCTTTCACGTATCGGGCGGTGGCTAGCACTATTCGGATATACTTTGTCAAGTCAGCCATTCAACTTCCAATACGTAGTAGCTGTCGAAGAGGAAGCTGACAACATTCTGTCACGCAGTCTACTACCCGCATTGGCCTATACCATCGATATGTACCGGAGAACCGGCCAATTTTACGGCATCAACGAGGGACTTCTAGCCTCAGCCTTTGCAGCCGGCGTCTTTGGCCTATTCAGTGCGCAGCCTATCACTATCGTTGGGTCCGTCTCCCTCTTATCAAGCACCTTTCCCCTGAATACCAATTAACATTGTATTGATTATTCGTAGAGTAACAGGTACGCATTCGGGCTCTATGAAGCAACCCCTTAACATCTCCCGTCGGAGCCATATTAATCCGCTCCAGGTCTTATCTCGCTGTTCAACTACACGATATACAAGATAATCACACCCTACGATGCTACGATATACCCGCAATTCATGGCATGGGCCGGAATATGGACCGCTATTTTCCACTGGCTTACAGCGATTACAAACCTCTGTGATTACATGCGCTATGTGACCGACTTCTCCAGCGAAACCTTCGGCATGTATGTTGGGATTATATATCTGAGTATGGGTGTTTCCCTAATCACCTCTTTGGAAAAGTAGCCCGGCTAACAGCTATGAAGTTAAGGGAGTTGAGGAATTAGTAGCAGAGTTCGACTCGAGCGCAGCGGGCGGCTACCTAGGGATTGTTGTCGCGACGTTGTACTTTGGCTCTGTCTATACTCTTGAAAAGTTTGGCTCTGGTCTCTTCTTCAACCCAACTGTTCGAGGTTTCGTCGCCGATTACGCCTACCCTGTAAGACCAATCAAATACAGAACTTGTTCGTGGTGGGCCTTTACTGATTTGGCGTTCTCAAGATTGCAACAATCTTCTGGGTTGGTTTCTGCCATATACCGGGGAATTTGAAAGATACGCACATTCAGTTGCTACCAATAACGCAGGCTTTCCGACCCTCAACAGATCGAGACTGGGTTGTAAGTACATAATAGGGCTCCAATTTCTGCTTTTATTATATGATGGCATGCTAACAAGTTGATCGCAGATCGACTTTTGGAACCTCGAAGTAAAATGGGTGTTCGCAGCTATGCCCTTCGGGTTCTTGATTACCATACTCTTCTACTACGATCATGTAAGGGCCTACGTCGTCATTTCTCAAGTTTTAGCAAAGCTCTAACAATCAAGAATACAGAACGTCAGCAGCTTAACAGCCCAAGCGAAACAATACCCTCTCAAAAAGCCCGGTGGATTTCACTGGGACTTTTTTCTACTCGGCTGCACTTCTTTCGTCTCTGCGGTAATCGGTATCCCTCTCCCCAACGGTCTCGTCCCTCAAGCACCCGTCCATACAGACTCACTATGCGTGTACCAAACCGACCTGCAAGTTATCAGGACAGAAGACGTTGAAGGGGAGGAGATCCGAAGACCCAAAGTGCGAATCTTAAACGTAGTGGAACAGAGAGTCTCGCACGTCGCGATGGCGCTGTTACTTTTTGGGACTATGTCAAGGCCTTTACTCGTGGTGCTAGGAACTATGCCTCGGACAATCTTTGCGGGAGTGTTCTTGACCGTTGGGGTAATTAATACTCCAAGTTAAACCCATGTTTTTTAAAGGATGAATTTGACTAATGCCACTCATGTGCACAGTGGGGCTCAATCGAAGGCAACGGAATAACCCACAAACTCGTACACCTTCTCAGCGAAAGCCGCTTTCGTCCACCAGACGACCCTCTCCACAAAGTCCCCTCCAAGAAGATCGCACTTTATATATTCCTACAGCTCATCTCGGTCGCCATATGCGTCGGCATATCACAAACGGTAGCAGCAGTCGGATTCCCCGTGTTGATCTGTGCGCTGATACCGCTGAGATGGGTCTATTTCAAACGGTGGTTTACTGAAACTGAACTTAGCGCAATGGATTCGTTGACGGCAGATAACCCAGTTGTGCTGGCAAGTTTTGGGGGCAGGCCAGAGGGAAATGGGGGGATGGCGACCGGGTTGGCGAGAGTGGAGAGCGCGAGAGAGTATAAAGAGAGGCATGGTGGTATCCAGAGGCAACGGGCGGGCAGCTTTCACGTTTAGTTACTTTGCTCCCTTCGTAGAAGGTCTTCTTGCACATATTAGAATGGAGGTCAGGGTAGGCTATAGATGCTAGAATCAGAAGCTTTAATGTAGAAGTTGGAGGATGGAAGTATAATGGACAATAGAATGTTTATTGTAAACCAAAATCTCAACGAGTTAGCTATAGATTTGATTATTCGAATGATACTGGTGTTGCATAAATAGGATGTCAAGCACCGCCTGTTCCCAAACTTAAAAATACTTAGCTACCCGCATTGTCCATTAACTGCTGCCCTGCCGAAGAGGCTCCAAGCATAAACCGTGGCGAGTCGGTCTGCACATAAAAACTCCTGACAATCCTCGGCTTCTTCAATCGAGTACCCGCAAATCCTGAGAGGTCGTACACCTCATGGGGTTTATTCAACGGTTTGTTGAAGTTCAAGTTGACACGGCCGTCTGGGAGAGGGCTTGGGGTGAGTCCCTCGCAGGTGGTATCGTTGTACAGGTAAAGAGTGTACGATCTCGGGTTGAAAACTCCTTCGATGAAGCTGTATTCGATCAGCTTGTCGGAAACTTCTGAAGGGTCGCGAGAGCCGGAGAGGTATTGACTGTCCACGTGCTAATATGGAAATACCATATGTTAGTAGAATAGTCGGTATCAAGGAGATCAGGGTGAGTATTTCGTGTTCATATATCATGTAACAATACCATAGGTATATGAAGTATTTCGCAATATATCATTCCGTTTTTTTCATGCCGTCGTGAACATGCTACGTGCTACGCACAAAAAAGAATTCTCAGGTACATACTTTTTTCTATACCCAAAAGTCAGCATATAAAATGTACCTCCTTAGGTCGTTTCAACTTACATTTACAGGAGTCCAAACATCCCTACATTTGTTTGTATGTGTCGGAATGCCTTTGTAATTACCCAACCCGCCCGTCATGCTTTGCTCGTATGTTTCCACACGAGTAGCATTACTTCCGTCCCCAGAGAATGTGAGTCGCAGAATCCACGGCCTTACTAGCTTACAAAAGAGTAGGAAGAGCAACACTGTCAGGCGTGTAGCAATAAGCGTCTTGGGCGTCCTCATGGCGGTAAGCTTGAAGTTGATCTCGCTCGGCTCACGAAATTACAACACTCTCACGGCTAGATTTTGTGTTGTCTACCATTTACATGTAGGCTTGTTAATTAAAACCAGGCTTGAGCATTCGAGATTTTAGCTCATTAGTCGCTAGGGCACATGAATGATCGCGTTTTTTTGAGCCAAATTATATACATGATTAAAGTGTTCGAGACTCGAATTCTCTCCCCATGCGATACGCACGCGAAAATCGCGTGAGCTATATTTCAAGGTTCACACACCCCAGAGATATAATCCAACTGGCTATCAATATATCGTGGATGGTTCGCCCCTCGTGATATCTCATCAGAATACATCCTAGGACCCTTTGTAAAATTGTAACATATATCGCAACTATGCGATCTAATATTCTCCTGCTTACGACCACAGGGCTTTCGAGCCTGGTGGCGGCCCGATACTTGCCCGCCGGATATACCAATCAGAAGCTCTTGATAAAACGACAGATGGAGGACACCGGCACCAACAATAATAATCCTTTCATACCGCTACCCGTCAGGATCAATTTGGCTCCAGATGATGGCGAAGGGGGCAACGGCGGAGCTAATGACGGTGAAGGGACTCCGTCATTCTCGAATTCAGAAAACGATAGCGAGAATGGGAACGGTAACGAGGACCAACAACTCAACATCCCTCCTCCCGTATTCTCGAATACTAGTCTAGGGAGTGCTTTGAACGAAATCGATCTAACCAGCCTCCAAGAAGGCCCCGATGTCATAATATCGAATCCAGCTTCACAGAATCAGGGTGGTGGCGGCGGACTAACAAATCCAAAAGGTAATGACCTGGAAGAATATCCTTATGCCTCTTTCATTATAGATGACTTTGAGCCGTCATGGGATGAATTACCGACTGTCAAGCGGAATCCGAATTACGGAAAGCCTCCACAAGCTACGGTAGCAAGAACAGGACTCCGTCCTTTAGATCAGCCAAAATATGATAGGCAAGGGAGGCGTATGGGCTTAGTCCTCAATGAAGCAAAGTGGGTCAAAGGCTGGGAGGTTGAAGATGTTCATCCTTATTGGGGTGTCATACAGCCTGGCCATGATATTACTGAGGAGCCTCGATATCCTGACGATGGTGGTGATGATGATTTGCCAGTGGAAACTTACACGCAATTATTAACTAAAAGTAGACAGTTGAAGGATAAAGCGCCGCTGAGGTCAGAGGCTGCTGGAGACAACCTCAACGCCCAAATAAAAACCATAAGTGAGATTGAAGTGGCGGTGGGGGGATGTTTTTGAAGTACGTATGCAAGGTAGATTTGCTAACTATTTGTAGTGTTTGGTGGCGTTGTAGAACCTCAGCCCGCGGATAACCAAGCCGGATCTCAATCCGGATCGGGTTCTGAAGGTGAAGGGCGAGACCGTTTTATCACTGCGATACCGCCAACCCGACAGCAGCAACTTCAGATTGCTCGAGCGAAAATAGCAGACGAGTTACTCAGTGAATCGCCTGAGAAATCTCAATCAGTTAATCGATTTGTGGCAGACAGCCAAGGCGGAGAAGACTCCTCACAATCATCCAATGACGCCAAATTTGGCGAGAATTATGACCAATTCTTAGAAGAAGCATTTGCGTCTACAGAAGATACATGCATAATACCGCAAAATATACCTGCCACTACAGAGGATATCAAAACAAAAATTACAGAGGATGTATCCCGATCACTCAACGAAATCCCGGAATCACCGGCCAGTCGCAGCGGTCTAGCTGCTTCTATCGATACCAAGTATGTGGACAAAAAGATTACTTCTCTTAATGACCTCTCCAGACAGCGGCCAAAGTTGGTAGTTGCCAACGATGAAGACGAAGAAATAAAGGAAGATCCCAAGTTAAAATCACAAAAGACGGTGAAAACCCAAGCCGCTTTGAATCATGACCCTAATCTTTATTACTCCGAAGCACCAATGGACTTATTACAAACTTATGGTGGATACGCCGGAACAAGGCTCCCAAAGGAAGGAACACAGGGAAAATTCAGCAAAGTCACAAGCTTGATAACATCTATCCCAAAGAGTGCGGGTAAAAAGGCTGCAAATGCCCTCCAGAGCGTTAGGAGGAGACGCAAGGCAGTCAACCAGCCACCTACGAACCAGATTGCCAGCTATCCGAACACGTTTTACCAAAGCCCTAATACTATCCAATCCGCAAAGGATGTTTATAATGTGCCTATAATTACGTATAGTGCAAACGCTGATGAGGATGAGGATGATGGTAAACCACGGGGAAAGTGGCCGGTATTGCTACCCTAGTTTACTTCTTTAGATTGAATCTATCTCTTCGAAAATAGAGGAGCTAACAAATGATGTCCCCAGAGCAACTATTTCTTTTAGTATCCTCCTGTCGTCGGCGCCTACGCAGCTAGCTAGCGAAGCTAGACGGAGAGCCGAGTGCCGAGAGCCAACCGCCAACATTTCGACTCCTGAAACTTAGTGCACAATAAAGCGGGTAGACTACCAAAGACGGTTCCGTGAAACACTAGTATAAGAAATGTCCAACGCTAAATTGGTACAAAGCCAGATGGTTTCCAAGACAAGTGCAGGACATATGGTGACAACATAGGCACAAAAGATAGATACGTGTTCAGTAACTGAGTAGTTGTTTTAAACATTTGTAGATAGGCGGGATGAGTCGTGCCTGGGGGCGGGAAATACTTAAGCTGGTAATATAGAATTCCGGCTTATCGACTTTGCCGATCGAATTGGCATCATGTAAAACTATATGAATTACATTTGGATGAAGTAACAAGATCTTAAGGATGCTCAGCGTTGCAACCATCTCTGATTTGCTGGGCCTCTGCACGGTATCAGAAGCTTGGCGCAAGCTGACAATACCTATCTCCTCAACGAATATCTAATCATGTCCGATGAGTGAAGTGTATAAAAAAGAGCTATACTTTCAAAGCACTGCATCCCTCCAAGAGCCACTGAATAATTCTTTGAGTAATAGTTACTTAAGAAAGTTAAGAGATAACCTTTTTTTTTGTGTGGGAATTTTAGTTTACTGAATATAAGCTCAATATGACTATAATATTTTGTAGCTTGTATTATGCTGCGGAAAGCACAATAATCAGCTACCCAGACGAAGTATTGCTGTAAGGCTTCCTGTTGTTTTGACTAATCGAGAAATAGGGTTCCATCGAAAAGTCTGGGCCTGCATCTGCCTTGAACTAGCTAACGTTGAGCAGTTTTCTTGGGTTACGTTAAAGTCTGATGCCGGAAGAAGGAAAGTCCTGTACTTCGTAGTGCTCCTTTTTTTAGCATCTCTTTCGCAAAAGGAGCTCATTAGCTGGGCCTTCAATCTATCGACACCTTGAGCTCGGATGAAATGTGCGGATATCACATATTGGGAAGGCAGGGAGAAGGTTCCTTATTGGCAGCTCGTATCTGACACCAGAGTGTTGCACCCAGATTGAGCGGCAGGCCGCACGTTTCAAAAGCATGACCCGAGATTGTGGCATGACGTCTCGCCGATGTAATGAATCTTGCAAAGTTGTATATGCTCCACCGAGATTGCCTTTCTACATAGAGTCTGATGGTGCGATTATGAGCAGAGTACCTCTCGCGGAACTGGCTTGTGGCTTTTTTTCCTTCTTTTCTTCTCCCTTTTCTCGGCATTTCTGCCGAGTCGCACGCAGGGTGTTTAGGGCAGGGGAAAGAGGAGAGTTTTTCCTTTTGATTGGAACATATAACCTCAATTAATTTTAATACTGTGACTTCATAATAAGTGGGTGGGACTCTAACTCGTATTATTTGAGTGTTATGAAAAACCGCAAGCCCTATGATGTAAGATTGTAGACGTCGATGGCGGTAACCTCAGCTGCCAGTATTTACGGTCTGATGTCCTATTGTGATCTTCAATCGGTATATATTGTAGATCCGTTACCACGTAACAGGCTTATGTTGATTTGATGCAAATAATGGAAAAGATTTCTAGGAGCCGCCCGAGCTTAACGTTAGACCATCCGCAATTGAGCTCTCAGCCCAGAAACACGTTTCTAAAAACGCTCGGAGCCGGCACATTTTTTCACAAACCCAATTTCCATGCCAAATTCGAGGAAAGTCAGAAAGGAAGGCATATCCTGAATGGTTTAGTGAATTAAGGGTAGACCAATTCTTTCCGTCTCCAAGGCTCCTGCCAAACCATTGGCCTTTGAGCCATGGTATTGGCCGAGGAGATTAACTGTTTCTGGATTACGTTTTTGGTGTACGAAATTCAGACGAGAGTGTAGTGCGTGTGTGTGCCCGAGTGAGGCTGTGTGAGTTCTGTTTCGTTTTCGCTTCTTTTAAAATTTACCCCTTAAAATTGGTCCACTCAGCGCTGCAGAATTGTCACCTCTGTGGGTCAGCTCTATTTTTTTGCGTTGTTCGCTCGATCGGTCGATCGTCAGACCACAGGCTTTCTAGACCTTCTCAGTGCTTCTCCTGGTTGGGTGCTTATGCGCGGTTTGACGACCAGCGTTTGAGTTGAGGTTGCAGAGAACAAGGGTGGTGAAAGTTATCTGCAAAAATATCTGCACACTCTCAGGGATCAATGCCCTTAATGCGTCAAACAAGAGGAACCAAAGGTGCAAAACAAACAGGAAAATAGTAAAAAGAAGCAGAAATGGCAGCTATCATAACGTTTTGCAACACAAACACATAAAAAAAGAAATATGCTACGGCTGGAACCGAGAGTTGGTTTGTTGGTTGTTTAATCCGCTGGTTGGTTCTGGAGTCCGAAGCATATATCGGAGTTGGTTCAAGGGTAGACATCGCTGATGCCGCAATTTACGAAGGAATTGATGCTTCAGTGTGGGGAATCCCGAGTTACCCGTTCTCTGCGATTCAACACCGCGAATGCTTTGTACATACTCGTACTCGTAATAGTCCAGTATGCCTTCAGGTGTTCAGAATTGCTTTGTTCCGAGAGCATGTGGCTCTGACACGAACAAGGGATATGCCCCACCAAAATGGCACCAAGCTTTTTAGAGCCCTAGTTCGATGTGGAGGCCCCTATTTCACTCTGTAGGCTGAAATCTCCCTGGCATCTAATCGCCTTTGAGCGAAATGAGCTTCATTGTAGAATAGGGCGCGATGTGGTGGTACTTAACAAAAAGGCTTGGAAGGGCCCCCCCAATACCTTCCTCCTGGCCTCTTTTCCCTCATCCTCCTGTATCTTACGGATATATTCAATTTTTGAAGGAACAGAGAGACATCATCGTCTTCTTTGCCGTTTTTCCTTCGTTGTCTTTCCTTTCGTTTTTTCAAGTCACTCACTTATAGTCACTCTTTTGTATCTCTTTCACCGACACGTTCGTGCGAAGGATTATTGATCTCTATAGACGCTTGTCCTTCTTCAGACATTAATTCCTGCACCATCTCTTCTGGTACTTATTTTTTGTTTTTATTATTTTTATTATTGATTTCGCCTTCAAAGTCATTACCTCCGCCCCTGTTCGCCCCAATACTACGTTAAAAATAATACTATTTTTGGCCTTTCTGCGCGCCATTGCATCGAAAGGTTTTTATTTTATCAGCAGACACGTCGAAGAATTAGGTAAAGCGAAAGACAACAATATTTCCAAAGGTGGGTGAATTGTAACCTCATGTTCAGCTTTCTACCCTTGACAGGTCTCGTCGCTCTTCCTGATTGGTTGTCATGAGTTTGGCCGATGGTTATTCCCCAAGTAACTCCATGTTACCTAGAGACTAAAGCAAGTCTTGGATACATGCGGATAGCCTCTAATCTGCAGGCGCTCCCTGGGCTGGCCGCTTGAACTTAATATATTCTTCCATTTTACAAAATATATTACCCTCCAATCTTCCCACTTTCTCACTCGTTTTTATTTATTTAAGTCTTACAGGCAGTGCATAATATCTTGGCATATGCAGTAGTATCTGTGTATCCTCGATACTTGTTTGTACCAGCGACAACGACGTTCGTTCTAGATTATTAATTCCTTCGTTCCTATATAGTTCATGACGAGCGCAACTTAATAGTTCTTATTTTCGACTTCTCTCTTCCAACGTCATTCGTTATATGTACATTCGTTATTCGACGGGACGGAAAGAGGAGGACCCGAATCACTTTTCGATCATCGACCTGCATTTCCGTACTCATACCCTTTCAATTCACAATATATAATCAAAGTTGTCGCGAACCGACAAGATGAAGATTTCGACCTTAGTAGCAGTGGCATTTGCCTCTGCCGCCCAGGTCACTAATGCTGTTCCTTTGGCTTTTCCGACAAATGACAACGTTACAGAATCAGAGGATACATTCCGGGTGACGGTTCACGGTGCCGGTCATCTACACGAACAGTTTCTGCTCAAACGAGCTACTGTGGATCCAAACGCCGCGGGAATGGCCGTAGGAGTTTCAAATCCAGCACTTTACAAGAAAACTCGTCAAGAAATCAGAACGCTATACACCGCCCAGGGAGGACGTGTTTTTGATCTCTATATTCTCGCTCTAAAGAAGATGATGACTCGCCAGAAGTCCGACAAGAATAGTTACTACTCGATTGCAGGAATTCACGGCCGCCCCTTCATCGATTGGAACGGTAGACGACCCGGAGCAAAGAACAGTCTCTTGGTATCTGGCTATGGGGGTGGCTATTGCACCCATGGATCTACACTGGTAAGGGCTGCCGCCTATTTTTTCAAGAATTAGGACTAAAATTATTCAACTTTAGTTTCCTCCATGGCATCGTCCCTATCTTGCCTATTTTGAACAAATTCTTTGGGCCAACGCTGCCCAAATCGTCAACACTGTCACAAATTCAGCAGAGAAGCAAAAATGGGTAGACGCTCTGAATGTCCTTCGTATTCCCTACTGGGATTGGACTTTGGATAATGGTCACTTGCCAGACCAAGTTACTGGACAATCGTACAGATACAGATACTATCCAAATGGAGGCACACCAACCGTATCCAATCCTCTCTACGCTTACCAGTTTGCTGATGATCAGAGAGCTTCGTATCCCGATGGTTCCGGATTCGGTGGGGCCCCATTCACAAATTGGCCTAGAACTTTGAGAGCGCCTTACAGTCAGGATCCAGGAACATCATCAAATCTCGGACGTGTCAACGACCAGCTAGCGGGCAATGTTAACTCCATTCGACAGAATGTCCACCAGGTTCTTCTAGCTGCCAAGGATTGGAGCACCTTTAGCAACCACGCTAGTGGAGGCGGTAGTTCACTCGAATCCATTCACGATGCAATCCATTCAAATGTTGGATTAAACGGTCACATGTCGTACATTGAATACAGCTCGTTTGATCCTATCTTCTTCTTGCATCATACGAATGTCGACCGTATATTTGCTATGTGGCAAGCTATTCAAGATTGGGATATGTCTTCAGTCAAAAAGTATTGTACAAGCCAGAGGAACGGCGGTGGCACGTACGGTATCCCACCCAACCAGATGGACACTATCGGTTCCGCCTTGGAGCCGTTCCTTAGAGTAGATGGCAAGCCTTATAATTCCAGGGATGTTAGAGATACCGCTTTCTTCGGCTACTCATATCCAGAAGTTCCCAAACACCTCCACCCCAACAACAGAGACGGGTGGGTCGCTCTCCGAGACAATGCTAAGCTTCAGGCTGAGAGATTGTACGGCGGAACAGTGTCCAACGCTGGCAAGCGCAAGAGAGATGAAAGCATTGCCGAAGGTATTGATGCATCGATTATCAACTCAAACCAATATTATGAATGGAAAATCGACTTGATTGCCGACAGCTCCGCTCTAAACGGGAGCTACTTTGTCAAATTCTTCCTAGGGAAGCCAGCAAGAGATCCTACAAAATGGACAACCCAACCGGAACATGTTGGTGATTACTCCGTTTTCACTCACAACCACGGACCAGCTCCAGGCATCGATGCATTGGACATGGACACTACCGTTGCTGGTGGCGTCCCGCTTACCGACGCCATGATCCAGGCTTTTACTCACACCAATCTGAGTTCGTTAAACCCGACTGACGCAATTCCGTTCTTGGTGAAAAACCTCCGCTGGAGAGTCTCAGACATCAATGGCACCGTTCATAAAGTTAGAGATGTAAAAGGCTTGCAAGTTGCCGTTTATATTTCCCTTACAACCCTGCCGACCGCGAAGCAACCTTGGACTGTATACGGAGATTGGGTCAAGCTCACTGATATTACAAGGAAAATTGGAAAGGACGGTGGACCTGACCAAGTTGGCATCGTCCCAGGTGCTAGCACTAGTGTCTCTAGCAGCGCTACATCAACTCTATCTGCTACCGAGACCACAGAGGCTGCCACTTCCACCGAGACTACAGACACAGCTGCTACTTCAACAACGGAAGCAGCCCTTGTACCGAATGTTGAAACCCCAGCCACTACCACCGCTGCCGCCCCACTTTCAACCTCTGTCGAACCGACTTCAACTTCGAGCAGCGATTCCTCTACTCCTACGGAAGACTGACGACTTTCCTGTAATATTTTAATTCTTTGCTGTTTCTCCTTTTATGTATACTTGTAGCAAGCGACTCTCTTCATCTTCAATTTTTATTTTTATATTTATTTTTTCATTGAGTAGTATACTGTACCCATTTCTGTAAATTTATATATATTTCATTTGTCTGTCAAACTTGTAAAAGCTCTTAGGAGCTCTATCAAAATATACCTATAATATATTATGAAATAATCAAGCAAATATCGTAATGAAATCAACTGAATAACTTGTATCCTCACTCTATATATAGATAACATTCTTGTCGTACTCCAGTAGGTCAGTCCGTCGAAGTTATATTGGCAAAGGCAATATCTTTAATTCAACTATATAATTTATCGCTACCTATATAAATGAGTTCTAAAATTGGAGAACAATAGAGTGCAGGGTTTGTTTGTGGAAACCCTTGTCGAGACGCTGACCAAGTTGCCTGCTATTGGGTATGTAAACGCTTAGGCCCAATTAAGGTACTTGAGACATTAATATATATGCAGATGCCATAATAATCAACTGTGCCACAGGAGGTTCACCCGGATTTATCAGGCGCGATCGAGAAATATTTAGCAGAATCAGCGATATAAATTAGAGATATGCCACAATTTTTTTTATCCTTCTATCTACTGCCTGCTGTAAAATTTTCAATTTGGGTGGTCACCAGTTTCTCTATTTATCTCTGAATTGGAAGATGCTATAACGATTGCCTAACATGTTCTCACTTGGTCTCGCACTTGTGGCTTATTATTTTAAAGGATTTATTATAGCTTATTTTTTATCTATATACTATCTTGCCCAAATTACTAGGGCTGCCCCTTCAAATATCGAGCCAAATTGCGACGCGAAAGACACCATAATCACAACTCCGGCCGACATAATTTCGACAGGGATTGAAAACTGCAAAGAGCTCAGCGGTAATCTAGCCGTTGGAGTCAGGTGGGAGGCTCTGAACTTTACGAGTCTTGTTAGGGTTCGTGGAGATTTGTACATCACAGATCAGTTACGCGAAGAGGACCCGCGTCCCAAGAACACATCATCACTGGATTCGAAGTACACCCTAGGTCGTTACATAAATTTCGGCCCCCTACTCAATATCGATGGTGATTTGGAGATTTCAAAGATTGGAGTAGCAGTGAAGCCTGTCTCCAGCCTTCTATTTGAGAGGCGGGTCAGAGTTGGTGGGACGATCAACATCCACAGTAACATTCTCTCAAAGTTGGCTGTTAAAACAAGCAGTTCGAATACATTTACGATTTCGGAAACGGGTTTCGAGAGAAACGTCAAAGCCCTTGGTTACCCAGGTTTGGCGGACCCTTACAGCATATGGCCAACCCCGGTGGGCGGATTAGAGGTATACGGTAACATCATTCTTGGTGCTACAGACCCCATCCTTAGCCTCGATTATAGCCATATAGATAGGGGCCTATACCTACAAGGGAGTACCCTTGTATCTACGATAGACTATTTAAAATATCACGATTTCAAATCCACGGATACCCCCTATGCAGGAATTACATTGGGCAGCCTTGAGTGGTCCCCGGATCTTGTATTTCTTAATGCTACCGCGGCAGAGATGCCAAACTTGTGGCATGTCAACAATACTTTAATTTTCGACACTTTGAGGGCAAATACATTACATATTCCAAAACTGATCAGTGTAGGAAGTGTAACCTTCCAGAACGGCTCGATTGTTATCCGAAATGCTCCGATTCTCGACGACTTCGACATGCCCGTTCTAGAGACAGTAAACGGTACAATTGAAATCACGGAAAACAAAGCGTTGGCTAAGATCGCAGGATTCAATAAACTACGCTCAGTGTCCGGCAATATTACTTTAACGGGGCCAATATGGAGGTAACTATTTTCCAGTCTCACTTCATCAAAATTGGTCGATGCAGATGGGAATATAAATCATTTTTACAAAATCACTAATGTGTTTCTCCGTCATCTCTGATTGATTAGTATTGAATTCCCAAACCTCCAAAATGTTGGTGGAAGTTTTTTTATCAATAGCACTGTTGGTTTCAACTGTACTGAATGGAATCAAAAACGCCTTTCAACGAATTTTGTTAAAGGGGATTACAGCTGCCTCGGGGAAATCGATCCAGGTTTTGTTCCTGCGGGATATAATAAATTACTTTCAAAGGACCCAAATGCACCTGAACCAAAGCCGAACAGAGTACCTATGATAGCTGGATCATCAGTAGGGGGAGTAGTGGCGATTTTGGCACTCGGAACCGCAATATTCTACTATCGCAGACGACGACGGTCTTTACCAGACTTGATCCCTGGTATCGCACACCCGGAGCTGGGAGACACAGAAGCACCATTATACGAAGTCGACGCCAAAATGACACAAGTCCTCGCAGAAGCCGTTGGCCACATACCACCTACCGAGATGCATGGAGACTTTGAACCAGTGGAAATGTTTGTCTCGGATATGATACCTGCAGAGCTTTATGGCTCGGAGCCTGAACCATTACGGCCATTGTCGGTTGCGCATGTTCGATCTAGCCGGGGAAGCTCGGTTCGCTTTAGTAGCTCTGTAGAGAATATTAGCAATTCTGGGTTATCTCGTACGCAGAGGTTATCAGCGCCACCAATGCAGCGACAGAATAGCAATTCGTCAGGAACAACTGTGGGTGATATTAGAGAAAGCTGGACACCGAGGGACGACGAAGCTTTTACTCGCAATAACTCTCGAGGATAAATAAATGAGTTACAAACTATTTTTGTGGTGGGATAGCCGATAAAACGACCCAGTTAATGAAGAGATGAGATATGATACCTTGTAAATAATTTGTGTTTTAGTATAACCTAGAGTTTCTGGATTTTGAAGGATTAGTTGAAGACAGTTATATCTCTGTTCTTCTGACATACATGTATATTATAATTAATCAATCAGGAGTGGCTACAGGGAAGTCTAGATTGTATTGGTATATTGGGCCGAGATAAATGGTAACTTTGTACAATTACGTCGCTTGAATATTATAGCTTAGTGAGGAAATTGCTTTACGTCAGACCTTTTGCCAATTGGGCAGAAAGAGTACTTTTACTATGAAATTACAACATGCATTTCAACTGATGACGAACAAGCCCCGAGGCTATGATAGCATTGCAACCGTGAAACATATCTAACTAAACATGCCATGTCACTTAGACAAATGAAGCGTAACGTTCGCCATTGCCTTCTGAGGCCTTTACTCGCTCCTCGTTAGCATTCTTGTTATTTTGGATGACCCCTTCTTGTTCTCTGACCTCATTATCCGCCGCGATACTCTTTATATTCTCTTGATCCTCCTCTCTCGTCTCGCCTCCACCACGTGCAGATGCCTCCAAAAGCATGAGTCTTCGGGCGTTTCTCAACTTCCACCAGATGTAAACACCCGCTGCGATCGTAATCAAAAATGTAACTCCTAAAACGATATCACTAACTAGCCTCCCTCCTGAGTCGTTTCCGATAATCACCCCTAAATAAACGATAATCAACTGCTTTGGCAGAGTGACTAGACTGGCGAAGGCAAAAGCCCAAAAATTTACACGACAGACAGCGAACACTGCAGTCGAGAAATGGCCTGGGATGACGGACAGTCTAACAATCAAGACAATCCAAAAGCCGCCTTCGCGAGTTATGCGTGCTAG
Source organism: Dactylellina cionopaga (assembly GCA_036971295.1). Classification (NCBI taxonomy): domain Eukaryota; kingdom Fungi; phylum Ascomycota; class Orbiliomycetes; order Orbiliales; family Orbiliaceae; genus Dactylellina; species Dactylellina cionopaga. The sequence goes on from JAJTTY010000007.1 coordinate 2,206,043, forward strand.
CGCCGCGTAGTCTAAGTTTTTGCGTTCGAGTTTTTCGGCCCTGCTGCGAAGAACGGTACGGAACGCAAAATATGTCAAAACTAGGAAGTGGGCAATTAGCAAGGAATTTGATTGATTGATTGTGGGATTTAAGGAACATACTTTCACCGATGAAGGTACCTGCGGCGACAATACCAAATCCGATCCAGAGGCCGTAAACAGCTCCGCACAGAACAATGATGATCTCGTGACCAAACAAGGGTGGGAATGAAAGCGCGATAAGGATGAGCACGGGGATCAGCCATCCCCAGGATAAGGATCGGATTCTGGCAGAAACGGGCTGTAGCCAATGAACAATGTCCTTATGATAGACTGTCATCAAGACTACCAGAACGGCGAGCACGACCAATACGCCCCACCATGCTTGATATTTTGGAGACAATGTTAGCGACGAGTGATTTTGCTTATTGCTTTTAAATATGGAGATAGGAGTACACGGTTGTCTTTTCATGTAGGAGACTTACGCCAAAATTTCTTTTCTTTTATGAATCTCCAATAGTCCGTCTTTTCGTAAACGTCCGCTGGCACGGAGCCATAACTAGGGTTTGCATTTTGATCGGGAGGTTGTACAAGGGGTGGGTGTAGGTTTTCTGGTATGCTATCTCCGTTTGTATTTTTCAAATCTTCAGGTTTGGGGGTTGAGCCTGGGAGAGTTTGTGGGGCTGGTTCTGAGGCCATTGTGTGAAGCCTGGCTGCAGGACCACGTAAACCCGGTATAGATAGGGGTGGCTTTAAAAGAGCTAGAATAGAGACAGCGTTTTGGAAACTCCGTTTGCGATTGCGTGATAAAAGTGGTGTGCGAAATTTAAGCAAACTTAATCTTAACTACCAAACAGTCAATCTTGCGCGACAGTGTTTATTAACAATCTTTTGATGATCGAATGCGGCGATCTTGATCATGAGATCCTTGTTGTTGGCTTCGACGTCATGCAACACAATCAAATGTTACACGAAAGTGGAGGTTGGCAAGTGTTAGCAAAGGCCGACCGAATATAAATTTTGCCAAAGTGCTTCTTTGCTACGGGAAGATATAGAACTGATAAAGGTACTTCCTCTCCTTGGTGTGGAATGTGATGTCAGAGAGATCGTTAAGTACGTCGCTGTTCGTATTCAGCCTCGAAAATGATCAGCTGTTCTATCAGTGCCTGCTCAAATAGGTGGTTAGTGCGTGTCTGCAAATTCCGCGCGTGCGGCGCAGATCGAGAAAGACCAGTTTGTTATGCCAGCTGTTCTGGAGAAGGCCTTGGCAAGATGCTTATTTTGGTTTCTCATTTCGGACTTAATTATCAAAGTGTGTCTCTTGTGCAGACCAATGTGTCCACAACGCAGCCTCATGCAGGCTGCGTGCAAGACATTGATGTGTGCAAGGTCTAGATCTAGCTAGGTACGGGATCGAGGATCCATTGACAAACATGCAGTGTGGCTTTTTCCCGTCGGTGCAACGTACTCCATCACTATTTATCAATGCATTACCTCGTGTTTGATACGACCTTGGAAGAATACAAACGAATGGACCTGTGATTTCAGAAAGCATTCAACACGAGGGGGAAAAAATACCGCTTTACGCCATTTGATGGCGGATGGTCCGATATATCACTTTACAAAGAGAGGAAATAGTATAGAATAGAGAATTGAATTTTCAGTATGCATCATTTGCACATTTAGCTCATTTCTCCATCGTATTTTTTCCGGCTTATACTATATGTAACTCTGTATCACTTTAGCTTCATGGTATAACTGGTATCCTTATTCGGGATCAGCCTTATGAAAATTCTGGGTCTAACTCTATTAATCGAGATTTCTGTTCCTTGTTTAGAGCTGATAATCTCTGACTCAGGTATCACCCAAACCAGGCCTCCTGTACTCGACGTGATCGTAGCACTGTCCAACTGTCCACTCTCTTTCCAAGATATATCTACTTCGAGTCACCCCTTGCTCTCAAGCCCTTGACGGGCCCTCCTCTATTTCTCACCCACTCTCTCAGGGGTGTTGGTAGTAATATAATGAATGGGATTCCAGCCGCATCACCCGTCCTGCTAGCTTTCATGCTCCCTGAATCAATGCTACTAGCCGTAACGGTCTCGTGGCTGTGCAACAGCGCCTCAACAATACCCGCTGTGCCTCCAAAATTTCCATCCATCTGGGAAACAGATGGTGGGTCAGTATCCAATATTGAATTGAAATATGCGTAGTTGTATAGCAAAGCAGCAGTATTCATGTGCACTACGTCGGGCATGTACAGAAGTCCGCCGACCGCGATGAACCAAGCGCGAGACCAGCCTGGAGAACCGCTGCCATATGCAAATCGGCGACTCACACTCGACTTGGAGATGTGGCGATGCCCGGGATCAGTCTGGAGTTACGGAAGGGATTAATCCATTAACATGTAGACTGGGGTATATCGACCACCTAAAGATACATATCTTGTCACAATCTTCTATTCATTCCATGATGCTACTATTTTTGTTGATACGCAACGGTGATAGCTTAGCTCTTAGATCAGTCAGCGTTGCTTTCATGTCATTGTTGCGCTTTCCGAGAATATCCATAACCTCAAGTAACGAGCCAAAGAGTTCCACGACAAGGATTTATCAAGAGCTGAGCCTAGACTAATAGCAGTAGTAATTTTTATTCTCAACATGTGAAACATATTGTCAGGCGAGGTGGTAGGATTGATGACCTTCCAGCCCTTATAATCTGTCAGGAGCTCGGTGAATAACAAAGCGGCGTCCTCAATAGCATTGCATTGTAATAGCTTTGAAGGAATTATTGTCCTGCGTGAGCCTAATTCTTCGATAATATGATGGACGAGCTAAGCCCCACCACCTGGCCACCAGGTTGAAGAAGCATAACTGTCTTGAGGTGCAATGTTTACCTAGGATATTTCGGGACAGAGCTGGGTATTGTGTTGTTCTGCTAAAAATACAACATCTGCTACGTAGATCTCGCCGATATGTACGCTCATGTAGAAATTGTGCACACTGCTGTGTTTGGTAGACCAAGGCTCGAGAGCACTGGATCCTTTTGCTCATTTTGTCTGGCTTGGTTTGTTGTATAAACGAAGCAACTTAAGCTCTAAATAAATTTCGATCGACTGTTTCTTTCATCTTCTGCTTTCTTTGGGCTGTAGTAAAGCTAGCAAAATAGTATAAAAGATGTCGCTCCCAGCCCAGGACGCCTTCATAAACCGGTATATCGAGTCATTACGATCATGCGAAGTACCAGATCCTGATCAGTACTTTGAACCTCGGTACTTGTGGGATGCATACAGCCAACCCCACAGATACTATCATAACAACACACATATTATATTTATGCTTGACAAACTCGCGACGGATGTTCAGGACTGCAGAATTGAACTGAGCGAATGGGAGAAAAACTGCGTCACTCTTGCTATTTGGTGGCATGATTTCGGTTTGTATAGAATTTTCATTCAATTGTATCAGATCTGGTATCGATTCGACTTCAGTAACTTAGTCGATATATATTGCGGTAGTCTATGATCCGGAAGGCAGGGACAATTACAACGAGGATCAAAGTATAGTTGGATGGGAATGCTCCGTTGATCAAGTATCAGAAAAATCTCCAGCTCTGGTAGGACAATTTCCTTCCTCGTTTCCGAACTGCGTCTCGGGTGCTATCTATATACAATATTCTAAAATCAAAAAAAGAAGCCCTACAAGTCTCCAGTTTCACTCCTTATCCGCTGCACGATCTCGCACAGCATTCCTGAATCATTTAATGATCCACAGATCTCATCTACAGCCATTGCATATTTCTTAGACCTTGATATGTCGATTCTGGCTTCTCCACGGGATGTTTACAGAAATTATGCGAATAATATCAGGAACGAGTATATCGGATTCTCGGTCGATGAATACAGGAAAGGGAGAACAGCAGTCCTAAATGGGTTTTTGGAACGCGAGAAAATATTTCTGACGGGCAGAACCAAGGACTATGCAGACTGGGTGATTGAGATGGAAGAACAGGCGAGAAATAATATCGGGTGGGAACTGGGGGAAATGGAGGCGGGCAGGATGCCGGAGCGGTAGAGCGCTCAAAGGAGGCACGAGGTGCACAGTTGTAAATGTGGGAATATAGGTTTTCCGTAATTGAGAGGCATAGGTAATAGTATTCGTTGAACAGCTCAAGCCGTTCATGTCATCTCAATGTATATATACATGTGCTTAAATATAAGATAGTGTCGTCAATCATTCATGAAATCGTAACCGCCATTCCCCGAACCCAAAGATAACAGACTCAAAACGCCAAATAAACGACAAACCCGCCGTATCAAACCGGATATCAAGATGTAATGAAATGTGCATGAGCAAAGCCGCATCTGGAGAGTAAGAAGAGTCTGGTAAGCTTAGGGGCCATTTGAAATAAACCATATATCCAATTATAAAGAATTTATAGCATACCCGCCATTTGTAGTCGTAGGCCCCCCTCCCAGGTGTACGCCCGACCCACTAAATTCGTAATTTCGTAAAACCAGCCTCCCTTCATTTTTCGAACACTCTTACTGCGAAAGAGTCACGCCATGCAAGCAAGATATCCAGACTCATAAAATCTCAAAGTTTTTCTTTCTCGCTCTTCTCACCAGCCTGCTCTCCACGCCTCCACCTCCAGAAACCTCTTCTCAACTTCCAGCCAACCACGTTAAATATCCGTAAACAGCCACCCGACCGGATCAATTGTGGTGATTTTCGGAGAGAGATAGCAGTATCATCATTGCTCTCTGTTACTTCCAGAGTTCCAAACCGCAACCAGTGCGATTCGCTGGAGACCGATCGTGTATGCTGGTGGTGCTGCTGAGGATAGTGCTTTGGGTGTGTTGCGTTGGGTTTTATTGACCTGGGTTTTTGGCTTGCGCGAGAATTCGGGCGGCTGGGAACCTGAACGTGCTCCATTTTTATTTTTTTCCGAATGTGCCTTCGTGTAGAAATAGTAGGGGGTGAAACTTAGGTAGATTGAATGCGGGCTTAACTGGCCGATACCATGGCTCTGAGTCGATCAATTGATTATAAAGATTTAAGGGGGATTGCAAAATGAAGTTCGTGGGACTGGCTATGACGCCAGTTGGAGGTCATGCATTCCTTATATTATGTGGAAAGGTTCAGAGGACAGACATTCCAGAGAATTGAATTCGGCGAGACAGGAGTCTGAGCACATGGAAGCTAAGCTAAAAGCCGTGACAAAATGGAGCGGTTGCTTTTCAGCAGTTCTCAATACAGCTACTTGAGACGAAAAATTCAAAAGAGGGGAAACCGAGAAGCCGATTTAGCACTGGGCTTCAGGCCTGTTGGCAAAAAAAACCTATAACAATTTTTAAAATCCCTTAGGACTGTTCTTTGGCACACGCAATACGGAGAGTCAGTCACAAGGGCCTGAAGCCTCGCCGCAGCTTCATGATGATTAAATCCGTTAAACGAAGCTTTTTTTGTTCGAAAGCTTGCCACCACCTGGAACCGAGCTGCCAAAAGCATGAGCGCCACCACTGCAGCGACCGTCGTGGAGTGGAAGAGCGAGGCCAGCTAGTCCTCAATTAGAGCTGTAGATCTTTCGGATTTGGCCTTGAGCAAGCGAGGATATAGATAGTTGCCGCAGCTCGCAGGGTCCTGCAGGCCAGAAGTTTGGTTTAAATTTAAACTTGGTCTTCGCGATCTTGGTCAACCAGCGACGAGGTCCTGCGTTCTGTCTTGGCTCTTGGGCGAAGAACCTCTAAAATCGAACCACTTCATTCGACTAGGAAGAGCATATGAATATGCATGGCTGAAATCAAGTTGGGGGGGGGCTGATCGAAGGGTAAGTAAATGGTGCCGATGGCCGTATGATAAGGTTTTCGGATGCCAGGCTAGATAGGATTTAGGTTGCCCGGGTATAATCACGGTGGTTGGTGGGTCTCCTGGTGTGCAAACTAAATTTTAGGGAGCGATAATCAGTTAATATCAAGGTTACAGAATGATACGAGGGGGCTACTAAATGTCTATTGTTGGCATCTTGTTGCGATCAATAAATTTGTATTTAAGAGTGTGATAATATTAGAATTGTAGATGCTGGATGTGGTTGTTATCCGCAATTGGAAACGTCTGGCTTGGCACCCTTCGCGTCGCAAACCTGACTGTCCTGACCTTCCTCGTGTGTGACGATGCAAATTCGAAAGTTCGAAACCGCATGTGCCCGAAATTGATGCTTCGGAAGAGTTTCGCTTTCGAAATTTCTACTCAATTCCAAAAGGCGTCATAGGTAGTAGATGAGACATTTGCTAGATATCTAAGGGGTCAAGCTTGCAAGTGGTGAGCATGAGGATAACTTCTCGAATTTCCAGTGAATTTCTAGAGCTTGCAACCCTGCATATAATTTCACTGAGTTTTGAATCGGATTTCAGATCTTGGTCCTGGGAATAAATATTTCATATATTATACCAAAATAAATATGCTAAAAATAAAACGATAGGCGCTGGAACGAAGTCGATGTTCTAGTGGTTTGATATTATTTCCGATCCAACTTGTAAATGATAATAGGAAGCTCGGAGGTCATGTTGGGCTCGCGTTCGCGTTGTGAGTAAATTTGTTCTTGTTGGCATCAAATAACTTCTCTACCTCAAATTCTGAAAAATCATTGGTGAACCTTCAGGATATATGTATCAATTCTTCCTAGAAAGCTTTACTTTTGGCCTTGAAGTTCAAAATTATTTAAGAGCAAACAAATGAGCAAAACCTGGGAGATGCAGCCGCTGTGAAAGTATTGGGTGAAGTTCGGGCTGGGAATAATATCGAAGTCTCAGGTGTTTTCATTGCGCCAACTTTGTCCTTCCTTGCGAATTGCTATGTTCTAAGCAGCTCAACTTGGCATCTGCCCGTCGTTTGGGTACTTTCTGGTTCGGCTACATTTGAATTAGCAGGTTTCTCGCGTTCTATTTCCGGCGGCCTTGTGATCTGAGTTGAAAGTTGGATAGTTTTGATGGTCAATCTTCAATGACTAGAAAGCCGGAAGAAGGACAAAGGACTGATGAGGCTATGGTTATCATTCCGAGATAAATTTTGATAATATTAAGTTTTAAATATGCATACAATGACAATAATCTACGTGCAGACGAAAGATCTTGATAAGCTTGAATTATCCTGTCATATACAGGAAACCATTATCAAATCGTTGTTTGTTCTCCTGTTGAATCAAAGAAATATCCAGGGGCGGAAGACGTAGTGTCGTCTGTATGGTCCGTATTCTGAAGCCGTCTCTTTGCTGCTAATTTTCGCTCCCTTTCAATTCTCATATCGAAGATATCATTCCACAACTCTGATAGCTTCCGCGGGGGGATACGATGGTGTTCTCGGGATTTGTCGTAGTCGAGGACGGCGGCCAAGAGAAAAGTTTCGAATTCTCGTTTGCATGTCATCGCGCCGGTTGGGTTTTGTTCGCGGTTGAGCTAAATATTTCAAGGTCCTATCTACTGGCTAAGTGCTTAAGCTGCAGATATATGGATATTGTTTGGAGTTAAGCCCGTATCGAATTTGTTCAGGATGCCGTACGTACTCCTTGTTCGCGTTTTGCTCCCGGATCCGCTGTATTATGGATATCTCGTTGTCTTCCACACCGTCCTGTTGGTTGTCAAATTGGATGCTAGGTGGAGATTGTTTTGCAACTAAAACGTTCCACATTCTCGATATGGCCCCTGGCGATGTTTTCTCGAAGTCGCGGAATTGCCTGAACGGCTCGCCGAGATATCTGATGATCTTGACTTGAAAGCTCAGTTTGCAAGTCATGTCTCCTTTCCCTGTGGACTATCCAAATTTAAAATCGCGAGATCTGGGTGGCGTAATAACAAAGAATCGTCGAGCGTATGGTAACTTCGTTGAGGGTAAGGGGTATGACGGAACTGGTATGTTTGTTATAGAACCATGTCCTGAAAATGCCACAGCAATAAACGCTTCTAGCGATCAATATCTTCGTATTTATTATATTCCCAGGTAACATCTACCAGTCCGAGAATGGTATAAGTTTAATAGCCTATTGGTTTACAATTTATGCTTTGAAGGAGTGCTCGAGTACGAAAGTGCCTGCAGCTTCTGTCGCTGGATTGTATCGCAAATAAAGCGCCTTATTTGTAATCATATTATACATAAAGCGGGGAGAAATGAGATAATAGTATTGGTCTCGTAAGCTAGACTCTACCTTATATTTATTATTTTTATTTTTATAAGAAAGAAGGCTGCATCAACCGCTCCCTCCTCCTATTTAGCCCTTTAGGATGCCTTATAATTGTTATTTGCATTGATTTGCTCAAAAAACATCAAATTTCGGGCGAACCTGACTTTCTCGAGTGTTTATCCGTATCTCACGTTCCTAGCCCCTTCTCTAAACCAGTCGTCGGCAGCCATCTCCTCGCTTGACGCATAGTTAATAATTGTGCTCTTGGTATGCGTATACGCATTGTAGGCATCAACTCCATTTTCACTCCCTACTCCGCTGGAACCTTTCGTTCCTCCCCAGGGACTACTGGGATCATTCCTATGGTGAGTGTTCACCCATACGATCCCCGAATCAATCTCTTCAGAAACTCTGAATGCTTGTGCCAAATCGCTCGTCCATATCGCAGCTCCAAGTCCGAACTCGCTGTCGTTGGCAAGCTCGACAGCTTGCTCTTCGCTATCGAATCCGATGACTACGATTACTGGGCCGAAAGCCTCTTCCTTCCATATGCGGGTTGCGAGTATGCTGTTAGGGTCTTCAGCGGTGGAGGTGAGAATAGTAGGCGGGTAGAAGTAACCAGCTGAAAAATTGAATCCATCGAGCGTGCTGCTGCCCACTAACCGTTTACCTCCGCTAATTGCTTTGGCATTCCCGCTGCTAACTGCCTCGTCGACCAGCGCTACGACGTTTCGCAATTGGCGATCTGATATAAGCGGACCCATCATGGATTCTGCATTCGCTGGAGATCCCATTCGACGGAGGATTGACTCGGCTTTCGCGGTAAGGCTTTCAAACACTATTGGCAAGACAGTATTATGTACGATTATTCTTGTAGCGGCCACGCAGGTCTGCCCACTGGCGACAAATGCACCAAAAGCGATGCCGTTGACCGCAGCCGTGATGTCAGCTTTATCGAAGACGACGAGCGGTGCTTTACCGCCTAGCTCAGCGGTGTATTTTGCCAAATTCCGTCCCACGATCTCGCCAATGGCTCCACCAGCCACTGTACCGCCCGTGACATCCACTTTACGGACAAGAGGGTGTTCTACCAAAGCCTTGCCTGTTGTTGCACCGTACCCCGGAAGCACGGAGAATACGCCGTCGGGAAGCCCGGCTTCTTTCATGATCTTTCCTAGCTCTAGGGAAGTAAGTGGTGTCAGCTCACTAGGTTTGAGAATGACACTGTTGCCTGCGGCGAGAGCTGGCGCCAGCTTCTTAACGGCGATAAGGAGAGGGTGGTTGAAGGGAGTGATCTGGACCACCACGCCCAGAGGCTTTCGGTCGATCCAATTGTGAAGCTTCCCGGTAGTAGGCAAGACGGCACGTTCCTCGGTGCGGATGAGCGACGCATAGTATTTAAACCACCGGACCAGCGATGGTACCTGGGCGTTCATTTCACGGATCGCACGTCCTGTCTGGCGGACTTCGAGAGCGATAAGCTCAGGTAGCCTGGCAGTTAGCAGCGCTGCTGCTTTGTCGAGCACGTCGGCTCGGTCATATCGCGGTTTTTTGGACCATATTCCGGATTTAAAAGCTTCGTGGGCGAGGTTGACGGCTTTGGAAACGTCTTCGGGTGAGGCGGAGGAACATCTTGGGCGCCGTCAGACGTCGTTGATGTCTGGTAGGAATTAATTGAGGGATACAACTGACTGTGCGAATATCTTTCCCGTAGATGGGTCTTCTACTTGTATACTGCGCGTCCCATCAGTAATGTGGCTCTATATGTATGCAGCTGCGTTATCCGTATCACCTGAATCAGAAATCGAGGCCGGAAGCTATTAATATCTTACTTTTCTCCCGTTCCCAGCTGCTCCTGCCCAGCAACCCACATATTATATACTGGAATCATTCTGGTGAGTTTGGTTTATCTGATGAAGTTGTAAAGCGAGGGATAATTCGAATCGAAGTAAGTTCCGCGAGATAGATATATCATATCTGCCATATGCTTAGTATCGTATACCGGCGAGCGCCGATAAATAAGCACCTTCCGAAAATACTAAATCTGCAAAAAGAAGGGTGAGAGGGATGTCGACAGTGCTGGCTAACGTGCATCTACATATTTCGTATTGGCCTTTCTTTATTTTACAACGGGTCCCGGTCTCCTTCGAAGCCTTCGCTTTATCGACTGGTTGTTCTCATCTGCGGCAGTGAACAAAAAAAATTTGGTGTGGCGTTTGGTGTGGCATTCGAAGCTGGGGCGCGACGGCTACGCACATGCGAACCATCTCTCGATTTCATACTAACAGGAAGTCAATCGGTATATTAATGCCGGAGCTTCGAAATAGGGAGGCCAAGTAGATATATATCCGCGATATCGCTTCCGGAACAGCTTATATGGCCTAGATTTCGCGATTAATATTTCCTCGCGGGCGGCGCTGCCGCTCCAATCAGGACCCATCTCAACCATGTTGGCGAATCCGAGCTAGGGAAATATCAATATTGGAAACCACGAAATCGAAAGAGCGGTGGTATCGCGAAGAGAAGGAATCCCTCAAAGCGGCGGCGCCCGGGACCGTTATAATATTAGCCTTATGAGGAGAATTCCGCAGGCGCAGAAGCAGGATAAATCTAAACCCGGGGGTTGGCTCATGGACCAGGCTGCCAGGCTCTCGAAGACCTTTAATTTCCCTCAGCGCCACCAATCTCAGAGTTGATATACCTTATAGGGTTTATAATATTTCCGACCAGCCACTTTCAAGGACCCTTTTAATCTATTAAGTACGAGCTATAGCGCCTGGGCGTCTGTAATTCGAGAGGTTGAGAAACCGCGACCTTCAATCCTCACGACCTTCATCACCAAATCGATTTCATCACGTAGGGCACGTGCAACCTTGACGATCGCGGCTCCAACGTACCATGGATTCCCTATCGCAAACCGACATAACCACCGTATACACACGCGTATGCGACCCATGAAAAGGTGCCAGCGAGCGTTGGGAATATGCTACCCGTGGTCAAGGGAAACATGAACCTTGTTAGATCGCCAATAGCTAATAGCCTCCACTGAAAGAGCACGCGATCACTCTTATACGAGGGCGATATAGTCGCCGTCGCCGTCATTGCCTAGGGGGGTTATTTTGTGACTCCTTGAGCGCCGGCCCTCCACTGTGAAATTGGCGCACCTGGTCACCATGATTGTCCGGAGTCATGACGCTAATCGTACCCCCGATATTCCAGCAGCCAGAGTGACAGTGATATCACTTGGTACTAAAACCCGTTTACTGATGGACAGTCCTGGATCCGACGATGCGATCATGCACCTCCAACACGCCCAAGCCCGGAGATCACGAACAGCGTGGCTGGTGAACGATCGCGCCCTCTTATTATTATATCGACTTTTGTTTCATGCCGCGCGATAAACGCCTGATTTTATATATTTATTACGAAAGATCCGGATCTGGGAGGTGGACCGCCAGTCGCCTATACTCCGTTCTAGTCCGCCAACCTCACCCTATGACTCAAATGATTGTTGGCGCCGTCGAAAAGGCATCGTGGAGCGGTTTACTCGACATATATCGACAAAACTTCAAAGGGTGTATTATTGCCTTGACTTTCTCTGGGTCTTAGTCCGGTTTCAGCTGTGATTTCGACGTTATGAACCGATTCATCCTGATCACCTGATATCTGCCGTTTTTAGAGAGCGGGCAATCCATCAGCTTTGCTAAAATGTGATATGGCGATCTCGCTGGGATGAAGAGGAAAGGAGCTGACGAATTTCTGGATCCGAGCGCTCAATGATGGATCTAATTTCTTTCAACTTAGAAAGGCTCTTTGCATTCGTAAGACACTGCTCTTCCAGAGCTTCGGCATCAAACCAATAGTCTAGCTTGTAGAAGATTAGTCAATTGAACTGTTGGTCGGCAGAGCTATACCGAGTTAGCCGAGGATGAAGCTGATGGGCTCGGTCTGTATGACCAGGTTAACTTGCTTGTAGCCTTGCCCTTACTAAAAACTTTGACATGTTGTTATGTTGGATGCATAAAGTTGGATGCAACTGAGCAAAGGCGGCCTGGCGCCATCTTGCTTTATCGCAGAAGATCTGGACAACGACCTAATGTGGGAGTAAGGGATGTCCTTGCTCTACATGTGCAGAGCTGCGATACAAGTCTCGCGATGTACTATCAAGGTTGGCGCTTGAGACGGTACTTCCTTCTCTTGAGTATTGACTTGCAACATCCTTCAGATACCGGACATTCCGTGTTTGGAATATACATGTCCATGACATTGACACGTAGTCTTGGGCGGAGGCGTCTTCCAGACTAATCGTGACGATCGGTGGAGGCCATATGAGGACTAACACCGGTCACAGACTTCATGAAAACCGTACTCAGACAGAGCCCAACGCCGACAGCAAAAATTATGTACGTATATGTACAAGTGTCTTTCCAGGCCTACATGCAGTGAAGTCTGAGCTCCACTAAGCTCGCAGCGGCTCCGGTAGTTCGCTAGATGCAACACCTCGCATGGAGTGCCAAGCTATTAAAATTAAAAATTGCAGCATCACTAAGAATGTTCCCGGCCAGAACTTTTGAGTGCTCGCACTATCGATCTTTATGACCTGGCCATGATGTAAAAATTGTAAGGATTTCTCAGTAAACGCTCACAGACCTCGCTTAGAAATGGATGTGATTTTGTTGCATAACTCCCTCAGAAGAAAACACGGCTACGGAGTTTAGCCAATTAGCACGAAATATATATTTCAGCCTTCGCTTAGAAGCAAAGTTATAATAATTTGTTTTTTATAGCGACCATTTATTTTGGTTTCTCTCTTGCTATGCCCTCGAATTCTTTAATAATAATATAGGTGGAGATATTAAGCTGTAAATAAATTTATAAATCCAACGGGAACCACGTCGGAGAAGTCCAAAAATAATACATTGTGGAGGCAAACCGTCACGAACTTTTTTTTTTTTCGCAAGCCAATAACGCTTAATATAATATCTCGGACGCAAAATCGCGTTGCCTACCGCATTTCGTTTAGTTCGATGTCTGCTGGAACAGTCGATATGCACCTCTCTCATGACCCCAGAAACATTTAATCTTCCATGCATGCCTAGGTTCCTAAGGTTACCTCGCCAAGCTGCACCCAAGAATCACTTCCTTACCCGTCGATGCTAGGTCCGTGGGCTCTGATAGGCGATAGGTCGGCGGGCGACGGATTGGCATTGCATCATGCAGCAAATGCTTCTGGCTCTCATGGCACCACGACCCATCTTCTCTGTACGAATTCGCGAAGTGCATTTTGCTGCTCGTTTTCTGAATCACAATGGCTTGAACCAAAACAAAAACAAACCTTCTGAGAGTCCGTGGCATCCTAAAATCCGGGAGCTGTGGACCGAGAGTTAGAAGGGAAAAAAAAAACTTTCATCTGGCCGTTGACGATTGGCCGTTGCGGTAGCGGGGCCGCTGTGCCACGGCCTCATTTTCAAGCCAGCAGGCATGGTAGTATTTTTTGAGTTATTGATGAAGTATATACGATAATGCGGAGTCCGTTATCAAAATTAAATGTCACTGCATGTTTCTTTAGTGTTTGATGACAATCCCGATCGGTGGAATCGAAGCCTTCAAAGCCTTAGGAGTGCCACCGTCGGGTTCGGAAGAGGAATCGATCTCTTCACCAAATTTTTTTTTTCTCGTGAGTTCCGGCCCAGCCAGAATATAAGGCAGGGGTAAGGAGTAAAGTGGGATCGATGACGGGCACGAAATAGTGTGTATCACCATCTTCCACAACGCGAAAGGGCACCAACAAGAAAGCAGCAAGTGGACTGAGATCGATTATCATGAACGGAATATTATGTGCACTCCTTTCACAAATGTATCTCTGGTTCGCTCAGCTGGCGCATCTTCCGATGTCCGTATGCATGACAAACCCCTTGCAAAATATAGGAAAAGACGGGTTGGTGCTTCTTTTTTTTTCTTGCTTGAACTCTTGAAGGGAAACACAAATGCTAGAAGAATTCGTGGCGGCCTACGGTTTGAGTGGCTGTTGTGTCTGGCCACCGCCAGACTAGCCGTCGCCCTAGTCAACCACCCGGTTTTCTTGAACAAAAATGTTTCCCGTCGTCTACGATACTTGATTAGGCTTCGAACCGGAAAATCGATTCCAATTATAGTTACACCAGGTACAAAGTTTCTTCATTGGCAGACGAATCAATGCTAGTGGATGCATGACAACCACATCGATGCATCATGGGGAAGATGGACAAAGCTGCTTGTGAGCTCGTGAGGACTTCTCCGCTAACCTATTCTATTTCGCTAGACAACGACACTAATGCCGTCCGTGTCAATGGAAAGGCCTTGAAACCACTTTTTTTTTTTTTTTTTTTTTTATTTTTTTGACCGACATCCTTTCATTACCGCGATAGCACGGCGGGTGTCAATCGTTCCCTGGGAACAAAGCCTAGAGAGAAGAAGAAAAGAGGGCTGGGTTCAAAGAAAGAAAAAAAGCCAGAGTGGGGTACAAGACCCTTGTTCCCTGTCACCTGCAGCTCTTTCCAACCATGTTGTGCTTGGGCAACAACTTTTTCTTTGTAGCTGATCCTATTGTAGGCTACACACTACAACCTCTTCAATTTTTATATTTTATTTTTTTGCGGGACGATTTCGTGATTCTGGTCCATGTGTTCAGTGAGGTAGCCATGGCCAAGTGCGACAATTGCCATGCCCACCATGGTCCCATGTTCGCAAAGAAGACCAGCCGGCCCACTATCTGAGCTCCAGCGATCCGTCCCCACTATCCCTACGGAAGACCAACCTGGTCGTTATGACTGCATTGTCGCGAGCAAACGACGTGCAGACAAGCAGGACAGACTGGTGGGAGGCAAGGAGGTTGTTGGTAGAGCTCAACCTCTCCTATTTCTGAAGAGTAGATGATGTGCTTGGTTGTATTGATATATAATTGAATACATCGCTGCACTTCTCTACAGACATTCCCTTCCATCCTTCACCCATCACACCCATTGGCTTGCCATTCGTTTGTGCTTGTCAGAGTTTTTAAGAGGAAGAGTTATAAACTTCGTTTGAATATCAATCCCGATATCGATCGTTATCTCTGAGACAGAAATTTTGCACGTTTCGCCTCGTTCAGAAACGTTTATACACCCACTCGTCACCCCATTCGCTCAATCCCAATTGAAGACTCTAGCTTCGCTATAGAGACTTCTGTCCGACTTTCATATCCCGCGAAAAATGGTTTCCTCCTCTTCTCTTGCTCGATGCCTTTGGGCACTTCCAGTTCTTGCTGGGTTCGTATCTGCGACCTATAACACTGTGACTGTGACCGTAGTCTCTAAGGTATGTTTATAGTTGAATACATATTTTCGTCCTATTCATTTTCCAATGCTAATATTTTACAATCATATCTAGGTCTACGAGACTCAAACTGTTACTACTACCAGCTGTTACACAACGACTGTAGCAGGAGTACCTACTACCGTCACCGACACCTACACGACTACCAAGGTTGAAGTGTCCTACTGTAAGTCGAGATATATATCTAGATATAATGCCAAGATCTGTTTACTAATGAATCTTTCAGGCACTACCACCGTTCTCAGCACGTGCACCGAGACCGTCGAAGTTCCTGGACCTACAAAAACGGTTGAGGTTCCCGGCCCCACAGAAACTGTTCACGGACCCACGGAAACCGTTCAAGGACCTACAGAAACCGTTCACGGACCTACAGAAACCGTTCAACTTCCTGGGGGAACAGTGACTTGCACAGAGACCATTTCCATTGAAGGCCCCACCGAGACAATCTACAAGCCGACAACCGATGTTGTGTATAATACCATCTACAAAGATGGCACTGTCGTCAAGGAGACTGAGACTTGCACTGAGACTCAGATCATCCCCGTAAGTTATATAACTCCTGCAATTATGGCTTCAACCGTTTCTAACGAAAACCGAAATTAGACTACAATCTATGTCAAGAATTACAAGACGACCACAATCTACCAGCCGGTCCCTACCACTTGTTATGTCACTACCACATACACCACCACGGATTACAACAACGTCGTTAAGACTGTGACCTCAGTAGTCTCAGTTCCGTAAGTTTATTCCCTTGGTTACTCCATATTTATATCAGCGATTCTAACCAATATAAATAAAAATAGTACCACTATCTACAAGGCCCAAACCAACGTCGAGACCCAATACGTTCCAACTACCGTCTACAAGCAGAAGTACGACGTTCAGACAATCACCCTTCCAGGAGTTACCCACTACATCACCGAAGTCCAGGGTGAAACTAAATATGTCCACAAGACTGGTAAGGTCATCTTCGCTTCCCTATATTTCCCTTCGAACTTGGATACTGATTGAGAAAATAGAATACGTTACCGTCCAAGAGGTCTATACCGCAACCAACACCATCAACGTTAAGGAAACCGTCACCGATGTCGAGAAATACACCGTTACCAACGTTGCAATTCACACCGTTACTGAAGTCAAGCCAGTCACCTACACCAACGTTTCAGGCTACACCGTCACCGATGTTGAGACAAAGGTCTACACCGTCACCGAAAAGGCTCCCTACCCAGTTCCCGAACCATCTCCATACACAGTTACCAAGGTCGAGCCATCTCCATACCCAGTTACCAAGATTGAGCCATCTCCATACCCAGTTACCAAGATCGAGCCATCTCCGTACCCAGTTCCTGTTGAGAGCAAGACTACCACTCCAACTCTTGCCCCAACTCCAGTTTATACTCCCCCACCGGCATATACCGGTAACGCGGCCAACAAGCTTTCCGCACCGGGAGCCCTCGTTGCCGTTGTTATCGCCATGGCTGCCTTGTTCTAAATCGATTTGGATTAATTTGTTTATCCTCGATTTGATCGCGCCTTTAAACTCCATCCGTTCACTTTGGACGGTGGAATAATCTTTAATGTAATTTCTTTTTTCCTTTATTTTTTGGTCTCGGCCATCTTGTTGTTTGCTCTTCTTGCGCTTGATATCCACTGGTATGTACACGACTTGTTTTTGTTTTATGATAAACGCGACCACACTCATTTATACCCGCCCTCTGGCTTTGGGGCACACGGAAAGCATGGTCATGGACGACACGATATACGCTCACTCATTAGATATTAAACGAAAAATTAGTTTTCGGTTTGAATTTGTATTTTATTTTATTGGTATACGGAATCTGCATTGGATTAAAACTCGGTATCATTTTTTCATTTCCTCCAGAGAGAAGGTTACAAATTAACGGGATGGGAACATGTATGGTAAAAAAAAAAAGGACTACTCTTCATGTGTATAGCTTTAGTAATGATCGAAGAAAAAAAGAACAATAATATACAATCATCAAAAAGCTTGTCCTGAGTGCTTTACGAAGTGGAGTGTTGCATTTGCGGTAATTTTTGCGTTGTGATCGACGTTGGCTGTGGAGCTAAGGTAAATATAGTGCAGGATGCTACGTTACAGCTAATGAATGGCTGGATACCAATGCTTGGCTTCTGATTCACCCAGAAATCCACTTCAAATCATGGCCATATGGGGCGGCCAGCAGCTGACCACTCGCAGGAATGAAGGCGAGAATATGTACAGAGTATGTGTAGGCAAAAGGGGTGCATTTGGCCAATATTTCCTGATGTTCAATCCTCAGGATCCAGGAGGCAAGCTTTCGTATCTCGCCGGCGCTATGAGACAACCGAATCTTAGGTATGTTATCCAAATTTTGTTGACACGAATATATCGGTCTCGTTTCCGGGCGCAAACAAAGAAGCACCTTGATATTAGAGTTTCGCAAACACGGCGAAGGCATCTCCATGTTAGGCTTCCAATAGACTGTCGCGGATCCCACCCATGTCGAGTCAAGCACTTCTTATGCTTCCGCCCAACGCGAGAATGTAATAAAATTTGTTCCTGAAATGGTGTAACTTGAATGAATATGCTCAGTGTCACAAACTAAACACTCCCTTATTCGTGTAGGTTAGTGTACCAGATAGTGTAATTGATCATGGCCTCAGTATAAATAATTGTTTCGAGGTCATATCCAGAGCCGCTTTGGTACAAATATCGCGTCTTTGGAGAACTCAAGACAGCAATATTAAAAAGTTGTTCTAACAGCAACATTCAAAAACGGATGTCATTGATTGTTCGTCAGTTCAAAATCTCGATCCAATTTTTGCTCCGGCGAATTCGAAAAACCCTCACCGCTTTAGAAACCGAAATACAACATGTGTGAACAAACCCATATAGTCTACAGCTGCAGCCACAGAAATTTCCACAGCCGCATCTCTTGTCAAACGGAGGAAGACCATCAGGAGAATTTAACACCTAAGATACTCGTTCCAACCTTCTGCACTTCATATAACCGAGAAGTGGAGTTGCAGGAGGAGGAGGCGTGTATGAGCTGCACACAAACAAAACTTGCAGACCAGCTTGGGAAAATTGGACTTCAGACAATTGTTACTGTTGAGGAGGTTGAGGATAACTAGCTAAAGCTGGTACTGATGGGATGCCCCAGTTGAAGTATCCGAAGTCCATCTTTGTTAACTATATATTTGTTTCAGCTGTCTCATGCAAACTTCAACTACATTCCTTCGTAAGCGCCTAAGGTTATAAGCAGCGTTTAATTATGTAAGACGGCTATTCGACTAAAATCCAAAAAAATATTACTGCGCTATCGTGAAACTCCTTTTTATATTTTTATACCTTCATGTAATGTTTCTTCTTTATCGACACTGCTCCTCCATCGTTGGTCATCAATGTCCCTTCGCACCACAAGACTATATCTCGAACTAATGTTAATATGGTCCGACTCTTCCACTACCCCGACGAAAAACTGGCCGATCTGCAAGCCTTCGGCTCTGCTGGTCTGATAGTCCCATGCTATCCTTCTTACGATCGAAACACAGCCGACCTCAAAGTCACGGTCTACCTCGAACCCAAGCACCCCACAGTACTCCAGGAAAAGAAGAAAATGAGAAACCAATCTCTCTCAATTCTTCTTGATGCTGTATCCAAGCCCCCCGAACCAACAGTGACGTACCTCCTTCACTCCTCGCATTTCCACGACTTCGAAGCTCTTCAAAAGCGACTATACACCTTTGGCAAAGCCAGCAACGATAACGGCAACGGCACTAACGATAATCCTCTGCGTCCCTGGCCCGGTAAAATCAAATGTCTAGCTGTCGTCCCCAGCAAGAGTGGTGGTCTGTCTCCTCAAATATTCGATCGGATCATCGAGTGGGCCTACACTGGTGACTATTCATCTTCCTCCACCAGTCCAGACGGCAAGATAATCATCACTGGGAAAGAACTGGATAAGAAAATCGGGGCCGTTGGGATTACACTCGCTTGTCCACCATTGTTAGAGGTTGCCGTAGGGAAATTGAGAGATAGGATGGATTCAGAGGCGGACGCAGGGATATTTTTTGCGGATACAGATTCTGAAGATAACTATGAGTACCGCTGATGACGAGAGACAAAAGAAGAGAGCTATAAGGACAAAGAAGGACGATAACAGGATGGAGCCTTCTTCTGGATACAGTTTCTCTTGATAAAATTTCTCTCAACTTGAGTTTTTCCATGCGTGAGATAATCATCCGAATGTTGCAATATTTGCATTAGCTTAAGGCGCGCTAAGATAATTAGTTCTACGGCAAGCATGAATCCAATTCTATTAATGCTTAATATTTATTGCTTCGAGTCTATATTAATTGATAATAGCTATTGCACCTATAGCCTTTGCTTTCATACTTTTCTTCAGTTTCGGAAAATATGAAATTAAGTACTTTGTACCTCTATCTCCACTTGTTTGGCTACGAGATAATCGAACCAGATATTAGCTCGACTGCCAAGGTAAGAATCCAGGATCACATCTTGCAAAGGCTTCGGTGTTCAGATTTCTTAAGATTATTCGCTGCGGCGGTTTGAAGGCGTCGGAGCTGCCTATCTAATTTATCTCGATGATCTGTCAGAGAATCGATCGTTTCTTTATCGATCTGAGCTATGTCCAGATAGACGCCTTTAGTCATTGATTCAAATGTGGGCTCTTAAAACTCTGTAAGCAAGATATAGATACGGGGCTGTAGTTACCTTTCTTCCGTAGATTTTGAATCAAGGCTCTATCTTCTTCTACTTTGAATAGAGAGAGGGTCGGGTTAGCGTATAAGTTTAATTTTCTGGGGTGTTAGAGTTGCTAATGAAGGGAACCCTACATTCTTTGAGCATGTCTTCCCAAAGATTTGTCATTAGGGCGAATTGAGCCTCAAGTTTAGCATTCTAGAATCTCACACAACGGTCCGCTCTGTTAGACATCAACTTCCTTGTTTCGTTGAAGGAGGGAAAGTCTACCGGCTCTGCTTCTCCCAAGGACTCAGTAGCCTTGGTTGGCTTTTCCTTTCGTGGTCTTCCCCTAGGAGCCGAAGAGGCAGACTTTGCCTTCTTCTGGGTAGTAGTATCAGAAGAGGGTGCTTTTCTTTTCTTGCTGGCAGACATGATGTAGAAGCAGCGGTCGTCTAGAGGATTGTTAACGCAGCCTTCGTCTGAAGTTTGTGTAAATGAATAATCTAGACAGGAATACCTGTGAGAGGGAGAGATAGTCGGCAACAAGAGTGATGTTTAGGGAGTGTGTAATATGGAAATGCTGTTTAGATTGTGATGGTTTGCATGACGAGATGTTGATAATTCTTTGAGATTGGAAAGAGCGTGGGGCGAAACAACAATATCGGTAGAGAGAGCTATCCAACAATAGAACTAATCACTCACTTAGAAGTAAGTACTTGAGCAAGCACCTGATTATATAAACGCTACAATAACAACGAGGCAATGGAACCTTCTCAGGAATCGGTACAATATACTCCTTTTATAATATTTACATCCTTAGAGCTACCAAATTATGCGTTTATATACATACACAGTGATATCGCTAATATTTACAATGAATTGTTCGAGGCGTTTCATCCTCACCCACTCTTACCTTTACAAGCATTGCGCATAATAAGGATTCAATGTAGAGCAAGTTGCAGTTGGAGAACATATGCTCGCTCCCTGTTTTGCACCCTTTGTTAGTATATATTTCCGTACCCTCGAGTGAGGGAAGAAACTTACAGTGTATCCAACTCCACCGCACTGGCCCCATTTGCTCTGCTGTGGCCCGCCAGTTGGTGCCGGGGTCGTTGTAGTCACCGGCGTAGTCGATCGAGTCGTCGTCGTCGTAGTAGTTCGAGAGACAGTTGTGGTGATGATGGGTGTTGTTGAACGGGTGGTCGTTCTTGATGAGCTTGTTGTAGTGACTGGCGTGGTTGTTCTCGGTGTGGTGACCGGAGTTGTGGTGACCGGAGTTGTGGTGGCTGGGGTCGTGGTTCGCGAGGTGGTAGTCGTCGAAGTAGAGCCCCCGATCGTGGTCGTGGTGCTACCACTAGGTCCGAAAGTACCTTGAAGCCTGATGTCGCGGGAGCTCGCGCCAATGTAGAGATTGAAATTGCCTGTGGGGACAACCCATCTTTGCTGAGCCGTATTCCAATAGGCGAGATCTTTTCTCTTCAGGACGAAAGTGGCAGTTCCGGATGCACCAGCAGCCAACTTAAGCTTTTGGAATCCACGGAGTTGCTTTGGAGGAGTGGAGGGTGAGCCAGCTGGGAGGCCAATATATAGCTGGGCGACTTCTGCACCTGTAACACCGCCAGTGTTGGTTATGCGAGCAGTGATAGTTGCAACGGGCTCATAGAGGGCTGGGTAACCACCAGGGGCGATCGAAGTTGATGAGATAGGCCCGGTGGTAGTGCTGGTGTAGGAGATAGCGAGATTGGTGTAAGAGAACGTGGTATAGGCTGGGAGATATTAGCAGGCAGAGCAAACATAATTGGTGTTGCATATGATACTTACAGAGGCCGAACCCGAATTCATAGCGGGGGGTGATCCCCTGGGAATCGAAGCGGCGGTAGTCGATGAACAGACCCTCCGTGAAGTTATCATCGCCGTTAGCGATGCTGGTGCCGTAGTCACTGGCAGCCTTCGCGATAGTGAATGGAAGCTTGCCGCCAGGAGCCTTGCTACCGTAAAGGACATCGACAAGACCGTTTCCACTCTCTTGTCCAGGAAGACCTGCCCAAACCACGGCGACAACGTTTGGTAGGGAAACGAATTGTTCGAGAATAATGGGGCCGACAGAGTGAATAATGACGATGGTTTTAGAGTTGACGGCTGCAACCGCTTTGACCAAGTCGTTTCCACCGTTCCAGGGGTCAAGGTTGTTCCTATCTCCGGCATTTCCTTGGACGGTCAAGTATCCTGTAATATCGAACGTTAGACCGTAGATCTAAAAGTATAACTTAGAGAGTTAAAAGCGGCTTACCTTCGCCTGAGTCAGCATTGATAAAGACCAGGGCGGTGGTAGCGGACTGGGCAGCCGAGGCCCCCTGCGACGTATTGTCTGTGGTAGAGGTGACGACAGTTGTTCCATCAGTCTGGGCTTGGGCACGGATAGCGGTGAGGGGGTCGATTAAGTATGGGAAGTTGGTTGTTCCAGATCCCCATCCCTATAAACAGAATTAGAAATGACTCGGGATTTTGAAGCAATATTGATAAAACTAACCATTGCAAGGGTGCCGTCATTGCAAGCGCGGTCTGCACACGAGTTGATACCGGCAGGATTATTAATGGAATCCCGCCCAATAACCGCCAAAGAGGCTGGCCTATTCAACGGCAGTGCATTATTCACGTTCTTCAGCAGGATAATTCCATCGCCGGCCACAGTCCTAGCCAACGTTTTGTGGTTCCCGGAAACGTCACCACCTCCGTTGTTGTTCCAAGAGTTGAAGCTGACAGCTGGATAGCCTTGGTCCTGGCCGACCAAGTACCAGCTAGCAAAGATTCGTTTAACCATGTCGTCAAGACGGGATGAGGAGACTGTCCCCGAGTTGACGGCATTCAAAAGGTTTTGTCCTATTCCTCCGTTAGCTAGGTGATAAATGTAAGGCTTTAGATCATGTCGTACCCCAAACAAAGTTATTATCACCAAAGTTATCTCCCGGCATGCTCATATCAAGGCCGTGGGTAGCTCCCTGGACGGTAGTTTTGGCATTCCAGTCAGAGAGGACTTGCCCTCGGAAGCCTGTAATACTTATTAGCAAAAACTCGTGTACCCAAAAATTGAATGGATAAATCGCCTACCAAGTTCGCCTTTTAGGAGTTTGTTCAAAGCATTATCGTTATCGCATGCCCAAGTGCTGTTTACTTTGTTGTAGCTGCACATGAAGGTTGCAACATTCGCTTTGGCGGCCTTATATAAGCAACAGGTGTCAGTATAAAATTGTTGGGGATGTAGATATACGCTTGGGTACGCACATCTGCAAAAGGCCAAAGATATAACTACAGGCATCAGTTCATTAGCAAGCAGTCCTTCTGGAAGTTATACGAAGACTGTGTGATCTTACCTCGTGCATTGTTCGATCATCGATATTGCTACTCATCGTTTCTCTGTTCTTTTCTTGTTCGTTTCCGACTGTAAAAGATGAATTAACTTCAAGTTCGATTGCATGGGTTAGGTACTGGATGGCTTACTAAAGTGTTTGGCACAAGCTTGGACACCAGTGCTCTGCATACCAGTGATGACTTCTGTCATACCGGCACCAGCAAGGTACGGATCATTGCTATATCCTTCCCAATTTCGACCAGCCTAAGTCGATTGTTGAGTACAGTTCTTTCCACAAAACATAATACGGTGAGCTTTACCTGAGGGATCTTCCCCAAGGCCCCAGAAACGGGGGCCAGTGCAATATTGACACCTTTCCCTCTAAACTCTTCACCCATAGCCACACCGTGTTGCCTCATGAGGTCCCTATCCCAGGTAGCGCCCTATCATTGTACAATGATATTAAAATTTCTTCGATGGTTGGAGTTTTAAGGTTCGAATTTTAACGAACCAGATGAATACCCGCTGGGAATGCTGTGACACCACTCGCATATCTAACACCAGCCGGTCCGTCCTGCAAGCAGAGACCTATTGTACAACGTCAATTTCAGAGCCAGATGTGTTGACCTGCCACCAACATCTCTTTCGTACCTGGGAAGCCGACGCCGCTGATAGCGGGGATATTTCCAACACACGGTCCCTTTTGCCAACCTGACCCAGTGACTATATTGATCTTCTGCTGCGTCGTTAATCGTCCTACCATTGTGGTGGCTTTCGTATATGCAGAATCCCAATCTTGGGCGTAGGCCGCCGGCAAGGCCAGCGCCGCGAGAAACAGGGTCGACGACAACATTTTCGATGATTGGCTTTGTAGCAATATTTGCAATTCGTATATCGTCTTTGCCCAAAGTCGAATGGGCCAAACTCGTCCGCCTTGCCGCGGCGGCATGTGCTTATTTAAATCATCTTTGCGATGTCGACCGAGTAGTCTGAAAGTATATTTTGACCATGGTGCCCCAGCTGTCTAAACGCTAATCACCAGACCCAGAGGCGTATCCAAGATAATTGGCAGGTATCAGAAACTGCCTCAAACCGTATATCCAAGCCCTAATCCTCTATTATCGGGCCTGCGGTACGACTGGAAGCTTTATCAAGTGGGATGTCATGTGCCAGCATTCCAACAAGGAAACGGGTGCTCCTCTGCGACGGAGGGCGGACCGGATGCAAGAACCGATCTCATCTTGGCGATGGTTGGCTAAAATTCAGAACCAGATTCTGCAACAATGAGGGCTTGCAGGTAATAAAAATGGGATATTAAGGTTATTCTGGAATAAGATCGCGGAAATGCCAGATGAATTTAGATCGACAGGCAGAAATGTCCGAGGACGCACCCAACCTGGGTGTTGGGTCGACCGTTGAAAGCCAACGGGCCGATGTTCCTGAGGCCCGTTTCAGGTTCGTCCCAACATGCCATTCCGAAGAAGTCGGCGCGTCCTGGCAGGAATGTCATCATACTTGGCCTTGGGAGTCGTAACAGTCGAGGAGGGGTTTCCGAACTCCGATGCACGCTATCTCACTGAAGAATGGCAACAGTTTGCGAAAATGATGACGGGAAGAGGCTGGTTGAGATCAAGAAGCCTGCAGCATTTCGCTCCAAACATCGCCATCAACACATTCGGGTGTGCTGTGTTGGAGGTTGGAAGTTGCACAAGTTACACAACTTGGTGCGACAGAAAGGGCTGGATGCAGCTAGAATCGTTACCCAAAGTTTCTTATTTGGTACTTATCGCTCGATTCTAGGGAGTTTATCACCGAGCTGTAAAGTTGCAGTAGAAACACCTCAGCCAGCATTTAGAAATACCGATATCTCACTTAACATCGATGATATCGTGACACGTATATGCATATGCATACAACCCCAAGAGCTATTGGATCTTGTACCCGGTAAATATTGGTTAATTTACAATGTTAACACTGGGAGGGCACTAAGTCGAGATCAATTAGGCGAAATTTTAATAATTCGCTACGGGCTCATTCAAGATGTACTTGTAGAAATACTCTTGGTAATCGCTCAGTCTGGACCCAGGCCCGCGCTACGTGCATATTGTACCACCAAGTCTTACAACTTCACAGTTGGGGATCTTTTCGAAGTGTTTCTTTGAAATTTCAAACCTACCTGGGATTTTGCACTCGGGGCTACGATTTGTGCACCCTGTGAAATTGTAGGCTGGCTACAAAGGCCTGGTATATTTTCACAAATTCAACAGACGTAGATTCAATCAATTAAATACTGAAGATTCAAAATTTGCCCGGCTGCAACGGTGGTGGCGGTGGCGGCTCAGCAAGTTAGAGGGATAGGTTACCTCAAATCTTGTATAGTACTTATTAATGTACACACGCACAAGCAAAACTCTAGGGGAATTTTGTGAATCTGGAGTTAGTAACCTGTAAGGTTTTTATGAAATAATCCCTCTCAACCTTAAATGAGTAGGCATGGGTATACATGGTAGATAGAAGGCTGCACGATTACTGCAAAATGGACATCCTACTCAACTTGAGCTTGTTCAGTGCAATTGATATATTTTACCTCGCTGCTGTAATGCCGCTCGTGAATACGGTATTGGAGATACAACCTTGCCAGATGATCCCCCCTTTTATCCGAATACCCTAGAAGATTTAACGTTGGTCTGAGCTGCTTATGACGAACTGAGACGTCAAATTGAGAATAAGTTATACTCAATAAACGCCGAATGTCTTCTGGCTATAACAGCAAGAGCTTACCAACCAAGGTTCCATATGCCCCGCGAGAGATATCATTCTCGTTACAATCATTCGGGATGATCTTCGGCAACTTTCGAGCCGAATACCTCGACTCCGCGCCGGAATCGTATCGCTACCCACTGAAGGTACTTAGATAATCGCGTACGGTGTCTTCAACGAACTATCTACCAGACTGGACGGTTTGGTTAACTTTGCGTTCGGAGCTTTTGAAAACGCAATCTTTGGCGAAATAGGATATGATATTACTAAAGATGTATTCAAAAAGTATGGAAACACGAGACAACTATTTGTCGCTCTGGGCGGGATCTAAGACGTTAGTTAGCTCTCTACGAATGCAAGTGCGAGGCGAAGCTTACGGAGCCTTTTAACGATAATAAAATCAAAATAGCAAGGCTTGTTGACAGAGGAGAGATTAAAACCCCTATGCAACTCCCATAAGGGGTGGGTGGGTTCTTTGCTTTGAGGGCCATTAGTGAGTCGAAAATGTGATCACGTCTAGCTGACTGCCCTTAATTATTTTAATCAGGCAGCTATACTAATGTAATTGTACAAACAGATCAAAATAAATTATTCTGGATAGATAATGTGTAACAGAAGACGTCATTTATCTCATAATCTAAAGAACCCCGAGCACTCCAACCACGGCATGATCCAGAAGTGTAGAATATATTAAGATACACTTGAATGCATATTTGGAAACGAAAGTAAATGCTTTATCTGGCGTCGGAAATGCAAACCCACTAAAAACCCTAGTTTGTACTAATAGATCGTGTGCTAGAAAGGAGGATTATATATTATCCTCACAAGCAATGTAAGTATATAAAGAAAGATTACACCGCTAGAATCATTATAAAATTTAGAAATAGAGAAATCAAAACCGGAACTCCAAAAACCCCAAGGATTAATACTCTCTCCTCTTCAGTCATCCAAATCACCATAATCTCCGTACTGTTTCGGCGACCGCTTCTTCCGCTGCGGGGTTTGCGTGGGAGCAGGTGGGGAGTAGTACAGGTTCATCATGTTTCGCCCACCACATGACTCTGTAGTATTACCTATACACTTGATAGTGCAAGCGGCTTTCCCTGTGGTTGGCATAAGATTCGGGGTGGATGAGATGCTCGCTGTCCAACATTCTCGGCCGTATTCTAGACCCGCATAGTTGGCATTCTTCGCCTTAGCAAGCTGGAGGCACAACTCGATGTCCATTGTATCGTTGGCCAATAGCTTGCGCATCTCATTTGTGGCAGGCGCCGGGTAATCAGTATAGCAACCGAGAGAGTAATAGCCATACGCATATGTGGTAGAAGCTGTGTTTGAGGACGATGTAGTTGTGGGTATAAAGGTTGTTGTGGTTGTCGTAGTGGCCGCTGTAGTAGTAGGGGGGGTGGTTGACGGGGTAGTAGATGGTGTGGTAGTAGTGGTGGTAGTGGTAGTAGTAGTGGTGGTGGTGGTGGTAGTCGTAGTGGAGGATGAAGTAGGAACCGGGGTCGTCGTAGTCGTAGTCGTAGTCGTAGTCGTAGTCGAGCTTGAAGTCAAGTTCGACCGTAACTGATAGAGATCGAATTTCTTACCACCACCGCAGTATTCAAATTTATTGCCCTTGCAGAGAGTGCTGCACTGGGTATCCGCAAACGTATCTCCAAAGTTGACGGGACCTGAAGAGCACCAACATTCGCCGCCATACTGGAGTCCGACCCACACCTTTCCATTGCAGAACTCGAGGCATCGTTGAACTGTCATAGTAGCAGATTCGCCACCCAGAACTTGGCCGCCGGCCATAGCACGGCCTGTTGCAGGTTCACCAACACAGCCGATTCTAGTGTAATTAACGTTTCCAGGGTTGTGGATCGTTGCGGTGGGCGTCTGGGATGTTGTAGTCGTAGTAGTGGTTGTTAAAGTTGTCGTAGGTGGTGTTGTGGAAGGAGTGGTAGATGGTGTCGTGGTAGTAGTGGTAGTGGTGGTAGTGGTGGTGGTAGTGGTAGTGATCGTCGTCGTCGAGGTCGTTGAGGAGATTGGTGGAGTGGTTGAGCTCATGGTGGTGGTGGTGCTTGAGGACGACGAGATGGTTATCTTTGTCATATCGTAGTACACATTCATGAGGGTTCCGGTACCACCACAGAACTGCAGCGGATTATTGCTATTACCAGGGCATATGTAATTGCATTTCGAGCCGAAGCCACTGTTGTCGAGGAAGCTTGGAGCCACTCTAGGAGGGAGAGCGGTACCACACCAACATTCCCTAGTGTATTGCGTAGCGGCAACAGGTTTTCCGAGAGCTTTGCATTTGGCGATACACTCCCCGGCTTCGTTGGTGTCGGAGCTGCCGGCTGCCTGAAGGCAACGAGAAGTGCCCGTGGTACCACAAGTGGAATCT
Organism: Dactylellina cionopaga; assembly: GCA_036971295.1. Taxonomy (NCBI): domain Eukaryota; kingdom Fungi; phylum Ascomycota; class Orbiliomycetes; order Orbiliales; family Orbiliaceae; genus Dactylellina; species Dactylellina cionopaga. The sequence continues at coordinate 2,234,804 of JAJTTY010000007.1, forward strand.
TTATAGCATCCGGCATATTGGTACAAGGCCAAGACACCATTCATAGGACCAACTTGCTTGGGCATAATAGTTCCCTGAAAGTTGACGAAATTTTCTCCTCCCCAGCTCTCATCGTTGAAATTAAGGACAAAGGCACCAGTCACTACCCTTGGTTGTGTATTGACGTACGCGAGGCCAGGTGTGAAAGTAACATTTCCGTAGGCACAATCTCCTGGCTGGATCTGCAAACCCTCGGGGAAAACGGTATCGATATCGGCATAGAGGTAGCTTGTCGAAACGGGTTTGGATTTGGTGACTGCGAGATTGCTGCCACCTCTATTACATACTCTCATGGTACGGAACGCAACGTTCCCTGCGGTCGCTGTCAGCTCATGGAAATCAGTTGTTTCCTGCCAATTGGTGTTCCAGAACCCTTCAATAGTCGCGATAGCAACCTCAGCCTTTGGTGAAGCCGAAGCCGTTCCGGATAGAGTGAGACGGCCGATACCACCGTTAGTGGAAACGAACAAGGCGGTGCCGTAGTTAGTGGACTGTCCATTCACAGCGTAAAAATGCATAGATATCGTAGTTTGGACGCCCGGGGCTAATGTGCTTCCGACTAGAGGAAGAGAGGCAGCCTCGACATTGAATCCTGTGCCAATAATCTTAAACGCAGAGTTGGTACTATTCGTCGTGATATTGTGGTAAGTGGTGCCGTCCTCGGAGTAGTAATATCCAAGAATTTTTAATGGCTGCAGCCCAGCATTACCGAGTTGGAAGGTACCAGCCTGACCTTCTGGTTCAGTTGGGGTTCCAACAATAATAGGATTGAAGGAATAGTGGACTGGGGAAACGGTGATAAATGCCCCCTGACTCACAACAACACCCTTGAGACCGACCGGAATATTGTTTGTGAATTGATTCGCTTGGGCAGGGGTCACATTGATCGTGATGGTAGCGGTTCGGACTCCGGGTGTATCTTGGGGAGCAACCCAGGTGACCTGGATATCGAACGAGGAACCAGCAGCGAGCTGGGCAGTGGGCAAAGAACTAGTGCTCGCAGAGTAGGCAGGATCGCTCAGAACAACGTTATTGACCTTCAAGCTCGTTGTGGTTTGGCAAGTGACGGTGCCCACTTTGGTATTGCCAAAAGGTACGTTACCAAAATCGACGCTTGTGCAGTTGAGCGGAAGGTTGACCGGACTACCGAGGCACATAACTTTACCATTCGAGCTGGAAACAAAGACCGTCCCGTCGCCAAAGGCAGGGCGCTGGAATTTATTCAGACCACCAGTAGCCGGAATGTTTAGCTTCACCATGACTCCGTTTTCGGGCACGGCTTTGAATGCAAGTAAACCATTATTGCTGTCGGCTACCCAGACGATACCGGTTCCAGATTGGCCTTTGTATGATGTAACAAGTGGACCACCAATACGGCCATTAATTTTGTCCACGCTTGCTCCCGCAAAAGAGAACTGGGGCGTTCCATCGGCTTTGAATCCAAGGCTATAGGCCTGAAGGGGGGTTGTAGAAGGAACAAAGTAACTGTGGTAAAGACATTAGAATATACCGGTGGCATAGTTATATATAAACAAGGAAAACTTACATGTACCCTCCATCTAATGGATAGGACCCTGAGCCTCCAAAGGTCGAGGCACCGGTATTGATAGATTGAATGATGGCATCACCACCACCCACTCCATTGCCGTATCCACCTAGGTTGTCGGCATTCATGACGTACATCTAATCGTGGTCAGCACTGGTACCCTGTTAAGCTAATCATGCGGTTCATGATACTTACGTAAGCATTTTTGCCATATGTGATTGCCATTTTGCTCACCCCGGTGCCTTTGAAAGTACCAGGATCGAGTAAAGAGACACCGGCAGAACCCAAATCCTCGTCATTGTTATCGAAGAGGGCATAGTCGTAAGGTTGGAACCAATCCTGGAGCTCGACTTTGCCATCGCTGCCGATTCGCAAGTTGATAATGGCCTCTCCTAGTGTTGCCAGTTTAATAGACTTGCCATTAAGGCTCTGCCCTTTCTGCGCCTGTTTTCCTTTACCGTTTCCTGTTGAGAAGAAGAATCTGCTTCCACTGTCGGATGAAAGACCACAACCACCCATCCAGACACCACCTTGCCCGGTACTTTGGGTCCAGTCATTGAGACCTCCTTCCTGTAGCCAAGGTCGGATTTCGGTAGAAAAGTAGGTGATAACCCGCTTTTCAGCCAAGCTCACACCAATGATGGCCCCGGTAAAATTGAATTTGTCGCAATGCTACCATGGGGGATAAAAGTTAGCATAGTTCTTCGAGTATTGCGTTGCGCACGTGGTATTTCCAGAAAGGGGAGTTGGCTATTTCATTTGTGGGGCAGCCAAAAAGGTACCAAGCCAAGAAGACCAGCACAGCATTTGAAGCTTCAGCCTAAATGCGTCGACTGGCCACCCGCCATGCCTTCTTCGGCATCCATTTCCTGCCCTTGCATCTCACGCTAGCAAACGCGCAAATATTTGTACGTTCGGGCTGCTCCAATCCGGAGGAAATATGATGCGTCTGGAGTTTCTCCTTCCCAACCTAAAACCCAAAGAAAGGGAGGGTGTGTAGATATGCTACAACTTACCGATCCAAATCCACCATAAACGACACCGTTCCTCATCAGTAAAGCTGGTCGTTGCAATTGCACACCACCGAAGAAGTGGATTCCTGGATCGTTGTCTGCAATCGTGCCATCGACCATGATCGGATAACCCGGCAAATCTGCAAGGGTTGGGCTATTTATGTCAATGGCATGAAAACGATATTTTCCGTTTGCTGTGCCCTGAGTTCCACCTGTAGTATCCGCATAGGACTTGCTGAATAGGTACATGACCTCTGAATTGGGGTCTAGGACTGGCGTTCCAATGATGCCGGCCGGTCCACCGAGATCGGGACAATTATCGGCGTCTTGCTGTGTGAATTCGGCAGCTAGTTTGCGCTGCTTGAGAGTCGCGATATTTCCGCCGTTCTTTGCATCCTCGACGTAAATATTGTTGAGCGCAGAACATAAGATAACGACCGGCTTGTTTCCATTCAAACCCTTGCTGGAAGTAAATATGAGAGGTTTTGCAAAGAACTTCTCGCCTGGCGTGTACGTTTTGGACCAGAGCATACCGAATGCCGCGCTCCCCACAATATTCGGGTCAAGGTTGTGGTTGTCTAGATAATTCGACTGCATTTCGTCTCCATCTCGGTATGAGTCTGTTGGCGCACCACCAGCGTAGACAAGCGAAGGTAGAAGGCATGACGCCAGCAAGACTAGTTTCTTTACCGATATCATCTTGCTAGATGTCGACACCAGGCAGGCGAGAAAAGAGAATCAGCGTTCCAATACAACAACGCTGATGTAATATAATATATTATTATACACCAAGACGTCCTTGTATGACTCCAACAATGAGATCCGTAGACCTGAATCGTGCAGCTGCACTTCCACCTGACCAATGCTCGAATGAGTCGTCTATAGGGTAGCGAAGGGAATAATAAATAAGAATATGAAGCGAGCGACTCGAAGAATATTTGAAGGTTCGGCCAACGAAAGCACCAGCCCCAAAATTCGACCGATTGGCTATGCTCCTTGTCGACCAAATCCTTTGAACGAGCGAAAGGCGACAGATGTCCAACGAAGGAACTTAAAAAGGATGGGTTGTTAAAAAGGATTGTAGCAAATTCACCCCTGGTGATCCACCAACCTATATATTATACCTCGTAATGCTCTTTGGGCTTGGCCATCTGAAAAAGCGAGTCCTGTATCAATAAAATTAAAGAAATTGTTGCGCCGCCTCAATTCTGTGCGGAAAAAGAAAAGGCAAACTCTGGCATTCTGCATGCTGGTTCACCTGCACTATGTACTGTTAGGGGTGACTGAGGAGTAACCTTGGCCCAGATGTCCAGCAAAAGAAAATAAAAAGTTGCTGATATCAGCCGCAACAAGGATTGTGCGAACAGTGTTCCTCCATCACTAGCGTTATGCGTCCAAATTTGGCGTCCTTTTGCATCCAAACTTTGTTCAAATTTGCTATCAACGCCCAACGCGCAAAGTCTTGGGACCATATATAAGGGCTCGTCGTACAACCTTCCCAGCTTGGGGGAACAGGCAGCAGTACCGAGAGAACCGAGAGTACGGCAGTCACAAACGACACATTGCGATATGCAGATGTCATGTCACGATCACATCATTTGCGGCCAAATAAAATACGTCTTTACATACCAAGGTAATAGTGCTAGTCAACATTGAATTCAACGAGAATTCGGTCAAAGAAAAAATTTGAGCAAGTTTCTTCTATAACTTCGGATTGATTGTAAGTTGACCCGGCGCCTACATACATTATATGCGATTATGGCGAGCCAGCTTGAGATTGGGGACCGGTGCATTATAAGCCCCTTTCTTGGGAAGATACGGCTCGATTCAAAAAGACATAATTTTCTCGCCCCTCCATTCTTACTAAGGTGCTCGTTGGGGCAGCGACAGCGCACAGCACACCCGCCAAGGGGCGGGAGATCAACAGCTCAAACACAGTTCGATCCAAGAAACCAGCCAAGGGCTTGATTATTCTTCTTGGTGATTGCAGCTGAAGCCTTTCGTCAGTTCACAGCGTTCTACACCAAACACCTCCCTCGCTGCGAATCGGTTGAATCTGACACTCCTTGCGTAATTTGTTAGTACCCAATACGCCATTTTCAAGATATCATGTTATTATCTATTTTTCTCGTGCCTCCAAGCGTTTTTAGTATGAAATCATCGATCCATAATTGAGAGTGCTATAGCTCTAAATCAAGTTCATGGGGATCGCGGATCTGGACATGCTATTTCAAAAAGCGATAATAGTCTTGATAACATTGCAGATAACCGCCAGTCTCTTATCCTCCTTGATTGAACGACAAAAGCGAAAACCTCAGCCTCACCGAAATGCCGTATTTTGTAATCTTCGTATGCAGAGCGAAATTATACCTCTCAGAGATGCAGGCGTTAGAGTCCCCCCACGTTCGCCGACTCGTGGTCGCAGGGTTGCGAACTGTGATAGAGCTGCATATTCCAAAGATTATCTAGAGGCGGACCAATGGACTCACCACATGGACTCACTGCGCTGCTGAATAATGAATGATTGAATATTTCTTCATTTAAGCGCTAACCAGAGACTATCCGGCCAACAGAGATACGCAAACCCTCGGCGAAACTTGCTTGATAGGTACGTGAATACATTTCTTTGGCAGAATGAGACTCGCAAAGTATTAGAGTGGTAGTGAAAGATTCCCGTGCATCCCATGTGCCATGTGGATTGTCTGAGCCTGGTAAACTTTATGTGGAGGTTGCGGTGCGCCAGACGAATGTATCCTATCCATCTCTGTGAGTGAAAAGCTGGCATGGATCGTCTTTTCGGGTCAGGACTGCATGGAAAAATTTGTCAGTTTGCAATTCCACCTACCCCTGACCCAGTCCACCATTAACGCGTTGCAATTTATTTTTATTTTTCATTTTTTCAACGCGAAGTGCCGAAATTATTCCCGCAGTACAAGATATCAACACATAAGGTTTCTCGAGATATACGCTTTGCTAACATGTTGATAATAATAAATATGGTGTTCAGTTCCTGAACTCCGAGTCTCGGCGGAACGCTAAGGGCACGGCCACATCAGTGAACCGTCGTAGATCGGGGAATCTTCGGGATGGTTGGGTTTGTGATCGCATCGCCTGGACGGATTCGGCTGAACCAGCCTTAATCCATCCAGGGGGTTTTTCGAATTCTTCGCCTATATTTTCCATGCAGGTCCAGACGTCAGAGCTCGAGGAGCCATCAATCGCATCGAATGAAAAAATGTGGTACGAAGCGCGAGTACGAGGCTCCTGATTCTCCCACATGAATCCTAGTCGTCAGTTCGATTCTAACTTTGTAATCCTCCAAAACATGAGTTGCGTTCTAAAGCAGGTCTAAGAGCCAAGTATTGTATTCAAGGACAAGCAAGGTCGCATATGCAAATGTGTGTTGGTCGCTGCTCGTTGAGGTTAGTTGAGTATCCAAAACTACTCTCCATCAGTGTGTAATATGCAGCAAGAAAGAGCGCGGCGAGACTCCACAGTTGCAATGCGTTTTGATATAGCTCTTGTCAGCGACCCGATTGACAAAAGCCTTGTCAAAATAACATCCTGCATTGCTCAGCCGACAGTATATTTATATTTCTCGGGATATACCGGAGAATTTTGGCTATCTAATGCAGCATTGAAGCCCAATGCGCATCTACCGCATTATCACACAAAGCTGCCACTGGCTGGAAGAGCTAGGAATATCCCGTCTCTTTGTCCCACTTCAGTCAAGAATCAGAGTCTCGAATCCGCTTTATGTTAAATTCTTGCGTCCCAAAAGACAACTTTACGAGATGGAGTTAAGGCAATCTAGTACAGGCTGTCTGGGCTCCAACTATTTAGTCCAAGAAGAGACGCCCAGATCCTTGGGTCTTAGATATACGGCGGTTCCAATGAATGTAAACGCCTTCATCAATGCCGATGGGATCTGTAATGCACAGCGTATCACACGCTAACAGAGCTCCTCTTCCTTTCTTTTTTTTTAGATTTTTTTAGATTTTTTTTTCAAGTGGCCTTCGAGACGAGTCATATTGGCCCAGAAGCTCTGCTCCATCCTGGAGCTATCCGCGAGCTTACGGACGAAGTTGGTCTATCATTGCAAAACCGCTGGTGCTTGCTAGGTACAACACAAAATTGGTTAGCTTTGCAAAGCGTATTCCAAGGCCATTCCTCACTATTATTTGTTCGTGATTACCACAAATTGCTTTCTTTGAATAGAAATTAGCCCTGGTAATAAAAAGAACCCACTTAGAGCCATTATGAAATTTCTGGTTGGGGGATGATTCTTTGATCAATTTAATCTTTCAATCGCTTTCTATGCGCTAAGCACGGCTTCTATATATTTGAAGCTCCCATTAGGGTACCCAGAAGCCATATGATCTCGCGCCAAAAACCCGAATCGTAATATCAGCTCGACGGCCGTTCATGTTTTATTTTACCTCCTCCTCGCTTTAAAGTTTCTCCCAATGGCACTAGAATTCTAGAACGTTGTCCGGTTGTCAACGCTAACCCATTATACTGCTGGCATGCCCGAGATTATACGCCGAACCCCCAAACTCTAAAGATCTGAGGTCGCGCATCGCGTCCAATCTAGGATCTTTAAGACATATTCGCACTAGCCTACCTCCGATTGATACCACCTGGGCAACGTTGGTTGGATTCACTTATTAATCATACACTTTCTCAAGGAGATGACCCTCATTCTCCAAGGCCATTAGTATATCAAAACACCTTTAATTAAGTCGGGCTAACAGTAGTACTTTTTAATCGGCTTTCAGAGCCCCTTTTGTAAAATAGAATAAAAGATAAAATAAGAAAGTAAAACTCCAAATTACTTGAAAAAAAGTTATACTATATTATATAATTACGGTCTATCAATGGAAATTATGGGACGACGAAACGGCCATTGAGTTTCGTTTACGAGATAGGTATCTACTCGTACTTGCATTATCCTCCCCCAGGTGATCTGGGTTTCTACGCGATATTCCGGGAGCCTCTTGAGGTTTCGGTCCCAGAATTTTCGTTAGTATTGAACCGAACACGAAACAGTTTTAAAACTTTATAATAGTAACTATTTAAAGGGATAGCTATTTCATCTCCTCTAATCATATCATAATGCTTAAACTTAACAAATATTATATCGAATGTCCTATAGGCCTAACTCATACGTTCGGATCCAATAGAACGCCTCCATCCCATGAGATACATTTATCATGCGTCTATGACTTCTGCGTTGCGTGACCCTGGATCTACGTTGTATTTTTACCAGACTCAGGCTAGAGACGGTTTCAACGGGAAAATAATTCGCCATAATTTGCGCCCCACAATTATTGCGACCTGCTTACCAATTTTAACTATGCCGCTGGCCGAGCCGATCGATCCCCGCAATAGGTTGAAATTTATATATCCCCCAAGGCAACACAGCCTAATCCCTCCACTCTTATCGGGTGTTCATGTTCTGTCCTCGAATCTACTCACCACCATTGTCGTCCATCCCAATACTTAGATCGATTGCCGTTTCCCAGATACCTAAAACAACCTTGCTACGCGCTGCTACTCGCACAATGACGTCATCACTGTCTCCTGTCTCCAAGTTTGATCCAAAGGATATGGAATTCCGATATCTCGGCCCGACTGGCTTAAAGGTATCTGTATTTTCACTAGGTAGGTGGCATGCTATGGGAATACACAATTGGAGCACCGCAATGATAGGTGTAAATAACTAATCCGTGAGTTCTCTGATCAAAGGTGGATGGATGACATACGGTAAACATGTTACTGGTAATCCAGTTACAGAGTGCCTGAAAGCTGCTTGGGATCACGGGATCAATTACTTTGATACCGCCGAAAGCTACTTCAAGGGCGAGTCTGAAATTGCAATGGTATGACTTGCTATCCCGGGGAAGTTACTCAGTATTTAGGATATGAAGCGATATATTTTAACAGAAACCCTGAACGCCATTATAGGGCCAATCATTGAAAGAGCTAGATTGGCCTAGGGAAGAGTATGTTCATCTAAAACACCCGTAAGAACGAAACTATCAGATTAGCTAACCATGATCCTATAGATATATCATCTCGACAAAGGTTAATACATGTAGATCCTAATATTTTACATCTATATCACTAACGAAAAGTTTAGATATTCTTTGGTACGGGAAGGAAAGAGCCAAATTGCCGTGGTCTCTCCAAGAAACATATAGTTGAAGGACTTAAGCAGTCGCTCAAACGTCTCCAACTTGACTATGTCGATATCGTATTTGCCCACCGAATGGACCCTAATGTTCCAATGAAAGAGATTGTCGAGGGTTTCACACAAGTCATCAGAAATTTGAACTTCGCCTATTATTGGGGCACCGTATGTAACAACTTTCTTTATGATTATCGTTAGAACTACCCGCTAACTACAGAACCAGTCGGAATGGACCGCAGCTCAGATCCAAGAAGCTACTGCCATAGCCGAAAAGTACAACTTGATCGCTCCTGTCGTTGAGCAGTACGTTCACATCCTCTCATCGTCTTTGAACTTATAACGGGAAAGCTGATATGTAATCGGTAAGGCCGCAATACAACATGTTCGCTAGGGAGCGCTTCGAAAATGAGTATGATCCTCTTTATTCTGCCTTATCTTATGGCACAACGATCTGGTCACCTCTCAGCTCTGGTGTTCTTACTGGAAAATACAACAATGGTATTCCAGAAGATTCTCGTTTTGCCCGTGAAAGCGAATTCTTCAAGGATACCATTAGCCGCCTTCAATCGCCTGAGGGACAAGCAAAGATCGAAAAGGTGAAGAAGTTAACGGCAGTCGCGGAGAGACTGGAGACTACAATGTCAGCATTGGCGCTGGCTTGGTGTGCGAAAAACAAGAATGTTAGCACGGTTATCCTGGGAGCGACCAAAGTCGAGCAAGTGTTGGAGAATTGCAAGGCATTGAAGGTGATTCCGAAGCTGACAGATGAAATTATGGCAGAGATCGAAGAGATTTTGCAGAATAAACCAGAAGTGAAATCGCAGATTTGGACTCAAAGATAGGGTTTGACCTTATTATTCTAGCATGTGTAGTATAAAGCATGTACGGAGAATTATGAAGTTGGAAGGAGCAGAGCTGCCTTTATAAGCCCGGGTTTTATCAAATTATCCTGGAATCCATTCCATGCTGCTGCTGTGCCACAGACGTACATGAGGTGTTATAGATACCCTTGTGGGTGACTGTGACATTTATTTCTGTAAAGTTTGAAATCCCGGAGGGTGACATAAGTATGAAAATCTACCTGATTGAGATTTGGAAGGTGACAATAAGATTCGCATATTTGATCCTGATATTTCAAGCCTTGATAATTCAACAAGCCTGGGAAACTGGGTATTATGACAAGTAAAGAGGCAGCGAACGACACTAGAGATACGAATACGAACACCCAAAACATCAATTATTCGACATCTACCAGGCCATGGGTATATGTGTCTAGGAGTATCAATGCCTTCATAACAACTGAATAGCACCTTCCCACCTCGCCATGTAGTTACTGAATATCATGCACTTTGATGACTCAGGGTTTTGGAAACCCAGCTCGATGATACCAAAATGCGGCGTTGTGATTTATTTCTCGGTTTTCAAGATTATATCCACGTTTATTCGTATTTCGGGTCATGTTGCATAGCCGTACGGGATTTGTCGATACCCGGATTGTGCATGTTTTGCATATGCACATGCTGCAATTGTGCATCTTGCGATGTTTAACAACATAACAAAACATCTCATCTTAATAATATATTGAACTCCTGGGGTTACGAGTGTTATCGAAGCTTATTATATCTCTAGAGAGTCCTAAGGAGGTTAATATTGAGATGTTGTAATCAAATATCTATTGATTACAGCATATATCATCAATGTACCTGCTTCGATGTATACTCGTATTAATTGATATTATATACAACATGTTTGGTTAATTGTTTGAGAATTATAATTGATGATACGAAAGAACGTTTACTATTAGAACATATTAGAGAATATATATAAGGGAAGACTAAGCGTTCTTGCCTCGGTTATAACATATTCAGAGCGTTTAAATGTATAAAATGGATCCATCCGATGCCATGCATGTACGATTGGTCATTTTATAATATAGCCTAGTTTCCACGTAAGTGGTTAAAAGTAGGATAAAGTTTTCGAAAATCTCTAGCGGTGCGGCTGTTCTATTGACTCTTTAAGAGCTCAACCAGCTATCCACTATAAATACCATTTGGACAAACAGACTATATCTGACAGATAGGTAATTTTCAGTTAACTTTCGAATTCTGGTAGTTCAGCGACACAAGAGGTGGCCATGGGGTACCGCTTTCTCCAAAACCAAATTCGCCAGCCCAAGAGCTTTCCATGATTTAGCTATTCTTGAATTGGCGTGGTGTCAAAACATTCCACTGCATAATTTCCCGAATTTAAGCGTATGGATTTAAGGAATTTCGGAGCTCTGTGCAATAGCTGTATTCGGGGTACCTAAGTCCACAAGCGCAAATAATCCGCAATGAAGTGCCAACTGGAGAGCTATTTTGTGATAAAGCGCATCGAATACACCGGGCGAGTCTAGATTGTTGTCATCCAGAAGATTTGTAACGTAACAGTTGCTCCAGACCTTCCATCCCATGACCCCATGATGGATCAGCTGGACAGTTTCGGCCATTTGGCAGACCACTATGCACCTTTAGTTGCACCTCGTGTCGATAGGAAAGTAGTCGACTTGGGTGGAAAGTAGATGCTAATAAAATTAGATTGTGACGTGTCTGCCTTTTGAACGGCAACTTCCTGTTATATAAGACTTAAAGGGGCTTCAAAGCTTCGCATAACTTGGCGGACCCAAAAGTCTACCCCAACAATGTTAGTCAGGTTTAAGCACTTGCACTTTCTTACTAGAGCGGATCCAGAAACTCTCTTTTGCATATAGGCTCTGTAGCTCTATTGATCTTACGTTTTGTCATTTTGCTTGAAAAACCCGGATATCCTAGCATCGAAAAATCGTAATATTCGCTCGGTCGGCCACATTAAGTACGAACTCTATATATAAAAATGTTGCGCCTGCTAAGCTGGACGCTTATGGCATGAATCCTGAGGAAAACCTTCCTTCAAAAGTACAAATCTCACTGTTTATATGCGCCAAACGGTTAATCTGACAGCGCCCCCGCACCCGAAAATATAGACTAAGTGTGATCGGGAAAGAACATTATCTCGCTGATATCTAAGCTTTGACACTAAGATATGCCATATCATAGCCGGGGCCCCTAGCATCGTTGATCGAACTTGCCAATATTAACTAGGAAGGTAAAAATAAGCGGCAAGATGTCGAGGCCTTAACCAAGGCACATGTAGTTTTCGGCGCTCGCTAACATAATCTTCGGTGTCGAGGCTTTAGTCAATCCTTGAGCTGAGGGGTCTCCGTAGGTCAATCATCCAATAAATGCAGTATGTGCATCTACTTGCTCTTAAGATAGGTACTGCTGTTTTCATTGCGAAGGCAGTTCCGTTGAAACTCCTCGTACATTGAAGTTTGCAACTGCCAAAACAGGAAAAAGTGTTGATCATAGCAAGGGTGCGAGAACCAGACACCCTGTTTGGAGCCCCACGTGTGGACTAACGCTAGACTGATACGATATCACATATCATTCTGTACGACTCAACTTTGATGTATGAAGATATGAAGATGCTAGGATTCTCGGGAGGAGACCGCCGATAGGCGTCTTTTAGTGGCTCTTTCGATGTTCGCTGCTGCTAAGCATGTAGCTCCTACTATTCAAAAACACCGTTGATGGTCATTACTTAGCAACAAGCTAGTTCTCATGTCAATTCGGCTTCTAGCTGCAGCCTGCAGATGTCAACCCCGCTTCTAAGGAAACCTGTTTTATTGGACTTCACCTTCCAGAAACCTCATGCAATGCATGTCTTGCTTCTCAGGAACACTCAGACAAGCCGATCATTTGAATTCCTGGTTTGTTTTATCTCTTTCATCGTTTTTTACGAGGTAGCAGCATATCGACAATACACAATTGGGAAAATTGCTTATACACTGACTGCGCATATATCTCAAACGTGCGTCCTATAGCCAAGCACATAATAAAAGCGAGGGTTATCATGCGCAATCCACTGGCTGGCTGCCTGACCTACCCTGCTACCCGCTGTCTCAGAAGTTGTGCCCAAAACTTGCCATGTTTTTGGCAGATCATAGCGCCACGGGCTTGCTTTTGGCCTGGGTCCTCTCCGCGCTTTCCAAACGATCCGGTATCTGTCAACTTCCCAGTGCCGTATAAACCCAAAACCTCGCTAAATTGTCTCTGATCGGATGGAGGAAACGGGAATACGGTCTCTTCAACCAATTACGGGCTTACTCACCTGTTCGTGCTCTGTTTTCCTGGATTCAAGTATTTCATTGACCAACCTCAATGCTACCTTTCCGGGCCATGATTTGAGGTGCAGTAACCTCCCCAGTCGGCGGCTGCTGCGCACGAGGGCAAATCTGTGGCAGGAAATGAATATCCGAAGCAGGATTGCAGGGTGTCTTACTTTTCACAAATTTATAATTAAAATTATTTTTATCTCAACGGGGCTTCAAAATGGCAACTGCATCCATGTGATCGTTACGATGAATGCGCCGGCGTGAGAACTCACGGAGTGCCAAAGACACTATATGCGCCGGATGCACTGATATAAAATATCCCACTTGCCCCCTCGTAGTTGCCTATACCCACTTGCCCCCTCGTAGTTGCCTATACCCACAATTTCTTCGGTAGCTTCCGATTTTCAATATTTTTGTAACTTGAAGATACCCTCCAATTTAAGATTTCTTAGCAAGATAAGGAATATCGCATAAAGGGATCACCGAGGCACTTTTTCTTTACCCTAACGCGGTTATACCCTATTCGCCGCCAAGATGAAGTTCAACCCCTCTTATATCGTGGTTGCTTCGCTGTTGGCGTCAACTACCAGCGCGTCTGTTTCAGCGGAAGCTCCATCTTTGGCAGCTCCTATTACACCCAGGAAGGCCTTTCCGGATCCCGATCTAGAAGAGCTAGAGAAGAGAGGGATAATCGATGGAATTGTCAATGGAATCATTGACAAGATTGAGAACGCAGTGACTTGCGTGGGATGTGAGGTGAGTAGTACACTCGTCTTTCAAATTCGGGGTTGCGATTATGCTAACAGCAGGAATATAGGCATTGACAACCGCTTTAAAAGGTGTCGCCTTTTTGGGCGATACCATATTTGTTAAGGCAGTTACTGCTATTTGCTCGGGGCTAAAGGTATTTATTGCTTCTCGTGCTAATCCCTTCTAGGAGTGCAATCTAACTATAACTCTGTTTACGAATAGGTCCAAGACAGTGATGTGTGCACTGGCATCGTCGCATCAGAGGGTCCAGTTATCGCAGAAATGCTGCGCAATATGAAGATCGGTAGCCGAACCAACAAGGTCATATGCGCATCCTTGTTCGGTCTCTGCGAGAATCCAGATGTTCTACCATATCCCGGTACTATCCCACCACCGGCTGCCAACCGAAAAATCGCGCCCAAAGTAGCTGCGACCAAGCCTCTCAAGTTTATCCATATCAGCGACACTCATATCGATAGACTTTACAAGAACGGAACAAACACAAAATGCAACAAGCCAATCTGCTGCAGGCCTTACACACCTGGCGACGATGTTGGCAAGACACAAAACCCCGCTGGTCCGTTTGGAAGCATCGGCTGTGACACTCCTGTGTCTCTGGAGCAAAGCATGTACCAGGCTATCAGGGAGCAAGCAGGTGACGCGGATTTTATGATCTTTACAGGTGACATTGTCGATGCGGCGCTGTGGTTGCAAAGCCAAGAGAACACCGTCGGCAGCATCAAAGATATGTACGGCCAAATTTCAAAGAGCGGGATTTCTTCCAAAGTTTACGGTGTCATCGGAAATCACGATACCGCCCCGGTCAACTTGTTCCCTTTCACGGAGCCTGAGACGGAGTACGGCAGCGCCCAGCCTTACTACAACCAAGTGAGCGTTGAATTGAAAAAATGGATCGGTCCTGCAGCTGTAAGTGATTTCTGAATCCTAGCTATCATCACTCACCTGAAACCTCTTTGCTGATATATTTCTTAATTGCTTAGGCCCAATCGATCAAGCAAAACTATGGTTGCTATGCCGTTGTCCACCCAGGCACAAACCTGAAAATCATCAGCATCAGCACCAACTTTTGGTACAGTCTGAACATCTGGGCTTACAACAACAACGGCATGGACACCGCTAGAGACCCAGGAAATATCTTCAAGTGGCTTACCGGTGAGCTTCAAGCTGCCGAAGCTGCCGGCCTCTCTGCCATCATTATCGGACACATGCCTCCTGTAAGTTGCTGACGTTGGATCACTCGCAATGTTGAATCTCGAATCTGGTAACTGTCATGTGCTAACGGAATACCTTCCTGGATAGGGAATTGTCGATGCCATCCCCGACTACTCCAACTACTTCAACAAGGTTGTGACCCGATATAGCAGCACCATTAAGGGCATGTTTTGGGGCCATACTCATAGCGTAAGTCTGATATCTCCCAGTACCGTAAATAGAAACCCGCCATAGCTAACCGCTTTCCTTATATTAGGCTGAGTTCGAAGTTACATACAAAGACTTCGCCGCTCGTAGCCACAGCAACGCCGTCATCACATCCTATGTAACCTCTTGCGTTACTCCACGTTCGGCGAACCCCGTATTCCGAGTCTACACCGTCGATCCTAGCACCTACCAAGTCTTAGACTATGACCACTACTACACCTCGATAGGCGATATCGCCTACGGCTCAACCCAAAAGCCAGAGTGGAAGAAACTATACAGTGCAAAAGCCGCACTCGGATCGCTCACCAACCCACCACTTGCCGCGAACGCCCCGCTGTCGGCGTCGTTCTGGCACAATCTCACCGTAGCCTTTGAAGCCAACGACGGAGCCTTCCAGGCCTGGTTTGATCGTAAAATCGCGGATTTCCAGACAACAGAGAACTGCGATTCCGATTGCAAGAAAAAGGAGATTTGCCAGATGAGAGCTTCAAACTCCGAGCACACTTGCTTCAAGCCGACTATTTCCACTCTGGTCAAGAGAGATGGGTCTGAAGGCGTGCCGTCGATCGCGACTGGTGAGGCCTTGGAAGTCGTCGATGAATATCTTCACCGAGGACCTAGGACACAGCATGGTACCTTGCAGTGCGGTGGACACATGCTAGAAGTGTTCATGAAGCTGGCAAGAGATAAGGCCTCGATTACGAAGGTTGTGGAGACTGAAGTTCGAGGAAGGTATATTTCTTAAGAGGAAATATTTGATTGGGGATGATATGCGCGCATATACGAACGATGTTACGAAGAAAGATACCAATTTGATTTGATAGCGTGTAGCTTGTGTATAACCTGTACTTTATTTTGTAAATATACCCCCAAAATGTTATTGTTCATTCTTTTACCTCTAAAAAGCGAGATCCGCCTGCTAGTCTCTGTTCAATTGTTGTCTTCCGTATACGTATTTTATTCTTAGTGAGATGTTTGATCTGTAGTAAGAAAGACTCAAATTTCATGTAGGAATGAACACGAGCACCCAAGTCGGATAAGAGTTACTTTTAAACGAACGCATTCATATTTGTTCAAACTCGGTACAAACGACAGAACGACTCCCAACACCCATTCGACTACGAAGTACTTGGACCGCGGTTGATAGTCTAATTTTAGTCGCATCTAGCAAATAGCCTGCGATTTGCCGTGCTTCGCCAGCGAATGCTTCTCTCCCTTATAATGTTGAGCCCTCTCCTTGCGATTCCTTCCGTGGTGCGTGACCGTCCTTTGCACCAACTCGGCATGCTTCTCGATTTCCTTGGGCTCCATGGAGTCAAGAGCATCGAGTGCGTGCTTGAGATCCAGAAGTCTAGAATGTCGATTTCATTAGCATATGAACCGGGCTTGTTTGAGGGTTGGTAGGCGGAGAAAACTTACAGCTGATCACATCTGGGCTTGGTGAAGTCTTCGCGGATGACAACACGCATGAGCTTGAGTTGCTCGCTGTGTGGAGCCATAGTATATGCAGGGATGATCCAACCGCGCTCACGGAGATGGTGGGCAATGGCGAACTAGAAACTATATGTTAGGATATCATGGAAGCAGATAGTATTCTTTGGAAAGTTTTTTCGATGAATACCTCGTCATAATGTCTATTCTTAGCTGGATCTAGACGGAAAGCAACAAGAGGGAGCCCGTCGCCTATATTTATAATTTATCAGAAAGGCCTCCTTAGAACTACTAAGAGATTTTTGAGGGTCATACCGCCGCCTTTGGACATAATGATGAATCCCAATCTCTTTTCCAACACTGCGGAAAAGTAGTCTGCGATTCTTGTCAAGTTTGTCATGATATTTTTATAACCTCTCTTTCCGAGTCTGATCATTTGGTAGTACTGTCCAATGACTTGGCTGGCACCCTTTGAGAAGTTCAACGTGAAAGAAGCTTGGTCAGCGCCGAGATAGTTGATGTTGAAGACTAGTTCTTTGGGGAGGTATTCGGGAGAACGCCAGACGATCCAACCCACACCTGGGTAGACGAGACCGTACTTGTGGCCGGAAACATTGATGCTGACAACTCTGGGGAGGCGGAAATCCCATTCCAAGTCGGGTCTAAGGAGGATTGAATGTTAGCGTGCTTATCTGGATAGGAGTTGGAAGGAAGGTGTACTTGACGAAAGGAGCGACAAAGCCGCCGCTAGCTGCGTCGACATGGATAGGAGTTTCTAGTCCCTTCTTGACAAGTAGATCGTTTATGGCCTTGATATCTTCATACTCGCCGGTATAGGTTGTGCCCAAGATAGCGCAGATGCCGATAGTGTTTTCGTCTACAAGGTTGACCGCTTCTTCTGGGTCAATTACGTATCTGTCGGCAGTGCAGTAGACGAATCGTTCTTCGACATCGAAATAGCGAGCAGCTACATGCGCATGTTAGCAAAGTACTATGAAGGGGGTCTTTAATGAAAGAACGCAATATACCTTTCTCCCAGCACACTTTTGTCCGGTAAAGTCCCGTTAGCATCATCTCGGTTTGTATTTTCAAGTGTATTGCCTATCTAACCTTGAACGGCAGCATTCATAACAAGATTTGGCTTATCAAAAGGCTTTCCAGCCGCTTTCCTCTCATTTGACCATTTCTGCAATCTCGATATTAGTACAAGTGGACCTCGCGTTACAAGATGTTGATAGAGAGTATACCTTCTTCATGGCAAGGGTCGCAAGCATAATCGCCTAGAAAACAAATATTATATTAGAAATTCGTTATATAGATGTACTGAAAGAGATGAATATACCTCTGAACTTCCAACTGTGCTAGTGCCGATGGAGTGTTCATCCTCTTCGTGTGTCGGGCAATTGAAGAGCTTGCCAATCTGTAGTAGCACAAGTTAGATCGATCTGTTCAATTATTGTGCATTATAATAGTTGAAAAGCCCATACCATATTTACGCAACGGTTTTGCTAGACGTCCAAGGTTAGCAGCCTGATTCCCTAATAGGTTACTTAGGGCGACCACTTACGATTTCTGCGCTTTGCGGGTATTCCTCGTAATCAATGCTATTTTCAACGATATATATTAGAACCCTTTTATGTAGCAGTTGGAGTATAATTGGTGCAACGTACAAATTCTTGCTGAGGCCTTCCATCATGAGTTTTTCGGCTTCATCCTCCATATACGTCGTGACGAAACTCGCAAGACTGTTACGTTTCTTTGTTAGCCAGTTCCTCTCGTTTCAATTGTGTTGTTATATTGTCGGGCAGGGCGAACTCACTTGAGCATTGGGTTACCGTCCAGCGACAGGTCGTCTCTATTGTAGTTCTACCGTTAGCAACTGTGCGATAATACTCAACGGAAGGCTTTGGACAAGCTCGACCAAACGTTTTATACTTCTATAAAACAACGTAGGACATACTTGATCAGGCGGTAGGCAATATCCTTCGGCATTTCGTTCTCTGGCATCTCATTCGTGGGGAGGGCCTCGAGGGCATAGCTGCTGCCGTAGACTGAGGAGCAATAGCTGTCGCTGGGAGTATCAGCGTCGGCAAGAGACATTTTCAAGAGCTGGCCGATCGAGCTGTCATGCTCTGAATCGTTCTTGATGGTGGCTAGATGGACCATTGTGGGCGGGTATAGGTATATCGGCCTGGGTGCACACTGCAGGTGAGAGCGACAGTGAGCATCTACTGTACGGAGGCAATCGCAGCTAGGAGAGAGACTAAAACTTACGAGAAAAGTTTCCTAAGAGATTGTATTTTTGATACAAGACTGATATTTCACTATAT
The DNA here is from genome assembly GCA_036971295.1 of Dactylellina cionopaga. NCBI lineage: Eukaryota > Fungi > Ascomycota > Orbiliomycetes > Orbiliales > Orbiliaceae > Dactylellina > Dactylellina cionopaga. Next base: position 2,253,738 of record JAJTTY010000007.1, read on the forward strand.
CCGACGACGAAGAAGAAGAAGAAGAGAATATAATGGTATAATATTGTCAAATCTCACAGACGATCACAAAGCGATGGGACTGACGCTTTATACCAAATATTCTCTCAACCAAAAAACAATTGTAGAATATATCTGGCATCCACAATGTAAAGCGGGGTCGATTTCCGTCTTCAATCGCAGTCCACGTAGACCCCCCTCCTTCCCAGGTTTACGGTTACGTATTTGAGTTCCATCCTTTCAGCTAAGTTCATGCGAAGCGGGACCGGCGGCCGTCGGCAGTCCACCAAAAAATATGACGTCGGCGGGGTTACAAGCATCCCACTCGCTCAGGTCCAACCGCCAGGGACATGTGCCTACAGCACCTCAAACACTGTGTGCATGCATACACGCAATCGAGGCTTGCTAAACACGGTTAATCGACGCGAGGGAACGTGAATATCCCGCGATCTTCGATAGATCGTGGCCTAACACAAACCGTATTAGAGAGGCTCAGGGCTTGGATTTTTTGTGGCTATGAGGGTTCGTTCTTCGATGCCTGGGTGCGCGGATCACATGATAATGGCATGAGAGGAAAACCCCGTATTCTGAATTGAGAGGTATCATCATCACCAGCGTCTTTGCCTCTTTCAAGTCTTTCAAATCCGAATCGATGCTCGGGAGGGCACCTCTATCTTGCTATCGATATGCCCTGGCTTTAGCTCCCGCGGTACCCGTTTTGACCCTTCGAACGACGGAGGTGGGGGAGCTAGCTTGGCTACGCGAACAAGCTTTTCGGTTCTGGCTTGGCTTTCCTAATCGATGCCATTCGACACCATCATATAGTGTATCGGACGGAGAAGCGGTTGAGATTTGTGTCCGGGAATACTGCCGATTGGGAAGGAAAATCTGTCTTTATAGTTTGGACGACAGGAACGATGCTACTTGACGCGTAACTTCTGGGACGGAAAAGCAACTATAAACTGACTGGAACTTTCTCGATCGAGTTTGGGATATCGGCACTTCATATATATAGAATTATTCTGGTATATACGTATACAAATTAAAAATCAAACCTATTTCATCTTTTCTACGATCCAGCTAATAGCTTCTTTTGCTTCTGGGATGTAAAGTTGCAGCAACGGCCAACAGTGAAGCATCTTCTCACCAACCAGCCAATGCACCTGCAACCCTTCACCCTTTAGCTTCTCTCTCAATCTGATGGTATCTGGTTCTAAGATATCGTATGTCCCGATCAATCCGACGATTTTGACACCTTCTAAGCATGTAAAGTCGCCACGTATGGGACTTACTTTAGGATCATCCAGCTCCACGGCGTTATCGACCCATTTTACGTGAACAGAATAGGTTTCGTCAACTCGCTGCAGCGGATCTAGTTTGGAAACTTTTTTCATATCTTCTTCCTTTGGTTGAACAAAGTCCACGCTAGGTGCCATCAGGAACAACCGATCCGGTAATCGCAGCCCTTTCTCCCTTAGATGTTGCACTACCGATAGGGAAATCCCTCCACCGGAACTATCACCTCCTACATCTATCTCTCCGTCGATAGGGAGGTCATTGACAAGTTGTTCGTATAGCTCGAAAAATTTGGGGTATGCATCTGCGAATGCGTGCTTTGGTGCTAGCGGGTGGAGAACAACGGTGACGACGGCGTTCAAACCAGCGGCGAATGCCTTTGTGATGAACTTGAAGTGTTCGGTCGATGTCGGTATGGTGAAGCCTGTTCCGGGGATGTACATCATCCTTCTCTTCGCTTTTGATTCCTGCCCTCCATCCTCGTTGCTAATTTTGATATTTTTGTCACGGTCGTGTTTGAGGGATATATCGTAGACGGTCCAGTCGTAGAATTCACGCCTTTGAATCACGAAGCGTTTCTGAATGGACTTTGGGATCCTAGCGTGTTGGTGGCCGGACTCGGTTGGGTTGGCGAGAAAGTGGGTAATGATCGGGGAGTAGAGCAGCTTGAGAACCAGGTAGAGGATACGGGCACGGAGGGAGTAGCTTGTGGAGTGGGTGATGGTCATTAAGCCATCCTGGGTTGTATCGGTCTTGTTGGGCCGCGGCATTACGTAGAATATAACAAATTATATTATTATTATTATATATTGGGAGAGATCCGTCTTCTACCTGCTTTCGTTAGACAAAGAGAGAGAGAGAAGGAGAACGGGGGTACCAAGTATGAAGAAGAAGAAGAATTATCCAAAGTTCATATTCTACTACTGCTACTGCTACTGCTACCAATAGTATATGTCATATCCCCATTTATGATTCGATCCAATCCAATCCAATCATTCTCATCGAATTGATATTTGCCTTATCGCATCAAGACGCCATTGCTATCCAGGCGTATGAATGACATCACTGTACGAAGCTAGTTAATGTCAATTCGAAGATTGTGTTGAGCGAGATTTGGTTGTTCAGCGACACAACACACTTCTTTTAGCCTCCTTTTCTCTCTTTTATCAACCGCTGTGATCCAGACAAGCACTCCTCATTTGAGCCTAGCCATTTTATATATCGCCTTGAACTATCACACATACTGTACTTCGTAGCCCATAGCAATAATACTATTACCCGCCATACGTGGCTTCAGGACGGAATATACTATCCGTGGACAGCATCGATCGATCGATCAAATCAGACATGGACCAGGACGATGGCTCGAAACCTGCCCCGGAACCATACTCCCATCTCACCCTTGATCAGCACCGCTCCCTCATTCTTCGCCAAACAGAACCACCATTCTCTTCGTCGCTACCATTCTTGCCGCCGCAACAAACCCAGAGAACCAACCCTGATAAACCTAAAGATGGTGGGGACGCTTCTTATAACTCCACTGCATCTATAGATCGCCGCCAACAGGAACCGCAAATTCCATCCTACACCTGCGCGAACTGCTCTTCTCCTCTCTTCCCTTCCACTTCCAAATTCGCCTCAGGCACCGGTTGGCCATCTTTTTCGTCTGCTATTCCCGGAGCGATCAAGACGAAAACGGACTGGAGAGCCAAGGAAGGTGGGAAGTGGGTGCTTGGTGGATCCTTAGGTGTGAAGTTTAGAGAAGAGGTGGTCTGCAAGAAGTGCGGTGGGCATCTGGGGCATGTCTTCCGGGGCGAAAATTGGGACGGCGTGGAAGTGGAAGAAGACGGGAAGGGGGTGACGAGGTATTGTGTTAATGGTTCTTCGCTCCAGGTTGAACCCGGTACCCCTCCTACCAGATCTGGAGATGACGCTCACGACGAGCCTGGGGTGGAAATGAAAAATGAATAAAGAAATGAAAGCTTCGCGGATTGATTGCGCGTGCACCTACGGATCGAATCGAAAGCATGCCCACGATCATTGAATCCAACTTCAATCCAGAGTTCCGCATACGAAATCACATCTTTAACAAAGATCTTGGAGTCTTACGACTCAAATGGCTTGGCTTCCCAGGCACCCGCGACAACGAAGAAAACAAGTTTGAGCCAAGTTCTGGCCAGTTCTGAAAGGAAATCTCTTGGTAACACAAACCAAGAGCGGCTGAGTTACATGCATGATACGCTATGAGTTAGTCTCAGGTCTTGATTTCTACAGTCATGGCTCACCGACGTGCCGACGTAATTTTGGAGGCTACGGAAATCGGCTTCGTGCGATTTCCGGCGGGTGCTAGTTCAAGCTCAAAGTTTAATTTAGCTCATTCGAGCTACTTGGTTGACAGCTCTCAGACAAAACTTCCCTGACACCCCAGCGCAGAAGTTGAAATTACACTTCAAATAACTCCGACAGGCTAGTGCTGTGTTCGCTGCAGGTAATTATGCAATTCGAGGCGAATCACACACATCTTGCCCTGCAGCAATGAAACAAAAACCTCACACATGTTTCGATGTTCTTTTCTGTTTACGAGTCATTTTGAACTACTGAGGCAGCACCGCTCGGACGATGGTAAGCCAACTAGTGTCAACGGAGAGCGTGTGAAATGCGCAGAAATAGAAACATTATCAAAGCGCCGCAGCGTGACCAGACTAACGATCATGAAGAGCAATCACATCTTCATCTCGTATGTACCTGTAATTATGTAGCTGCCGCAAGTTTCCTTCTCTATATAGCCGCCAGGTTGCCTATAATTTTTCCTTTTAAAAAAGGGACCCGTGAGAGCGTTGCCTGTGGTGTATATGGTTCAAAGAGTGGTTGCAACTGGATGATAAAAAGCACGTTCCAAGGCCCATAACCATGGTTCTAAACCGCGGTTATCCTTGCAAACCTGCTTCAGCGATCTTCAAAGCTCCGCTCTAATTATTGGATAGTCGGCCAGGATAGCGATTGGCAAACAAAATATTTTTTCTCGCTAAGCTTAGATATCAGTGGAGTCCGATGCAATATTCCGCGCAATTATAGATGTCAAACCAGGAACGCCACATTATGAGACGTCAAAACTTGTTCTTTCATTCAACCTGCAGGTAAACACGTACGTCTGGTGAGCTCTGAAGCTTTCTTCCAGCGGATACCGTCTTTTGTATTAAGAAAACCGGTGGAATCTGTCGGTACCTACTTGAGGATGTTTCAGAGCCTGCAGTCAAAGAAAAACGTGGTGAACTATCGAAGCGCCGCGCACGGAGTTTTTGGTTTGAGGCCCGCCAGGTCTTTAGATTCCTTGCCCTGGTCTTGACCAAATACGAGACTCACTATAGTGTTCTGACACAACATTCCAAAGACTATATATCCGCAAAATTTGACGCTTAGAGTTCAGGTGCCACTTATGGAACGGCTCCTTAGAGCTAAACCCAAAGCAAATGCATGATTCTGTTGCATTTTTATCCTCACGGGAGGCTGTAAAATGTGCGCAGCCTTTTCGTTAGCCTTCGCTAGAGACCGGCATTTGGAAGGAAATCTACACCCTTACCTGCATGCGGTCAATGAAAATCTTTAGAAATATGGCTCCACCGAATTTTAGGTCAAAGCACCAAAACCGTCACCAGGGTGGCCTCGACTCAGGTGCTCCAGTGCCTGAACTAGAAGTTTACTGGCACCTGGATGATGGTCATACAAAATCGGAACTTTCCCTGTAGGTGAAAGGCTTTTTTTTAACAAACGGTCGCTCATTAACGCTTAGACTTTTTCCTTCTGCTGTATATATGCGACCGTACATATTAGCATTTGTATTACAACTATAACTGATCAAGTGACGCCGGCCAACCTGCGCACCTGTCACTATATTTATTCTTTCGCACGAACTTTAGAAGCAAAAGGATTGATTCACATCTTTCAAAATTTCAGTACTTTTCTGGGCTAAGGAGACCAGGCATAGGAACTACTGTGGGATGGAGGACGGTATTCTATCATGATATTTCAGTAAAATATCCTGCACCATGTCGACAACATCAAGCGCTCTAAAAGCGCAGCAAACCGTTTATTCGACCGGCCAGACGCCTGAAGATATCGCGGGCATTATCAATCTCGGTATACTTTCTGGTCAAGATCTCTCAGGAGTCACCCTACCTCCTGCGTTAACTAACCCGCACTATATTCCGTCGTCATACAACCAAAATGTCCTTAATGGCTTTACAATAGCAACAACGACTCTGGCGACCTTCATGGTATGCATACGCTTCTATATTAGGACGAGGCAATCTCAAGGGAGGTACAGCATGGACGACTACTGCCTCGGGCTAGGATATCTCATGCTCCTATCGCAATGGATTCTTGTCCTCGTCGGTGTCAATAATTTTCAATGGGGCCTTCATCCGTACGACATGAAACTCTCGTCGCTTTTGTTCGATTACAAGCTCCTTTACGTTTACGAGATGATATTCACGTGGGCGCTCGTGATGATCAGGTTGTCTCTCTTGTTCTTTTTAGGCAGGCTGTTCAGGGAGGCATCGAAGAGTTTCCGGATGTTGAATAACACGTTGATCGTGTGTAACATCTTGTACGGGATCGCATCGACGTTCGCATACACTTTTCAGTGTCCGGATGTGAGAGCGGCGTGGGATATTTACGTCAAATTTAAGACCGATTGTAAACCGTTGTATGTTTACTACATCATCAGCGCCTTTCAGTTGGCGCTGGACTTTGCATCGGTACTGGCGCCGATTCGATTAGTTTCGGCGCTCAGCGCGTTGAGTTTGAAGAAGAAGATTGAGGTATTGTCAATGTTCTCGTTGGGTTTGAGGTACGTTATACGATATATTGTGAGTATATTTGGTGGATTGATAGCTAACTATGGCGCTCTAGTGCATGTGTCGTCTCGATAGCAAGATGCTTCTACCTAGCACCGATAGTTGATAGCTTGGATCAAGCTGGTAGGCTTTTTCTCCGAACTCCCCAAATTATTCTTTGTCTAACCATTTGCTAATATCTTTTTAGAGGCCACCGTCAGCATCACTATCTGCTGTCAACTAGAAGGCACCCTCGCTCTGATAGCCGCATGCATCCCCGCCGCGCGCCAATTTTTTGCCGGCCTCTCGAACGAACCCAAAGTAGTGCGCGTAACCGGCAAAGTAGTAAAATCCTTCCGCTCAATGACCTATGCCACATCATCAACGTCTAAAAATGAATCTATAATGCTCAGCAGTCAATCCAAATCTCAAACCGGAACTCGAGGAGGGGGAGGAGCTGGAGACCGCGACAGTCAGTTGTTGCACTCCCACTACGGCCATATCCTCGGGACAGCGGGGTCGATGGAGAGGAGCCAGAGTTTGGAGGGAAAGACGGTAGCGATGAGCCCGAGAGGTAACGATGATATCGAGGCTGCCGCCGCCATAATTTCGAGTATGGTTGAGAAAGAGAAAGAGATAGAGCAAATAAGGCGGCCGTCCGATCGACCGTTATCATTGGGGAGGAAGTATAATCATCAAATTTCACGATACAGTCCGGGATCTAGTCCATCTGAGTCTGAGGACAATTTGCGCGGAACGCGACCGACATCGCCACCGCGTTCGATGCCCAGGTTGGGAGTAGCTAGCAGACCCGGTTTGCAGATGCATCCCAGTTTCGAGACGACAAATAGTGGTGTCAACTCTTCTACGAATAGCTTGGAGCTGAGCCATTGGGACTCAATAGAGGCTAATCATCATCCGGCACCATTAACACCGCGGCCATGTAGCAGTGGGAAGTCAAATCAAGATTGGAGAGATAGCGTACAGATTGATTGACTTCCCCGGACTGCTTGTCGCTCTCTACCATTTTGTCACTGTTTGGTTTCCTGGCGTTTACTAATAGGTCAAACGAGGCATCGTTGGAGTTTTTACATTTGGTTTCTCAAAGGTTTTAGAGCGAAAAAGTGCTATAGCTAGGTATTAATGAAATAGAAAAGTAAACTTTACGCATGTATATAAATAATGAACATTAGGATCTATATCTCGAGTGCTCTTTAATAAGAGCCTAAATTTTAGCTTGTCAACTCTTGTGCCACTGAAACCTATTCAGCTATCACCTATTTATAACCACAAGGTCTGACTTCGTGTCGAGAAGGCTACTCAAGTTTTGGAGTCTCAGCAAATAGCCCGGACATCCAACTATCGGGGTTCGACCACCTATAACATGCATGATGAGATTTCGCTTATTCAACCTTAAAGATTGCCTTTTTGGAGAATGGTGTGGATATTAAGACTAATTTAGGCGTGGATTTTCATTTTATACAAACGACATTATCGGAAATATCATGGTTGAAAAATGCGGTAGATCCATGGCTCCATTGGAGTATATGGTAGAGAAGGAGCCATATATCTTTCTGCTAAATCCTAGCAATAATAATCGGAATGCACTACAATGCAATGATTACTTTAAGTCCACAATACAAATTACAAGAATATTCCTTTATCTAAAATCACCTTATATACTACGTTAATTCTAGGGTGGATAAAAGTTCAGCCTTCCAACTCATGGAGGGTAGCAAGGCTGGCATTTCTATTCCCTAAAGAGTCTACATCTGAATTCCGGTCCACCGATCTACGACTTCTTATGGAACCACTTACCCCTCGAAGTCTATATCTCCTAGAAATCCGGCTTACTATGAATTCGGTTTTGTTAGCCGATGTAATAATTTACGTGAAGGTCGTGTACGAACCCAAATCTATATCTTTGTAAAGCGGCCTTGGAAAGCCGCTTATCGGAAACTGACTGGAATCATCAAGATGAAAATCCATCTCTGCGACCGCAACATCCGTCGACAGCAGTAACTCAATAGCGCTCATTGAGAAGCTTCCATGGTATCGCATTGTGTCTATGATGTTCTGTGATATTTCTGCGACCTGAGAGTCACCATACTGACCCTTTTCCCAGATCTCAAAATATGGACGCCAATCTCCACTGATATTTCTAGCCGTATTTAAGTCTGCTAGTAATGACCCAAGATTTCTTAATTCCTTTGAGCCATTCTCAAAGCGGTTGCGAATTTCTCCTGATTAGAATATTAAAATTAGTCCGTATTCATTCCGAACAGGTCTGCCGAAAGATACCTAGATATTTCTTTTGACCAGTCTCAGGGTCAGCGACCTGCGAATGTGTAACTTCAAAGTAAAAGGTTGAGCAGATCAGACGATCTGCTATCTGACGCAGTGAATTCTGATGCTCAGCTAAATATTTTCTTGTAGTTAAAAGCAGCCTGCTGAGTGTATGTTGCGTTGTATCGTCAAGTTCTGGGGGATCCTTTTCTTTTGTGAGTGGGACATTGAGTCTGAGATATCTTCCTTCATACTCTGGTGATAGAGATATGCCCGTGATGAAACCCTCCCAAGTTCTTTCACAATCTAGGCTAGACTCGATATGGTCCTCGGCAAGCGACCAGAGCGTTCTAAACCAGTTAGTAATTCCTGTGACGCCTATAGGCTCTCGTCGCTTCCCCCCCGACTTGGAATTTGGACTAAAGCCTGTTCCAAGGGAAAGAACGAGATCTGGCAAATTATCTTTCGACTCAGGCCAAATATATTTTCTCTCCGAGTCTGCGATGTTTATTGGGTTGTTGTGGTACAACCCACCATCCCAGTACTGATTTCCTGAGCTTTCGTGAGTAAACGCCTTGAAGTAGGTCGGGGCTGCAGTTGTTGCACGAGCGCTGGATTTAACTAGATGTTAGCTCATATTTGCGCATAGAAGGGATATGTCAACAGGGGCCATCCTACCACTCCCAAATTTTTAATTCTTGCGACTGGTTTCTTGGCCGCTGAAAATTGTAGGCTGTAGGATACGATTAGCAGTTCGATCACACACTTGGGTAGGTAAAGAACGCGCAATATACTGGAGCCCTCGGTTTGAATAGAACGATTATAGTTTGCCAGCAGAGTGGGAGCACCAGTAGTAGTGGTAGTAACAACCGCGACCTTTCTACCTGATTGAGATTTAGAGTGAGTACCACCAAAAAGCAAGTCATCCTCGCTATACAATTCTTTGAGACAACTCTCTAAGGGCTGAGTCTCATATTTGCTGTGATAATGAGCTCTTATCAATGCACCGAGCATTTGAATCTGTGTACCTCTCCAGGGAGTGAAGGCATTTTTGCAGAACTCCTTAACAGCATCCTGGCACTGGCCAACTGACAAATATTGCGCCGCGAGGCCCAAAGCAATAAGCCCTCCCGTACTACAAAATTAGTTCCGTCTAAAATTTAATAGTAGAGTCTCAACTAACCTTGTACCCACTACAAGATCGAAAAATTGCATAATAGACAGTCCGTGGCCAATGTTAGCTTCAAGATAAGACAAAATCTCGAGCTCAACAATACCCCTAGTTCCGCCACTTTTACTCCAGGTCAGCTTCCCGGAAAAGCAAAACACTCACAGATAGAGCAAAATTACCCATCTAGCGAAAGAACTCGAGTTCCAGCTGAAAACGGTTTAAGGTCGAAGTATACATCTGTGGTAAAAGCCGTACCGTCGAGAGGACAACTATCGATATAAAATCTGGTATGTCGAACCTCTTCTTGAAAGCCATAGGCTTGTAAACAAGGAGTACATATAACGTGTCCACATTCCAGCCGGTGCTGTCCCAGGCCGTTTAAGCAACAGAGACAAAATCTATGACTGGTATATTGTTTCGCGCCTCCTAAATTCTCATAAAATCTTCGCAACGTCTTTTCCGCATGAATACTCGCCATTATCGTGGACTCTGATACGTCTGGCTGGCTTTGGCTTTCTTTCCCAATTTCATCATAGAAATGATGCATCCAGGATTTAATTAAAGTTATGAACTCGCTTTTGTACTCTTTATGCAGTTTCGTTTGATATTCACCTGGGTGAAAAAATTTCCCGGAAACAGTCTGATGATTAGGGCCATGGGAGAGCTGGCGACTATCGCAGCGAACCCCCGGTTTCTTGGGGTGCACGAACTCGCATGGCCAACATTTCGCCGTAAACTGGTCATAAGCGTAAAAGCAACATTTTTGGTACTCATCCAATATTCTATCCGGTAATGCTATGGTATATATTAGTTGTAAATTCGCCTATAATGTCTATTTGGCCTTGATTCTGCTATAAGGGTAGTTAATACCTCGTAAATTGTTTCGGGTCGCATCTAAGTAAATGCATGATGCAATAAACCGAGCCAAGAGCCTCAGAGTACCTTCAGCAGTCGCGCCGAAAGTAGTCGTGTAAACTTCCACTACATGTTCCATCAATTGTACGATACTATTGCCGAAATCAGGCGGCACGGGGTTATTTGCCATTGCAGCTGCGATAAAATCGAAAGGGCGGTCTAAAGTTTCTGTGAAATGGCTAAATGCTGATTGTAGATACATGTGCATAGAATCTGTATATCTAATAGCACACGTTTAATCCTTTTCTGCCTTTGGGATATAGCTCTGGCGCTATTAATTTCCGTGTATAGTTGATTGAGTTGGCTTAGCAGAAGCTGCGGTCGGCCATTTTGAGGAATTGGAACGACACGAAACCCATTGTAATACTGGAATAAAAGATCGCTAATGTGATTTATGGTACGGCCGCGTTCTTTCCAAAATTCGATATAAGGCTTGAAGGTTGCGTTCTCAGCAAAATTTTCGTCGATTGTCCTAGTGATATAGTTTGTATAGGCATCAACATCCCAGTCCTGAGAACTTCGATTAGGCGAAAGGCCATTCATGGCTATTATTGCGCTAGGAAACACTGGTCGGTTGGAAGAACTTTCAATCGTAGCAGCGGCCCACTCAAGCAGTTTTTCCACGGCATCTTCGTATTTCCTATACGCAACCAGCAAGTTAGTTTTTGTTAATTACGATAACTTTGGTTGCATTTACTAAGTAAATAAAATTCGACGATAGGAAAGAAGAAATGATGAAAGGCGTGGTGAGTTTAAAGGTTCCAAAAGTAATATCTACCTAGGATTCCTCAGCACGAAGACTACCACATCAGAAAATGTAGACAATATTCGAGGATAAAACTCCCGCACTGTAAACACTCTGGATCGTTTGGTATCATCGGTTGCCCAGACTATTTCCTTGTCCGATGGCTGACTCAGTCGAATTTGACATCAAGATGTTGCATTAGCGACCGAATTTTGGATGTTATGCCTCTGCCTTGTTATTTCTTCTCGCATTCTCTCACGCCTAGCCGTTCTTGAGCCTTGAGGTACAACGTTACCTCCGTGGAGGCCTTCGCAATCTGCAAACAGAATGGGGAGATCCGATTTGTAAGTCCGGGGATCACAAAAGAGATGAACGTCTCCACTTGTCGGTTTTATTTCATCACACCCCATAGAAGCCACGACCGGGGTGTAGTAATCGATTTCCGAGGGGTGAATCAATCAGAGCTTTTATTAAAGTACTCTTTCCAGCACCTATGGTATATTAATTTAGCGTCAACCCACATATTGGAGAATAAATATAATAATTTATCCAATTGGAGAAATTTCTTTGCCTTACCGGTCTCACCTACAAAGGATACCAATGCAGGATATCTTTTCGATGGCGCTTTTGGAAGCTTCCGAAAATCAGCCGCTATAGCTGCAAATCTTCCAAAATCTTGGAAAATCCTCCGATTTCTAGAACCAATGACTCCAAACCAAGCTGTCCGTTGGTCTTGCTCGTGGAGTTTAATTTGTTCGGCCGGGGGGACATATGGTTGGAATGTCGACCTTAAGGTTGTTTCTAGAAATTGGTCTGTTGGTTCATTCACCGCTTCTCCGGGTCGCGGAGCCTTTCTATGGGGTGGGCATAGTGGCCAGCAATTTTGACAGAAAATAACCTCGCAGATGTTACAGAAGAGATACCCTCTGTTTGGGCAATTCGGAACACCTCCACATACAGATTCGGTTTGAGGAGTTTGGTAGGTCTGTTCGATAGATATCGGGACCGATTGAGGGATGAACAAAATCTGTGAGGCCGGCGCTTGATATTGTAAGTGAGGGTTCCTAACGCCTACTGTATAGAATTGTTGTTGCAACATCGGGCTACAAATAAAGTTGATATTAGTACATACGAAGGTATTAGGGCACTAATGTGGGTTTTCAGGATAGTAAAGACAAACTGCATAGAATCAGAACTAATTTCCCTTGGCAGTCTCTCTTGAGAGGCCAATTGCCATGCGAGTTCCTCATCCCCGGTTCTGTTTGGGTTATCAATGTTAGTCAAGATCGATATTATTTCGTATGGAAAAACCCACATCTGAAGGGACTCTATATCTAGGTCAAGATCACTGTCGGAAAGTATCTCATGATCGTCATCGAACGGATTTTCAGTTGTATTTACTGGTGCAGCATAAGTATCCAAACAATGGCCGTTGTAATTGTGGTAATCTGACATTGCGAAGGGGCCAGGTGAATTTTATGTCGGGTGAGTATCGTAGTATGCAAGGTCAAGTACGAAGGCTGCCTTATAAGTCAAATCTGCTAGCTCTACGTAGAGTTGGCATTTCGTTTTTAAGGTCCACAGTTTTACGAAGTGGGAGTAAGATTGTCAGAAGAGTAAAATTCTGTTGGTGATGATTTATACGGTGATTATAAAACCAAAGGATTCCAGATCCTTTCCTCTAGCAGCTTTCCATGAGATATGAGGCTCTAAACCTTGCATCAATGCTTTTGAACGCTCCAAACATACTGGAAACGACACGCTGCAAAGAGAGCTCTTGCGGCTGAAAGCAACTGCTTTTTGTACTTTGCAATCTAGTTGCTGCCTTCCCCAAAGACATGCAGAACGCCATGTTTCCACGAAGTCAATACAGGTTCCTATGCTATTGGCTCGCGGAGGCCGTGCAAATAGGTGCGCAAGCAGCCAAGACACGGGCCGATCTGACTCAACCGAAAGATACCTGCCCAGCCAATGGAAAATGGCAAGCTCTGGCAATTCATATCCTCTGAAGGATAGGCTTGGAATGGGTATAGTTATATATTTATTTTCAGAACAAAGATGTGTTGAAGAAGAGGGGTGTGGTTGCCTGCGAGCAATCTTGGTCTAAAGTCTAGACATCAGCGTACCTACGACCAAGCACTAGAAGCCACGGCTTGACACTCTGTGAAGTTAGAAGACCTCTGGGTGCTCACGGGCCTCCTGACACTTTTTTTTTTGCATCTACTTTGGACACCTTTTTGATTAGTTGATACCTTAATCTTTAATGGAGCGATCTGATCAACACTTGCCGTGCTCTCGAGCTCTCTGAAGGAGAACTTGTATTTTAGCTTGGTTTCTTGTGTTATTGAAACCTATTTAGTTAATGCTAGCCGTTTATACTTCTAGCTGGTAGACTGCACCCCGGGATAAAACACGCTACGATACGATACCAGGTACAACCATCAGGATACTGACATTAGAATAACTATCTAGGTAGCCAGCTTTCGTAGAATAATATACTCTCACTTTGGCAGAGGTCCGCTGTTGTTAGTTTGTGTTGGTGGGGAAGGCAACATGCTTCGGGCTTGTAACCTACTTTGTCTGGTACGCAAATTTGGTAGCGAGAACGGCCGGCTCGACCGACGCCTCGGCTCAATTGAGAGCCTTTGGAAGTTCGCTACAAACCTCGAAAGGAAAGAGCCGAGGCAGTCTTGTTTATCTCCGTCTCACTCGGCTTCAACTTCGCGATGGATATAACAAGCTTCTGTCCCTTCTCTTTCTTCTCCTTCGTATGCTGTTTGGGTACTTAGAATAACAACTCTTACACAACAGTCGCAATGTCTAGCATTTCATCAATTTCTACCCTTTTCTCTACCCCGGGCAAAATCGCTGTTGTGACTGGCGGCTCTCGCGGCCTTGGTCTCCATGCCGCAACTGCCCTCCTCCTCTCTGGCTGTTCCAAGGTTTACATCACCTCTCGAAAGGCCTCTGCCTGCGACGAAGCGGTCGCTGCCTTGAACGCTCTCAAGGATATCAAAGGCAAAGCCATCTCGGTCCCCGCCGATATTTCCAAACCCGAAGAGATCACCCGCCTCGTTAAAGAGATCGAGAAGACCAGCGACCATGTTGACATCTTGATCGCAAATGCGGGTGCCACCTGGGGTGCTCCGTATGGGAGCTGGAAGAAAGAGTATTGGGACAAAGTCATGACTTTAAACGTTACCAGCGTATTTTTGCTGGCGCAAGAGTATGCCATGCATTTTCTCTAACTGTTGTGATGGTTTGGCTAACATGATTGGGAATAACAGGTTGACCCCTCTCCTCGCCAAAAACGCGACAATCGCTGACCCGTCGCGTGTCATCACCACCGCCTCGACGGCGGGACTTAAAGGATTCTCGACAGGGTCGAACGCTACATACTCTTACAGCGCCTCGAAAGCGGCCGTCATTCACCTGACTAAGCATCTGGCCGTACAACTCGGACCCCAGCGGATTCTGTGCAACTCCATCGCTCCCGGGTTCTTTCCGTCAAAGATGGCAAACGCGTTGATCGATATGTACGGTGGGAAGGATGCATTGGGCAAGAAGAATTTGAATGGGAGGTTAGGATTGGAGGATGATTTTGCCGGTGTGGTGGTGTTTTTGGCTTCGAAGGCGAGCAGTCACGTGAACGGGGTTGTGATCCCCGTTGATGGTGGAGGCCATCTAATTGGTGATATATTTCAGGATGATGGTGAGGAGCCCAAATCGAAACTGTAATTATATATAGAGCCGTAGAAAGAGATAATATAGCTAGCTGTATCAGATATATAGATACGTAGATATATACCCTTGAGGTAGATCTAAATATTTCGTTCAATTCCTCTCTGCTAGGCGTGTCAATGATCAATATCAAGCAAAAACGTTGATCATGGAGCCTTAAGTTAATCCAAAAAGGTACTCGGCACTGGTTCAGCCCACACTGCCAAACTTTCATCTCCAGCCGGCTGCCTCCCCGTCGGCGTATCCTCATTCACAAGGTCGCCGTCTATGTAATGCTCCACCATGAACCCGTTCGGATCCCACCAATAATCGAAAATCTGACTACCAAGTTTATGCCTGCCCAGGCCCCAAACAGGCTTGTAACCTTTCTGTTTCAGCCAATAGTGTCCCATATTCTGGCTATCGTAATCGTGGACCTCGTAGGATGAGTGGTGGACATGCTGAGATTTGGCCACGGAGAAGAAAAATGCTGCATTATTATTCCATCGATTGAGGTTTATTAACTCTTCCAGGGTTCTTGAAAATGATAAGTTAGGGAGAGCCTTACAATGGTGATCGACATAAGTCTTTCCTAGGTCGACATGAAGAAATGCCGCTACGTCTATTTTGTGACCCGTTTCGTCCTGGATAAATAAAATATCCGACGGTACTAAATTGAAGTAGGTCGTATACCAACGGAACTGAAGTTCAAAGTCGTGGATGGTCAGACCAAAGTGGCCAAGCTGAGAGAACAATATTGTCAGTAGGCATAGTTCAGATATAATGCTCCGCTAGAGTATCCGTTTTGGTTGTCTTTCTGCGACAGACCTTATGAACGGCGGCTGGCCCAGGCTCAAACCTCTGAAAAGCGCCTTTTCTGGGCTTCGAGAACTCGTCATTGACCTGTAGAGCTTCCTCTGGAGCCCTGATTGGCTGTGGTCTCGGGGTCGCGCCATGTATAAAGTTGACAGGGAAGCCCTCCGGGTCATGCACCGTCACAATATGACCTTTAAGAGTAAGTGTTAGCTTGAGGTTAATCGGTCTATCCAATCTTGAACTCTGCATGCATTTTATATGCACACATACCTCCTCCTGGTGCGTCTTTCAATTCCGTAATTTCAGTATTGCCTAGCTTCGCAGCTCTAATCATTTTCTCCGTAGATATTCAAGTCAGCGTTTCTGCTTTAATTAAGGATCGTGGTCATATATTACACCCATATGATCAAAAATTGATATATAAAAATTGCGTACCTCTCCAGATCGCTCCAGTCTTCAACCTCCCATGTACCTCCCAAAAACTGCTTCTCTTCACCAATCTCGGCGTAATAGACATACTGGTCGATTCCATACCCGCCAAACCAAATTGCCTTTTCCGTTCTTTTAACAATCTCCATTCCAAAATCTTTTAAGAATATCAGGAGAGTGTCGATATTGTCAGAGGAATGTCGGTAACGCATGTGCGAGATTTTTGTGATTTTGATCTTGGGAACAATAGCGGACGAGCTTGTGTTTGTCCAACGGGTGGGAGGGACATGTTCAATATCTTTCATGGCAACGGAGGCTGGGATGGTTTTACCAGAATTTGTGGGAGGGCTAGTAGCTGCAGTCCACTGCGTTGGTGTTGTTGCAGGTTGGCCGTCCATTTTAGTTACGTTGGTGATTGTCACCTTTCACGATGAAGAACTGAAAGATAGAACTACTTGAAACCCAATCGAGGCGCTGGAGGATGTAGACAGGAGCGAATCGACATCTAGAAACAGGAGGGGTTTGAGGCGGCTTTCGTCATTTCTGATTCTAACTGGGTTTCCCCACAATTCAAATCGCCGCTGCAGGTGTCATGGATAGCGAGGCGGCTTAATTGGGTTCTGATAGTCAAGCCAAATACCGAACTCTGGGGCCGAAGAACAACTACCAGTGCTGACCAACCAGCATTGTCGCATGGAAGTAGCTAGCCGCGTTGTGAGTTATGCTTCGGCCCGAGACCTATAAACGTGAGACTAACGATGCCCTTTAGGGAAAACGAGAATGATGTAAACCACTGCAAATACTTATTTTGCTCTTGACTCGCTATGCTATGCTGATTACAGGAAATAGTGGTTTGTAGTTCATTACCCCATACAAAACACTAATGGTAGGAATAAAAGGCTTCGAAGAGACAGCACTGGACGCAGCTGACCAGATCAAGCAGAGGGGTCATCAAAACATGTCGGAGGTCCACAAGTTGCCCAATTGCCCCCTTCTCTCGCCCACTTCAAACTCTCTACAAAGTCGCTAAGCGCACAACCACCTGACTGCTTGATATCGCAACCATTCAACTTCATCAACCTATCGTTAACAAACACCCTAACCAGCTCTTCTTCCTCCCCTTCACACTGCAGCTTTTCGACATACATCCGGGACGCGAAGGGTACTAGTTCCGCGAGATTGAATTGATGCTTTGCTTCGATCCGCTTCGTTGAGAGAGCAGGTAGTCCCTGAAACAAGTTCATTGCCGAAAATACGGAAACCATGGTGTTGTCATGTGAAAAATCAGCATAAAGTTTTCGGTCTAGAGGAAACGTGGCTGGGTTTCCATCGAGGGTGGTATTAGAGGTGGTGAAATCTTTGACCGGTGAATTTGTCAATCGGGCAATGAGCTCGTTGACGTAGCCGATACCCAGTGTTGGTCCCAGCTTGTTGCCCGGACCGTATTGATAGTACTTGCTCAATGTTGCGTAGTAGTTGTAGCTCTTGAATTCGTCATCGCTGAAGATATCGCAGAACTTGGGGAGCGGGTCACCTGTGAGTTCGTCAACAGTATGGAACGGGCAGAGAGATATCAAGTTGGTGATATCCTTATCAGTGAGGTTTTTTATTCCAGGCATATCGTTATTTAGTCGGTCAAGGATGGGGGGAGCGAATATCGCTGCATATTTGTCTGCGAGTTTCTCACCCTTTTTGGAATGCTTCCCAATGTTGAATTTGCAACATGTCGTGGGGTGAAGGGTATTGTTGGATCGCTCGCTTTCATCGATCTCAAGAAGAAGGGGGGAGGGGACGGTATGGCCCGTCCTCTTGGTTTTCTCAGTGACAAAACCACTGGCGAAGTGGCGGCCGGAGTCAACTACGCGCTCCTGGCCCGAAACTCTAAAGAATGGGTCGTTGTCCTTTGCGAGGGAAGCGTACCGACGGTAGAATTTGACACCCGAATTGTAAAGTTCTTGCTCGCCAAATGGGGTGAGGTCATCAGAGCCGAGGTTATATTTAAACGTTTTTATGAAGGCGGTTTTTTTAGAGAAAGAGGTGGCGGATTTAATCTTGTTAATGGTCTCATTGATCCTCAACGAGGCATCCGCGGTGGGGAAGCGGGCACCGTGACGAGAGAGTACTGCAATAAGTCGGGTTAGGTATGGCTTCGATAACGTGGAGAACCCCGATGAAACATACTTTGGACAAACGTTAGCTTGCAGCCAGCGCCAATCTTCGGACTCGGGTCATCGTTTGGCTCAAGGGAGAAGTAGGGTGAGTAAGCTCCCCAGGAGCGGCTGATACTCTCATGGCAATGGTAGCCATTTTCAACTGAATCGCAGGCTTGTTTCTTCGAAATAGCTCTTCCAGTAACTCTAGATAATAAAACCGTGATGAGCTCCCGTTATTTTCTGTGCGGTAAAAAGGTTTTAGCACCCAGAATCTGATGTGCACTTACACCTCGGTCAGGAGCACCATCGGCGTGATTAAACCCCAAATAAACATATTACTTGTGAAAGCCGCGAGAGAGGTACAATCATCGTTGTCGTAGTGAACCCTGTTGTTCTTATCGCAGTAACTGTAACTGGATATACAACTCCGTCTCCAATTCAAAACTATTGCGAACAGCACCAGGAGCAGAAGAGCGGCTTTATACCATCGTGTTTGTAGCTTCCCTAACCGGAGCTCTGGGACCAGACCGGCCATCGTGATGAAATGGGATACACCGTCGTGTGATATATAAAAATATAAATATGTAAGAATAGTCGTGGCGATATTATAAGATGAGACCTCTCTCGATCAGGACTATCGCTTAGATCTTCGGGAAGCACGAGTTAGGTACTATGCAAACCAAGCGAACCACTAGATATCTGCACGTCTGTCATGCTTACCCGAGACCTGTCATGCCATTCACCAGCGTCCCAGTTTCCCGTTCCGGAAAGTGTCTAGCCCGAGTATTTTGAATGGTAGTGCTGCCAAGCCGAAATGCAGCGTCTTTGTGCACCGTTAGCCTTTGCTATGCAAGGGCTTTGCCGTTGCAGTGTATGTGTTGCCAGGTAGAAGTCCTATCTAGCTAGGATAATTATATTAGTTCAGAAAGCTTTAGGCCGGTCCTTCAACCGGGATATTTTGCGGGAGGTATACCTCTACAGATCTTTAGATCTGCTATAGTATCCAGAGTATGGTTGTAGGAACAAACAAACTCTCTGTGTCGACGCGATCAAGGCCAGGGGGTGGCGAGAAAGTCTGGCGTTCTGGGCTGAGTACAGCTCTTGGCGTCCGGACAAAGGCCAAAGACTGCAGCTACTCGCATAATATCATTGGACCAGTCTCGATCAGCCTCCTCACGATACATTTACTGGCTATTACACACAGCTCTTTCTCATAAAGCAATGTAGCAAAAATTGGCTGCAACCGAGTTTGGCAGGTCGTGAGCCGGTCGGCATAACCCTTCAAGTTTGACCCATGTTTGATTAATCAATTGAAGGTCCCTGACCTGATGCTGAACATCTTGTGTCTAGCAAGCTAACTATATCAAATCCCATGCGTATAACATATGCGGATGGGCTCAGCATCTTGCAGCTAGGCAGAAGGCTCGCTAACCAACAACTTCGCGCTCTTTATGTAGAAGCCAAGCAATGTTATGGCGTTTGATCAATTGGTCAAGTTGTATGATGATATCATACTGTTCCATAACAATATGCATCTAGAGAAAAGTTTGACAGAGGATTCTCAAGGCTGGAGCCAATCCCAGATATCTTGTGAGCACGCACACCATTTCTGAGGTAACATATCTCAGAGATTATACTTTTCTGCAGCTTCAAGTTCACTGCAATCTGCTAGCCAAAGCGCCACTTCGCTTCACTAGCATGATATGAAGTATTATTCTCTTGAATTACTTAACAAAAAAACACCACGGGCATCAAACGACAGGGTGAAGGTTGACGTTTTGTCCATTCCTGTCGTCTTTCTACGATCACGTTTCTAGGCTGCCAGTAATGTTGTTCTCCCCACGCGTGTCATCAATGAAGGTTCGAACAAAGCTTGACCATGCGCCCGCGCCAAGTCGCCCTACTACGTAACTCTACAACCAATCGGATGGCTGCTTCGAGAAACGTTGCACAAGGCTGTGGGGGGGAGAAAGCTTCTCGTCGCATAAAAAAGTCCCAGGCAATCTGAAAACAGTCGACCTTCCCTCTCTTCATAGACGAGAATGATGCAGTGGGGATACCCGCACCCCGGCGAGAACGAAGGCAGCAGAAGAAGTACTGGCCCTTGTTTGACAATTTTTACCGAAAAATTCGACAGGTCCTTGCTCAACCATGTCGTTCATTGCGACACAACCCTTTGGCCTGCCCAAGTTTATCTGTCTCCGATTCCTTCCAGGTTCAGGAACCACGCACGCCCAGACTTTAGCGTCGTTAACATCGTTAACAATTGCAAACCAAAGAGGCATACAAAGATGCATCTTAAAAATGGACCCACATGCACGCACTGATGCCTGCATATATGCAAGGAACCCAACCTCAGTTGCTATTAGATTTCTTTTCTTGAATTCATGCCGGCTTGCGGCATCTTGTTGCAAGAGCTTCAATTCTGGCCAGCCGGGTTTGCCGAGAGAAAGGCTGCAGCCGCAAAGCGCAGCCTGGTGCGATAAATTGGCCATGGGTTCAGATTCCTGGTCTGATTCCTGAAGATCTGCGGTAGCCGGGTTGACAGCAATTCTTATATAAAGACCTTGTTGGACACCAGGGATCGATATCTACTTGCCTTTCTAATCCCCAGCGGAGTCGCACATCTTCTTACTGTCGCTTTCAGATCGATCCAGCAACGATGGTCAATTACAGGTCGTTCTCTTACGCCCTGCTCGCGGCTAGCCATGTCGCCGCTGTTCCATTCACCAAGAGAGCAGAGCCCACTTCGGGCTTTGTTAATCAGACGACATGCAATAGCAAGACCTATACCTACCGTGCCTTGACTGGCTACGGATTCGTTCCTAGCAATGGTAGGGACAAGTACGATGATACCGTTAGCATTGGCAGCAGTATCAAGATTTCTGGTTGGACTTATGATAAGGCTGCTGGAAGTTATACTGGTACATTGTGGGGCCTACCGGATCGCGGGTGGTATGTCAGTTTCCTCCCTACTAAAAGAAACCATCTGACACTTGTGTATTAGGAATATTGAGGGAACCACAAACTTCCAGCCCAGAATCCACAAATACGCCCTGAAATTCACTCCCAAAGCATCCTCCGCCACCCCCAATGTCGAGTTTAGTTATCTCGATACCATCCTCCTTACCGACCCTACCGGCAAGCCACTGAGCGGTCTGGATCCCACCACCGTTGTCAAGATCCCTGGCTACCCAGATTTCCCTGCAAGTCAATATCCCGGAGATGGATGGGGTGGTGAGGGTCCCGGTGGTACCCGTATCTGCCTCGATGCTGAAGCTCTAGTTCTCTCCCGCGACGGTGGTTTTTGGATCTCTGACGAATATGGTCCTTATATCTACTCTTTCTCCCCAGAAGGTAAACTTCGGAAGGCTATCAGTCCACCAAATGCTATCCTACCGCTCCGTAATGGCAAAGTTGACTTTGCGTCAAATAATCCGCCCATCTACAATCCGAACCAAATACCCTCGCCAGCGAACCCTACCCAGGGCCGTTCAAACAACCAAGGTCTCGAGGGCATGACTGGCTCGTACGATGGCCGAAATCTTTATGCTCTCTTGCAATCTGGCGCGACCCAAGAAGGTGGTCTTGATAAGACAACGAACAAGAATGCTCGCCTGTTGAAATACGATATCAGCGGTACTGAGCCACGATTTGCTGGCGAATGGGTCGTCCCGCTCCCTCAATACTATGATGTAAGATATCTTATACAGCTCTTTGAAATTAATATTTTCTGGATTTTCTGCTAACTCCAACTTCTCCCTAGCCGAACAAATCTGCCAAAAACAACCCTCGTACCGCAGCACAGTCTGAACTCCAATGGGTCGGTGACGATCAATTCTTCGTTCTCTCCCGCGACGGTAGCTACGGTGGCGGTGGCGCAGATGGTACCACCTCGCTGTACCGCCAAGTCGATGTGTTTGATATCTCATCGGCCACCAACATCAAGGGCAAATACGACAACTTCAACGATAGTATCACGGTATCTGCTTCTTCCAAGGTTCTCAAGGCCGGAATCACCCCGGCAGAATATTGCCCCTTCATCAACTTCAATCTCAATGAGGAGCTTGCTAAGTTTGGACTTCATAATGGTGGTGAGCGGGATTACGGTCTCTTGAACGAGAAATGGGAAGGTCTTGCGCTTGTTCCTGTAGACGGAGAGCTGGGCGACGATGATGAGTGGTTCTTGTTTGCCGCCAGCGACAATGATTTCATCACCCAAGATGGATCTGCAAACGGTGGCGCGATCACTTTTAGTGACTCGAACGGTTGGGATTTGAATAACCAAGTATTAGTGTTTAAGATCAAGCTACCGGATCATTCGAGACCTTTCGCGAGAAGCGGCGATGGAAAGGGTGGTTTTACATTGCCTTGAGTGCAATTACCAATTATGTATTCTTGGTACTCGTTCGGTGACTTTAATTTTAGACCTCGAAATTTAATATCAGATGGTCCTAGATAATAATATAATATTTCTTATTTGGGTTACGGCTGTAACTACTGAAACAAAGACCAGTCTGAGGGCCCTTTATTGCTTCAGCTCATTAGATGATATTTGGATAGAAATATTGATAGAAAGTAGAATGTTTTATCCCGTTTCAACATTTTGGGTAACAAAGTAGCTCCGATTCGATCTCAAAGACATGCTTATTCTGGGTGCTACAGAATTGACCCCAGCATCAGCTTCGTGGACCGCAAAGCTGTTAACCTCCGTTTAAATAAATTTCAAATCCTTCCTGTCTTTCCATTTGAAGGCACCTCAACCCTTCCTTGCTCTTGGTCAACTTAGATATCCGAATACCACTGAGGATGAGCCATTATCTAGGACGGGTAAGGGAATATTGTAAGCAACTAGTCATAGAATACTAGCACTATGGCATGTTTCTTACCCAACTATTAGTCCCTTTGACACTCCCAGAAAATTGCTGCAGCATCGCCAGTACCTTGTCATACAGATTTTCGCTGCTAGTGTCGTTTTGGATTGCACCCGTGATGAACAGGTTCCCGACTCTAAACGTCTCTCCCATGTCATCACACACCTGCCGCTGATCTAATGCGGTGCCGTTGAAGTCATGGATAATAATCGCTTGCTTGTAACGCGGGCAGCTGGTATAAGGAGATTTTAAGAATGATGCTTTGCTTAGGTTCGAGTAGTAGTCTTCGAAACTGATAATGTTGTCTACGTTACTGTAGAAGCTACAATCTATAGGCGAGCCAGGATTCATCATGATGTACGGCGCTGGGGCGGAGGGAGACGCAGCCCAGATGGACTTTATGTCGTCGGCATAGGTTTTATAGTAGCTGGCGCTGGAAGGCGAGTACGCCATATCGTCAACGAATATGCCGTCCATGTGTATGTCTTTAAACTGGTAGTTATACCAGCTCTTATAAGTTCGAAGTTGAGGTTTATATTTGGAAGACGGGATATTTGTCGGGTTGCTGTCAATGTTACCAATCAGGCGAGTATTGTTGAGGTTATTGGCATAACTGATGACATTTATCCAGTTACTATTGAGAATGTTGTTATCGTCTCCGGGACCGCTGTTGATGTTAATTATGAGATTAAATGTGACAGCGGGGTTGGCTTGTATGGCCTGAAAGAAGGGATACTAGGCGCAGGAAGGGCTCGTTGTACTCGAAGCACAGTTTGCTGGGTACATATAGAGAGGGAAGACGATGGAGAGTATATTGACCATTGCGCTAACGCTCCTCAATTAGAAGAGATCTAGGAGACAGAAGAAAAAAAAAAGGTTTTGGACAGATATTTCTAAATGAAGAGGTGTCGTCTTATTAGCCTGCAAAAATTACCTCTGGCCAGCTGTAAATTTGATGGGATGATTATGTGTTTGTGTTGTAACTAACTAGGTTGCAGCCTGGCCTACGAGACAAATGTGTTGTTAATGTTGCAGGTTTTCACTTGTATTTAATTCAAGACAAATTGCCGATGTAATTACGGTGATGCTGAGTCTGTTAACATGAAATCTACTACCCCACCATGTCAGAATTCCCTCTTCTTATAGGTTCCACAAAGTAGTAGCTCTAATATCCTATATTTTTGTGAGGATCTTTCAATCTGTCGAGACCACAGGCTTTCGAAAATTTTACTCAGGGGGGGATACCAGGATTATACGAGAACTCTACTTTGGGAAGTATATCATTTCCTCTGAAATGGTGTGACAAAGGCTTGAAGTACGGCCAACATAATAAATAGTCCAACGGCTGGATTGCCACAGGCTGATGCAAAGGCAATCACATTCCGGATTCCAATCGTGTCCAGATCGTGGTCTAGCTAGATGATGAGCCGTTATAGCTATATAGATAGCTCTTTAGGAAAGAGACTAAGAACCGGAAAAGGTCTGTATATTGGAACTCTCAGCCCTGACGCTTACAAGCGCTGATCACAGAGCTATAACAATTGTAGGACGAACGATCCATGTAGATAGTAAGGGTGTGACCACAAAACTGTGACACTAATCTCGAAGCTCATTTGCTCCTTGGACCTGATCCAAATTCTAGTTTATAAGTTAATGTTATTCTTTGTTATATAGTCTATAGTCTCAGCGACGGAAAAGATCATTTGCCCGGTGATATTATGACTTGGTTATTGTTTAATTCCAAACTGGATAGCGTATGCCAGCTTCTCGCAGCTCTCCCACCCTAGAGCTCTCAATAGCTTACCCCTTCCTTTTCTCATAGTCTTGTCGTATTCGTCGAATTTCACCACCGTTGTATTTCCGTTTGGTCCCCAAACCACGATGCCCTCCTTTCCATTAGCATGTACAGCCTCTTCCTGCCGAATGAAACCTTCGCCATATGCAAAACCCAGAAGCCTTTCCGCCATCTCTTCGCCTAGTCTGATTTCCTCTCTGCTCAAAAGATGCCTGTGATTCTGTAGGAGCAATGTGATATCAAACAAGTGGGCTACTAAGCCCTTCCATTGGCAGTCGAAATTATTGGTTTGATGGAAATGGTACCTTGACACTCTTGTGTGTGGAGATTTCTCTCCATCCGTTACGGAGTAAAGAATAGGCATATACCACCGAAGGTCGGTGAGAAGCTCCGTACAGCCTAGGAGAGATATCTCATGGGAATCAGAAGGATTTAGACCATATGCGTGAATCACCGCATCTGCCTCGACGGTCGGAAGTGTGGAGTTGATACACATAATAAAATGTTTAGCGTTATTCGGGTGGTTCAAAACCCGAGTTTTGAAGCAACTCGCCTGTGATCAGTTGCTTTGTCAATATCCAGCAGCTTAATCAAGATGGCATCAGAATATACGTACATCATGGAAGCAATCCCCAATTACGATCTCACCGCACCAAGGAGGAGTTGTCTTTTCGGAAATATTTTTCAAATTTATAACATCGTCGAGAAAACCAGGTTCTATGCTTGGACCTACGTGAAGCAATGCTGGCAATCTTGATAGCATCTCTTCGGCGGACATTCTAAACAGCTTGTTTCTTCTCTCCTCTGTGGAGCTCTCAGTCAAATCCAACACATTAACGATATCATTGTATAATACTTCTTGCTGCTCCTTAGTCTTGGATGGCCGCAAAGTAGCGCTGCCAGACATCACCAATGCCCTATTAAAGATTGGAATTGATTGTTGAAGGAGTGCCGACAGTAACACTAATTTTTCGGTCAGTTCTTAAATTCCATCAATACGAAAATGTGCTTGGTTTCAGCTTACTGGCACCAGCCGATTCCCCAAAAGCTGTTATATTCTCAGGATCTCCACCAAAACCCGCTATGTGCTTCTGCAACCATTGAAACCCAAGAACTTGATCTTTCAAAGCAAAGTTACCTCTCACACTCAATTCCTTACTTGCTAATAGTCCAAGGACCCCGAGGCGATAACTATTTGATATGCTAATATTAGCTCTATTCTGCGTGACACAGAGACTTCTTGCATTTCCTGAGAAAATCGTTGACGTTGTACACGTACTTAAAGGCTACTCCTATTACTGGCTTTTGAAGCCTCGAGGAGAGGCTTATGAAGTTCTGGAGATCTATTCCAGACTCACTCAATCATTAACAAATATTTTTGCAGTTGCCCCAACATTAAGTTGTCGGCTTACCATACTGTGGCCATGAATTGCCACCTACAACCCAATATCCACTGATGTAATTGTTTTGTTTAGATACTCGGCGATCAACGCTAACTAGGCGTTATAGAATGCATCAATCTCTCTTACCCATGTATCCTGGATGAACGGGTTCCGTCAGCATATTTCACTGAGCCCGATGCAAAATACTTCTAGAATAACCATACCACACAACTACTGGTAACCTTTGTCTCCCATTGAAGTCTTTGGGAACGGTAACGACGACGTTCAATCCATCTTCCTCACTCATGCGATAATCTTTAGGATATGGGAGTTCGACGCCCGCAAGAGCAAAATCGAGTTTGATGCTGTTGGGAACTTGCGGGCACAGTGGTCCCCAGTTTGTGGCATCGTATGGTGTATTGTGATCAGATAGGGGTCCAAGATGAAGCGACGCTTCTTTGAAACGCCCATTGAAATGGGCGTAGGGAAGATTTCGGTATTGCGTTGTCGAAGAGAGTAGAAGACCACGAAGGGTACCAAGTGTGGGGTGATCGAGTGCAGACATTCTAGAGCTAGCTTGGCTTTAGAATTTAGGAAAATTGAAATAGCTCTATGTTAATATGTTTTTCAAAGGATTAACCAAATACGAAATTAGATAGTATTTTGAATTTTACAGATGCACAGGCTTCGAAGACAACAAGAAATGATGTTGGATTGCCAACCGTGGCGCTGCGTTCGAATTCTTAGGTTCGAGGGATATGGAGAACATTGCTCAACAACACTTTACCCCGCGAAATGCAACGAACTGGGTATTTTCCGCTTTCCGATAAGGCTAACCGAAACGTTAACCAAGCCGGCCGACCCCACAAAGTCAACTATGTAAGGATATCTTTTTCGGATCGACAAAAAAGCTAGGTGGTTGTTTCGGTATAGCTGACAGTACGCCTTGCGGTAACTAAGCAGTTATCTGACTAGTGCATATTTTCGAGATCCTACTCAGTAACCTGGGTACAGGAGTTAGGTAGTACCTGAAGAAATTTCTAACTATAAAGGCATGCCATCCGGCATTTCCTCAACCTTAGTAATGGCCCATTGTTATATAAGTAGACTTTGCTAGCTCTTTTTTTTAAATTTTTCTTTACAAACTAGTACCGTATATTGAGGCTCTTAATTTTCGATTTTTGGGTAAACTTGGCTTTTGGCGAAACAATATTTGTTTAAAACAAAATGGGTAAAGAAAAACCTGATTATCAAAATATCTTCCACTGGGCAGAGACCCAGAAGAACGGTGACATACCATCCTTCGCGGTGAGGAAGAACGACCCGTACAAAGTGCGTAGTTTCCCACTCTACTATAACTTTCTAGTGCGGATACTAACAAAGTGACCAAACATAGTACCAAGCCGGTTTCAACAACCATTTTGAGTCCGAAGCTATTCCTGGAACAATCCCTCATGGACAGAATTCTCCGCGTAAAGTTAGATGGGGGTTATATGCTGAGCAAATGACAGCAAGCGCATTCGTTGCACCTCGGCATTTGAATAAGCGCTCCTGGCTGTACAGAGTCAAACCAGCGGTTGCGCATGAAGGATTCGTAGGCCAAAATCCATCTACCCAAGTGAAACCTCCTTGCAAGAATTGTGACCACTAACAAGATAATTTTTCAGACTGACCTTCCCGATAATCCAGATACCGAATCATGCTTTCTTCCGATAAATCCCAAAGTCCACTTATCTGCCACACAACTTGCTTGGCTCCCTCTCGATGTCCCCAAAGACGGCAAAGTGGATTTTGTCGACGGTCTCAAGACAATTGCTGGCAGTGGCGATCCGACTTTAAGAGAAGGAATTGCTATTCATATGTACCTTGCAAATTGCTCCATGACCAATCGGGCTTTCGTCAATTCTGATGGCGACTTTTTGATCTGTCCTCAACAAGGGACTCTAGATATCACGACAGAATTTGGGAAATTATTCGTACAGCCTGGTGAGATATGTATCATTCAGCGGGGGCAGAAATATTCCGTCAATCTTCCTGATGGGCCATCAAGAGGGTATATTCAAGAGATATGGGGTTCGAACTACGAGTTACCAGAACTAGGGCCACTAGGTGCGAACGGTCTTGCAAACAGCAGAGATTTTCTACACCCAGTAGCACATTTTGAAGTGAAAGAAGAGCCATGGAAAGTAATTTATAAGCTCGGTGGAAAGCTTTTCGAGTGTGGGCAAAGCCATAACCCCTTTGACGTGGTAGCATGGCATGGAAATTATGTGGTAGGCTTTCGAACTTCTTTCTGCCCTACGAACCACTGCGAGGTATATGAACTAATCGCGATACCGAGTTCCCAGCCATACAAATACGATTTGACAAAATTCGTCAATGTTGGTAGCATCTCAGTTGATCACATTGATCCTTCTATCTTTTGCGTTCTCACTGCAAAATCTCGCGACCCGGCGGCACCACTTGCCGATTTCCTTATCTTCTCACCAAGGTGGGACGTAGCTTCGCACACCTACAGGCCGCCATATTTCCATCGTAATGTTGCTTCGGAGTTCATGGGTTTATTGTATGGCCAGTATGGTGGTAGATCCGACGCATTTCAACCTGGCGGCTGTTCGTTCGAGTGTGGAATGGTAAGCTCGCTGTAAACGTGTTTACAGAAGCCTTTCTCTACCACTTTAAGCTAAGAAAATGGTTTAGGTACCGCATGGCGTTGCATACGAGGAGTATCATGCTGCTTCTTCGGAACCACCACCAGAGATTCAAATATCGCCAGGTTCCATTGCATTTATGTTCGAATCCTCACGAGCTTTTACCATCACCGACTTTGCGTGGAATAGTAACAAGCTCCATAGACACGACCCAACAATGTGGAAGTTTGAAGACAATTTGAGTAAGCATAGGGTGCAGATTGATGAGATAGTAAAGGCGAAACGAGAGGCAGATGGTGTAAACGGTGTAAACGGGCATTAGTAGTATTAAGTTGTTCAAGTGCTAACCAAAGTTTGAATTC
The DNA here is from genome assembly GCA_036971295.1 of Dactylellina cionopaga. Classification (NCBI taxonomy): domain Eukaryota; kingdom Fungi; phylum Ascomycota; class Orbiliomycetes; order Orbiliales; family Orbiliaceae; genus Dactylellina; species Dactylellina cionopaga. The sequence goes on from JAJTTY010000007.1 coordinate 2,283,165, forward strand.
TTTCACCAGCTCTGACGTTCGTTATATCACCATCATTATCACGTCGAATTTACCAATATATCCTTGGGGGTAGTTAAGCCCTCATGATGTTTTCACATAATTAGTTGGTTATGGATTTCTGGTTGTTTAGTCGGCAATGGGTCTCATTATGGAAACTTATTTTCTTTCCACTCTTTTTCTTGATATCAATTTTTCTATCTTTAAATTTATATATATTTAACAAAATGTACAAAATTTCTATGATGCAATCGAGTTTAACGTTAAAGAAAGAATTCCTAGATATCTAATATTTTGTATCAGTTTGTCAGTAGTCATCAACGACAAACGATCCATTCTCCACCCTTGCAACTCTTTTTGCTCCGTTGATAAAAATTTGGAAGCGATGGGGGGGAGTTATGGATTTCTGCGGAAATACAACGCGGGCCTGTGCACCCGTTGGAATTTGTATTTGTAGTAATCCATTGACATAGCTCACGAGGACGGGACCCCGGACAGTTGGCACTTGGGCCCGTACTGACGTTAGAGTGCCGAATTGGGGCGCGATAAGGAATTTTTGGTAGCCCGGTCCCAAAGGCCGGACACCCAGCAGATAGCGTGAAATGATGTTGGCTGGAACAGCGCCCCATGCATGATTCCAGGTCAAGTTGCTCTTGTATTTAACATCCCAAGCTTCGAGCGTCATCGTAGAGCCCAGTTCGATCATATGCCACCAGCCCCGGTCGTTGTGCGAAGTCATCAGCTCTAGCGCATATTTGTCCCTCCCTGCTTTATAGAGCGCCTCCAGAAGGTATTGAGCCCCGTATATGCTGCATGCCATTCCACGCGACTGTACAAAATCAGCGACCGTCTGTACGTGCTGCGATGGTACTAAATCGAAGGCTAGCGGAAACATATTGGCGTGGAGCGATGCATGGGTTGAGCCCTCGCCATCGATATAAATGCCTCGAGTCTGGTCAAAAAAGACGGTGTTGAATGCAGTGTAGACCTGCTCTGCCTTTGTCTTGAAGAGCTGGGCATCGTCTTGCCGGTCGGACGCACGGGCAATCTCTGCCATCTTACCGAGCGCGTGGTAGTAGAACGCGTTAACGACGGTGTTAATTTCCGGCCCAATTTGGGTGTCCCCGTCGCCGCCAGGATTGGTCACCCCGTCCTTCCCGTTATAACCGTCACGCTCGGCGCTGGGCCAGTCTATTATACCCAGCGCTTGAAGCAAACCATCCTCTCGCGCTTTCTCCATCAATAATTTCTTTTTCAGCGCTTCGTAGTTGTTATTGGAGAGAGCAATGCTGCCCGTCATTTCATAGTCGGCCGCAGCCATCATCGGCATATGAAAGCTCCACTCCGTCGGCCAGGTAGGATGCGCTAACAGATACTCGACGGAGTAGCGAGCAACCTCGGGATTCGCGTCACAGGCCAGATGCGATAGCTGGTTGATATAAGCATCAGCTTCATATGGAATACGCTCCCGCTCGCCATCTATATAAACGCCAAACGCGGTGGTGGCTTTCATGGTGTGCTTGCACAAATTCCACACTTCGTTAAGTGTTTCATCGGAGCTTTCAAAGGCGCTCCCATTATCGTCGAAAGCGGTATGCACATAGAGTTGACGCAATTTCTTCGCGTCGAAGCCGGAAGGGGCATTGTCGATTTCAGCGTAGCGGAACACCGTAACTTCGCCGATCTCGGGTGGCATGTGTACCGCTTTTGTATTATTGTGTCGTGGCTTCGAAGGAATATCGATTTGGTAGACGCTTTGGCCGGGTTGAGTTACAAGTGTCAAATAACGATAGTTAACACTACCAGGAGGTCTTTGGTCAATGGCACCAGTTGTGGTCAATTTCTCGCCCAAACGAATCTTAATTGTCGTAGTGGAGGAGAAATTTTGAGGCAGCGTAATTTGTAGGTTGCCATATGCATCGGCGCCAAAATCTGCGAAAATTGTTTTTCCATGCAGTTCAGTACGCACCGGCGCAACTTTAGTTATTTCTGACTGAGGTCTTGTTTCCTGAACCATATCTATTTTCCGAGGGATGAATATGGGGTGAGCTGTGATGATGATGGTGTATATGTACAGACAAAACAAACGAGAGAGCAGTATCATTGCAAGGAAACCCCACTCAAATACTCCACTCCACGTTGCCCGTCAGCGCTAATATTTCGGCCGCTCCGTAAATATATGCTACAAATTCGATATTTGGCATCGGCATCCAGCTTTGCTGAAGGACTTACTTTTAGTCCACGGGGCGAAGTGGAGCGACAAGAGTCTATAGGTGATAATTTTGCAAAGTTTAGCTGTTACTCAACAGAGCGAAACCAGGCAACATGATGAGGTCCGGCATCAGTACTTATATTGTAGTACGGGAGCTTCAAAGAATATACCAAGTCCAAATTATCTATATTTTGCATTTACTTGAGAAACCCCTTGAGGGGTTGCGTCCTTTATTTAATTAAAATACATTCAGTGTCAATATAATCTCAAGCATAAGGGGATCAGGATATGCATTAAGTGGGGTTCAATAGTCGTGCAATAGTATAAAATCGATAGTTTGGTCATTGGGAATTAAATACCCTGCTTAAATCCGACTTAAAAAATATTCTGTCTTTAATTTCCATATCTGGGCTGTTCCTGACCTGGATCTGGTGATTCGATGTCAAGGCTTGTTCGCTCGTTGCCAAGCAGGCTGCAAGGTTGGAAGTTAATTGGACTCAAGGGGAATCGTCCCCAAACCAACACAAATTAGAGAGTATACACTGAGAGGGGTTAAACCTCCAGAGAACGAAAAGCGAAGCGGATCGGCCTCCCAAACCAGTGACAGAAAGGCCAACCATTGTTGCTGCCTACAAGTTCCCGATCGGGCTGAACCGTTTCAAAGCGCCTGTTCATAACTACTTGGTTGAACTCATGATCTCCGGATAGTACTCCGAACATTACGCTAGACGTAATATCGAATTGTTCGGGTTTTCAACTCAAGTCGCTATATATATACGTTGTCAGCGCTGGGTCATATGACAACCTTCACTACTTCCTTAGGGAGGTAGCCTTTAGAATTTCGCGAAGAGATGAGCAGGGAATTCTAGTCTCATTACCAAAAAACAGTTGCCAGGAGCCTTCCAGCAACTCATTCCGAAAAGACTATGGAGCCCCAATCCAGCGTTGCATATGAAAGTTATTCTTGCAGATATGATATTGCGCAGATCTAGATATTGGACTAGATTAACAGAAATTATTTCAGGCCAGTTGCTGTTGCATCGATTCAGGTCTGAGATCCCCCATACGCCAATGATCTGAGATCCGATATCCCAATGTACGTTGCATTTTTTTTATTTATATATTTGCAAGACTGTATTATAAAGTATACCAAGAAATGGGGCCTCTAGCCTTGGTACCAGTGTACCAAAGTTGCATCTGCATCTATTTTCAACCCGAGCACAGTAAGTAGGCGTTTAGGGCCTCGGCTAGTTAGGCACGTGTTAGGTTAAACCTCAATATTGGATGGATTACATATCAAATTGGGAAATTGGGGTGGATTGATCGACACGGCTACACTAGATAGACCTTCCTCCACTGGCTACACGATCGGCAGTAACTTTATGCATCCACGGCATATAAAAACCAAGTCTCATTGTTATTATTTATTACATTAAGTTGGGGTTTCCCCAAATCGCCATAAATATTGACCAAGTCTTCTCCTTATCTTTATTCTGTCCCGAATGGGTATGTCATGTGTATTCAGAATTTCGAGAACGCTTGCGCGCCTGATATCCGCAGCTGGGGTTCGAACTATTGAAGAGCTTCCGGTTCGCCAAATGACGAATGTTATAATATCCCAAGTCAGTTCAAGAGGGCTCTTATCGTTAAATTTTGCAACGGCTCGCAAGACCAGGATGGATACTTGGCACTTTGATGTACAAAAGTCGAAAAATTAGAGAATACGAAATGTGTTGCTATTGCTGTTTAGCTGCTTAGAGAACTAGCAGAGATCCATAATAACACTCATGGAATAAAGCACCCCGGTGTCTCTCGTCGTGAATTTCATAACATAAATAACGAAATTGCTTTAGAGAAAGTATTGTGGAGAATATCCAAGAAACTTGCTATTGGATTATATCAATTAAAAAGAATGAAGCTTAAGGCTCGCCGGTAGGACGTCATGGCAAGTGGGCATCAAAGACTCATTGTGCTTCAAATACATAAAACCGCTTCACAAGCTGAATAGCTTTGGATCCTGCTCGAAGGGTATTATATCCAGGAGCTAGGAGATATTTAAAATTCTCAAATGTCGAAAAATATATAGAAGGTTGTTTCTGAGGCGGTAATACGCGCGCGTACCGCTGCACCGTTGCTAACACGCTAGGTTCTACTAGTCCCCATATAAGGCGCTAATACCAGCGTGTGTAATTATGCAAATTAAAAATTTAGAGGCGCTGCTGGCAGTATCCCAGGAGGGGCAGAGGATTAGATGGTCTTCACCTACTATGATATGAGGTGTTAGTCTAAAGTTTAAGTGTTGGAATTGTTGCATTTCCGAGTTAAGGCATCCACTCAACCCCTCAGTTGTAGTCAATGCAAGACGCGATGCATTAAGCCACCAACCTCATTAAGTATCCTCATCGCCACGCGAGGATGTAGCTCTCATCCACGAGATGGTCAAAGTGGCTAGTGGGCTCAATATTATTGGCCGTCCGGCCGCGGTGTTTTGGATTCTATACCTTTCGCAATTAGGGATTAGTCTAAGATCGTCTGGATTGTTCGCAATTGGGTGTTTTTGCCTGCCAGCTAGTACGACCCCAGCTCAAACTTGGTTTTCCACGTTCGAGTATGCTTCGGCCTTTTCGATTGGGAAGGCCGGCCATCAACATAAGATTTGCAATATTTGAGATTCCGGAATGCAAGACATCGCGTACTCTTTTATATAGCGGATATCGTTCTCGCCAAAGCACCAACTGTTCCAACAGCTGGTCCTGAAGCCGCGACCGAAGGCTATTCCGAGATGTCGAACGAAGATATCAATCCCATCGAACCAGCCAAGCCTCCGGCACATTCCCGCTTCTTCCGGCCGAGGATGTCCCATAACGATAGTGACGACAAGTCCTTCTCTCCCTTCGAACTCCCTTTCCTCTCCAGGCCGGCTTCATATCAACATGTTCCGCTACAGCTAGGGCAACAAAGCGGCAATCAAAGCCCTGATGGCCGCAGTTCGCGCGCCAAAACCTCAATATTCAAGAGCGAGGACCACCGGCTCAAGCACTCCATTCTGCGTGGAAGTACACCAAAAAAATTTGGCGAGATAGTATTCCATTTTGTTATTTCGTTGATAGCGATAATATTCCTGGTCTTGCCAATAATATCATATCAGCTTGATGGAAACGATGTCGAGGAGATGGGTGAATATGGCAGAAGGGTTATCAATCTTATTCAATATGTAAGTATCTGCACACAGGTAATCGACCATGGGCGAAGCGTTAATTGTATGGGTTGATATAATCTCGTTTGCTAGGGTCCCACGATCTTCCCAATAATATTCGCAGCAATCACTGGACACTTCCTTCGATCCATCGCACTTCGTCTAGCTGAACGCGGAACTACGCTGGAAACCTTGGAACAACTGACCCGCAGCGTCACGATTAGTAGCACCATCACGACTCCTTACCTCTTAAACTCCTACAACTTTCTAACTGGAGTTCTCCTCTGCCTATGGGTAGTATCACCTCTAGGAGGGCAAGCATCTCTTCGGATTCTTCGGACTGTATTTGTCGAGGTCAGGAGTGATATAGCCGTAAACTATCTCAATCCGTTCAACCAGCCAAGTTATTTTCAGGGTGGTGGTGCAAACATAGGCCCAGGCGGTATCGAGATAAGCAGCATATACGTCTCCAGCCTCCTGAGCTCAGCAGAAGTCAAAAATAGTCCTGTGGACTCTTGGAGAAATGTTAAAATCCCCCTGCTCGAATCTCTAGAGGGGAATTCGGCAGTGGCCCGACAAAATGGAGACTGGTATGATGTTCCCCGGAGCAATGTAGTATATTCTTCTTTACTTGGTAACCCAACGAGTGGCTTCGCACCCAACTCCACTGCTATAGTGCAGTCTGGATACTGCACAATCGAATGCTCCTTTCTAGAACTTATCAATCCGGATTTATGTTATGATGGAAAGTCAACTGACTGCTTCAATACTTCTAATCCTCGAGTTCCCGATTGGGTTTTCCCAGGAGCAGGCACAGACGCAGCCTCTATCCTCATTGGGCACAATACCACGCAAACTACTTTAAATGATACTGGCTACGATCGGACTACCCCTATGGATATTATTATCCAATCTAAAGGTAACGGTGGCATATCTACTGGGCACTGCGTACTTTCTCAAACATATGTGGAAACCCAAATCGATTGCCTTAGCTCTGCCTGTCGAGCTTCAAAGATACGCCGCTTGGACGAGGGCCCAAAACGTCCACCACTCTTTATCAATAACCCGGAATCTACTATTAGTACTTTCTTTATATGGTTTGCGGAAGTAGCACCCCCTACCCATGAAGCTTACAGCAACCCTAGTCAGCTATATATACTTTACCCCGACGACCCGTTGTCCATGTCAGTCGAATGGCTTGATGTAGCAAAGGCAGGTAAAGAGGTTTTCGGCATACGCATGACACAGCTTATGAATACTTTTCTGTCATCAAGCTATGGTGGCGGGCTGTATTTGGGCTCAATACCAATAACCGGGAATAATGTGACGTTCAAAACCTCTCAGGGGACGAAAACAGAGCTAAGGCACATCTACATGGTTCAGCGACCGTGGGCGGGAATTACACTGCTTGCTAGTATCTTGTTGTTATCTATGGGGATCGCTTCAGCAGCTATTGGGTTTTACACTCTAGCGCCAGATGTCTTAACCAGTCTATCCGCCCTGGCAAATGAAAGCCAGTGGTTTGATACTATGAAGGAGGGCACGACTTTAGACGGCGACGACAAAGCCGCAGCCCTCAAAAAGCGGCTGGTTAGACTAGGTGACGTGAGGAGATTTGAGGACACCGGCTATATTGCTCTTGGGACGATTGACACCGATGTTGGTGGTGTAGGACAGTTGAGCACCGATCGCTCTTATAGGTGAAGGGGCAGGAAACCTTTATATCGCCATCTGAAGCTGCGGGGGATCGAAACCCAGCTGAGAGTGGATATCAACATCCATCGCTCTGGTGTTACGGAGTTTCACTTTTAATATTTTTTAGACGCATTGCCTGTCGTCAAAGGGTGCCTTAACATTTTAATATCAGAGGTTACATGCTTGCACCTGGTCTCGTATCCAAACCTACAATAAATAGGCAGAGTTTGGCTTGAGCACCCGGGAAATCACTTGCGCCTTGCGGATCTCGAATTTCCTTTCAGAATATATTAATACATCTTGTTTTTGAAACATACCTCATATCTTGCGTTTAGGCTACAATTAGCGTTCTTGCTTATCTTACCTCATCCTTAAGTCTGGTCTTGTCGATTCCTGTAGATTCAATTTCCACAATCGGTGATGTCGAAACGGATGAAACCGTAGGACTGGAGATCCTTGAAGCCTCTGAATCTGACTGCGACGGCTCGCTTCCACTGCTACTGTCTATGCGTGCCACCAATTCTCGCATAATAGCATCCTTATACACTTTATCCATTGCCAACGTTCGAAATATCTCCATTGACTCCTGCCTCCGTGCTTTCCAGATAACCAGAGCGTGGACTAGATTCCCTGTATTGCAGATCTGCCCAAGCGCGACGAAATTGAATCTCAGTAAGTCAATATCGTACGGCGTCAACTTCTTTGTTCCCTTTGGGTTATTGACTTTGAGATCCATCTGAAGCTGGATCTGTCGTACTTCCCCCCTCAACTTGACCATATCATCCTTGGAAAGGGCGTCCCTATCATCACCTGCTCTAAGACACTCCTGTACAAAGTTCTGAACCTTTTCTCTATCCTCATCAGATTCATATATGTCTTTTCCGGTTAGGTACAATGGCGCCTCTTGCAACAGCTTTTTATGCGCCAATTTCAAATGAATCATCGCCAAGGACCATTCTTGCGCCGTCCTGGTCCAGCTTAGGATCGTTTCTTCGAGTTTTTCGTCGCTAATCGCTAGTATGTCGTGGAATAAAGTCCACAAACTCAATGGGGTCGGTCGTGTAATCTCAGTGCCCCATGGGTTACCCATTGAGATTGTCTGTGGCCTCTTTCCTATTGAAACCACCATCGTGAATGTAGCTACTGCAGCTACATCTTCCGGCTCGCGAAGCATCTCGCAAAGATTGTAGAAGTAGGAACCTTTAATTTTCTTCCTGTTACGGAGCATCTTTGGTCCGTGCACATCGAAGACTTCTAGGATGCCTGCAATGACGCTACAGTATATTGCTTGCTCATAGCAATAGCAGGAAGACTGTATGATGAGCATGTGGAGGAGGTGGTCTGCATGGGTCCCTGAAACAGAGGCATGGCTAACGGTGCGATCCATCTCCCATTGATCCAAGACGCCCATGATGGGGACCGTATCGAAGCGGCCAAGACCGTCTGATATTGCGAAAAGCTCGAAAAGTCCGTTCTGCGGGGGGCTACGAACGTGATTTGGGTGTGTGCATTTGCTTGGTGCGGATCCAGTAACTGTCGGCGGACACATAGCGGTAACTTGGTCAACCCGCAGAGTTGATGGCGCCAGAACCGTTTTATGTAATAGTAGACAGGAGAACTCTTGGAAGTTAGAAGGGGAAATAGGAGTGCTTCCCAGTAACTTTGAGTTTGGTGCGGACTCCGAATATTCTATTACCTTCCTTTGCACGAAGCTCGCGATCAGTATGAGTATTCTCCAGGGTGCCTGTCCAGGGCTTAAGAAATATAAGGCCGTGTCCACGAAAAGTATTGTTGACTCTAATGCTAGTGCTATGGATGCTAAAATAGTCTTCCACGATGCGCAAGATAGAATTCTTTGTTCTTTGAGAGATGATTCGAAACGCATGGTTGGCTACGGCGTGGGCACCAGATGGTTCCCGCGTCGTTCCAGCCTACTGGAGTGATGGGAGCAGGTGTTTAATATTACAATGCTGCTGCGGTTCGCACGCACTCTCGGCGAAATATATCAAAGATAGCCGTGCGGCTCGAATATTTTTCTTTAACAGGGCCATACTCCTTGTAGCTATTAGCTATTCCTGTCCCAATATCACTGATCAGTTAGCGAAGAAAACAAAGGTTGTGACATATACAACAAATGCATATAAAAACAGCACATAACCGTCACGAAAACCAGAAGGGTACACTGCCAATACCTCATGCGTGTGGTTCAGGAATCTAGACTCATGAAAGGTGAAAGTTTAGTTCAACCCTTCAGGCATAACATTTTGTATCTATGCAGAAGTATTATTTTACTATTGAGTCTGAAATGTGGCAACGGAAAACCAATATGCTGGGCCGCAATCAATTTACGAACTTGTCTTTTCCTAACGCGTTAGCGTTGGAGTTTTTTGTTGGCCACCACTACCAACATATTTACATCAAAGCATTCAGAAGTTGGTTGCATATACACATCTTCGACTTAAGACGCTACAATGTACAAATTTTAAACCCGTGTAGATTCCATTTACGAAGGTATGTCTAAGATTATTTCAATAGAGAAAATAGCATCAAGATGACAGGTTCTTGTGTTAACACAAAACTTCAAGCTTGCTGACCATCGTCATCAAGTTGCGGTTTCAGGCATGGTCTTATTAGCGCTAGAATACACGTCTCTTCATTCGTATCGGGAGCCAGAAGTAATATGGATCATAATTTAGTCTGCTTGCGCCACTTACACAGCAACATTATATTTATTTACTCGTGCTATTCTTACTCTGAAATCGCATGTTTGTCTTGAAGAACAAACCTCTGGATGGTGGAGAGACTGATACCTTAGATCATATATATATATATAATTTTCTCTAATTTTAGATCCCTATTAATGTAACAAGAATGTGTATTCTAGAGAGAAAGAGAAACGAAATGGTATCTAGTGGAAGCACAGAACTTGCTAGGTGATTTCCAACACTCTTGCGTGAAAGTTAAGCTTCGAGTCAAAAGATTTTATAACCATCTTTGTTCAGTCGACCTGATCTAGCCCTCTCATTCCTTCGTCCATCCTGACGACGGCAATTCCCATACTTGCGAGTATCGGAATACTTAACCACCAATACTCCACCACAATTGTCCACCAATCTATCCAAACCACCCCCGTATAGAAAAGGCTAGCTGTAACAGCTAGAAGGATGAGCCATTGCTGAATGGTAGTCTGAAATATGTCAAAGTTGAGGAACAGAGCTGCGACGGCGACGGAGGCGACCATAGTAGCAAGAACGATGAATGATTGGAAATAGCGAGTCAGAGGGGCAGATTCGAGAGTTGGCACGAACGAAGTATCGGTGAGGGCTTCGATGCCCGTAGTGGGCTTCGTGCCCGATTTCGTTGTATGGTCTGTGTTGGGGTTGGATGGATGAGAGGGACTGTTGGTTTTCGTAGTTGGTTGAGACATTTTTGATGAAGCTCGATGAAAGGTTAAAAAAAGGGGTGGTTTGGATGGGAGGATAGTTATGCTGTTGGATGACGCGAGGGCAATATATATTCTCGCCAGATATGTTGATCTTCGATCTGCGAATGGGTTGAGTTGTGTGGTAGATGTGAAATTGGGTGGCTGCAGGCGATGACCAAGGGCTGTCAGAGTCAAGAACGCACAGATAAGATGTTTCGAACCCAATCTAGTTATACGAGGTTTGCGAGACTGGGCTTCGAGGTTGGCACCAGAGGTGAAGCTGTAGATTGGGATCGAGGCCTTATAGTATACAAATACACACCGTTTCTGTTGCTTAGGTAGTTCGATACGTAACATTTCTCAAAACTAAAAGCCTGGTCGTTTGGAAATTAGCATGCCAGAAAGCAGGAGAAGTTTATTGAAGAAATGAGTCCCCCCCTTGTGACGTTCGGTTCCGCCAGGACCAAGTTCCTTGCAATGACGTCGAGATTAGACTGCTTGAAGCAGTGCGATCGATTATCTTTCCGTGTTGAGCAAAACGCGGGAAAATTGCAACACTACAAGTCACAGAACTCGTGCCTAACCCTGGTCTCGCTAACCAGACGACACAAAAGTATCTTTAACTCTAGTTAAGTAATGTATCTGTAGTAGAATATCACCCATTAATGTCGACTTGGAGCCGACTCCTAGAACGAAGTTTCCAACAATTGAAATAGCAGTGATACTAATGGTAATACAATATACCCTCGGATCTAACGTTAACTACAGCTTTCTTTGAATGAGAATATTGTTATATTAGCCTTATTATACGCTCATCGCAAATCTAGACTTTGCAATCGCTTGACTATATATATATATATATATATATAGATGCAGGCCATGCGTTGCTCTTATAGCTCCTTTTGGAGGCTGCTAAATGAAACACCAATTACTAATTCATTCCAGGAGTTATCGGATGATAGCACGATTAGGGCACGCGAAGACAGCCTTGCAGGATGAGCCAATACCCCATGCCCCACATTCGTGAACGCAGAGAGTTTTGATTGGCTCTTTTTACTTGTTCGAGCATCGTGTTTATCGCCTGCATACGACTATACCAGCATATGATACACCAATCAGAGATAAATGTTCCAAAGTCCAAGCGAAACTTCTTGAAACGATAAATTCGATAATGAAGGCTACCGAATATGGCTTCTTTATAGCTCATAAAAGAGCGATTGCAGATTACAGACTACTGAATATACACCACTCGGCACCGAAAACCCCTTTCCCTAGATAACCAGCCATCCAGTTCCATTTCGAGAGAATGTGTCAGTCTAGATATATTACTTTCCGTAGTTGCAAACACGCCGAATTTTCAGGCTACTTTATGGTCTGCCAAGATGCTCGCGACAACCCTGACTTGGAGGGTACTTGCGGACTAAGAACCTCCATTATTTACGAAGAGGATGAAGATAGGGAGATATGCACTAACTGTAACCACATCAAAGGAGAAAGATCCACAGCTTCAATCTCCGAAGATTAAGAGATGCTAATGATGAAGATGGGACGGAAAGTAAAAGCAGCTGATCACGGGACATCTCTACTGAGGAAATAGCTTCTAGTCTTTCCAATGCGATTTGTAATGTAGCTAAATGATACGAGAAAATATATAGGTCTGAGGTAGCCCAATATATACATGCATTGAGGAACACAATCGCGAGTTATATTGACTCCAAAAGATTATGCTTTTAGTGGGATATTACAATTACTCTATTCTATGGTACACGCATCGAAAGCCGTGAATAAATCGGTCTCAGATCAACCGCACAAGGGATCCGTTTCCAAATTGAATGAACAGAAATGATCCTCCTCTCCTTCTCATTGACTTATATGGAGGCTAAAGTATGGATAGTGTTGGCGGAGGTATCAAACTCGAGACTCAAACCGTTGACAACAGCGCTGCCGTAACGGGAGAACACAAGGGCTTTGTTATCTATTGAATCGTCGGGTTAATTTTTGAATACGGAGTAAAAGCTTATAATTTTCGTGACTTACCAGACTTGTGTTGGACAGCAACAGTACCGGCAGAGCTATCAAGGACGTTGTAAAATTTGACGAACACTTTGTTCGCATTTGCGCCTTGAGATAATGTAACGGTAAAATGATAGTCATCGTTGGTTGACCCAAACTCGCTGACAATGTACTCAAGTGTGACGCTCTCGGAACCAGCGGATCCAGAGACTTGGTACCAAATCCCTTGGACATATCCGTCGTTGATGAATAGATCCGACCAGAATGGTAGGATGGCAACATCCGGGAGATCGTCAGGACCTAGGGGAAGAGCTGCGCCATTGTTATCACCGTCGTTGAAATAGAACCAATAGTTCCCTTCGGCAAAGTCGTCCAACCAAAGGAGCTAATATCTCTTGGTTAGCATTATATAAAATTTGTGAACGTTTTTTATTTTATTTGAAGAATTCTTGGGTAACTTACACCATTGACGCTGACGAAGATGTGATTCGACTTGTATCCGTAAACCTCGACTTGGAAATCAAATTCAAGATCGTAAAACGTGTCATCCAAATCAAATTGAGCTGGCCCGTCCTTCCTGAATCCTGGGACTGAGGTTGGGCTTGTAAGCACCAATTTAGGGGCAGTAACTGTTGTTGTCTTGATATCGAATACGACGGTGGTGAAGGTCTCCGTCTTGGTTACGCTGAAACTGGCGGTGCCTGGGGCGGAAAAGACCGTAGTGGTAGCTAACGGTATGGTAAGGCAATTACAGGCGCTAGAAAGACGGGATGGCTCAATCGTAGTAGATAAGATAAAGTCCGGAGTCGAAATGCTCTTTGTGGTTACGTCTCGCTTCTCGTATTGAACTAAGGTCTTTGTAAGAGAGAGGGTTCCCGTTACAGTTTCCGTCCGATATTCCGTAATCGTTACCGATGCAGTGGATTGCGCCGGAGCAGTCTCTGTGACTAATGGGAGACCCAAGTAATCACTGCAGAATGCAAGTGAATCGTCGATGCGTTGTGTCGCTCGGAGCAGACGGAGAACGTTGTCCGCATTACAACCGTTTCCCGACCTCTCCTCAAGAACCGGGTGGGCTAGCGATGCCGCTCCCAAAGCAAGAATAGAAACCAGCGAGAACAACATTTTATTGACAAGGCAAAGGTAAAGTATACTCAATTACCAACGGGAAGGGGATTAAGTGAGCGCTAGAAATAGAGAACGAACTGGAATGAGAGCGGTATTAAATAAAGAATGACTGAAGCTGGGCCTCAAAATTGGTAGATATTGAGCGCGAAGCCTTGGAAGCGATAAACCACTTAAAGAATGACTGTAGGTTAGATCACACACCGCATCTGCAGGAAACAAAAGTAAAAAAAGAAGGAACCAGAGTGGATGGAGCAGTCAATGAGCTCCATTTTGTATCTCATCCGATTCGAGCTTTCGGCTATCAAAAAACAGCCAGCAGAATGGACAGGGTATTCGCACCGCTGTCCAACAGGATTTCAAAGCCTCATCACGAAAGGCTGCCTTTTGGTGTGACAAGGGCAGTCTCATTTGTTGACGGGACATTCCAGTTGGCCGCTTTGGTTATTCTTTTGATCAATACTTAGCATGGTGTTTTAAGCATCATTCAACTTTCCCAGGTGTCCCTGGTCTGGTCTTGGTGTGTACTCGCTTCCCCTTAATCTGATGCGCCAAGCCGCACAAAAGACTTCCATTTGGGCAGAGAACCCTATTCTGACCCACCCGGAGCCGGTTACCCGGCGCCCCAGCTAGGCAATTTTCGACCAGAAAGTTCTCAGCCGGGTAAGCTGGTTCCTGAGGACAGGCCCTCCTGGTATGAAAACGTGGTAATTTAGGTTGCATGGGCTCCACTACACGGAAAAAGGGGAAGAGGGAGGGAGGGAGATCATCCGTAGAAAATTCCTCCCCGACAGAAACATACACTTAATGGTCAAAACAAAGATTTGTTTGCTGAGATTATTTGCAGCGAAGATCACTTGATCGAGATCGATTATATACTAGGTTCGACAAGCATGTTGATCTTCGGAAAGTATGTTTTTTTTTTATTTTAAGTATCCAGCTATATATATGTATACCGTTGGTTTCGTATTATGTATCTAAAGATCTTACCTGACCATCGTAGAATACCTGCTTGCATTCGCCGTTGTGTAGCATGTTCGGATTGGTAAGATTGCATGCATTTCGGATGAAGTCATTCGCGAGACCCGAGTCTTAAAACTACACTTTTAAGTTCGAGCCACATGCATGCATGCTCGCCAAGATCGACTGTGATTTGGCTTGCAGCCCTGATTTCTTGTAGATAAATCGGCTTGCGATGTCAATTGAGCATCTCGTCTCGATGAGGCCGATACAGCGGTGTTTTCCGAAGAGGTCCGTGCCGCAGGCAAAGATGTTCCGGGAAGGTACGGTAAACGCGCACGAGTTTCAAACCATCACCATACAATCTCGATCTTCTTCGCGTTGAGCGTTTGGTTATTGT
Organism: Dactylellina cionopaga; assembly: GCA_036971295.1. Lineage (NCBI taxonomy): Eukaryota > Fungi > Ascomycota > Orbiliomycetes > Orbiliales > Orbiliaceae > Dactylellina > Dactylellina cionopaga. Next base: position 2,298,187 of record JAJTTY010000007.1, read on the forward strand.
AATAAGACGATCTATTTGGACACTATCAGCTTCTTAATGTACTTCAGCTTTGCCAGAAACCTACGCATTTTGATTTTATTAAGTATCTAGTAGATTGAATGTTTTCCAATTAATAGGTTGCGTCGTGTTTTTCGAAGAAGGTCGGGTACCAAAAATACATACCCAAAAATGCCTCATTTAAGTTGTGGTGTCAAGTTAAGACGGCCGCCGTTAAAATGCGGGCTGCCTACATATATAACCTACTTTTATTATAATATGGAGCCGGCAGTTGTGTTATATCTTCATTTCGGATATTCCCCAGGTGATAAAGGCTCACTACGAAGTATGATATCTTGTCATTCCTGAATCACACCAAAGCGGAGCTACTGCAGTGTGCCCTTCTACTTCAAGCTTGAATATCAGGGCAATGGACCGGCGTGTCAATCGCGTGGCGGTCCCGCTGCCGTGGGACTGTGCTTCTGAAACTGGTATAAAACGGTTATCCGGCATGCTACGACCATGCCACCACCACGTGTTAGGTATTGCGGAGAATACTGCGCCCGATTCTAGGGACTGTCTTGGAATCGCTGACCAAGGTGGATACGTAGTTGCGAGGAGCTCCCGGGAGATATTAGGTTGTTGAACTATAATCAAAATGCGAATATATACTTTTGTATATGATAGACGCGGAATTAGATCTGGTACCGTATAGTTATATGGTGCAGCTTTTGCTGCTGATTATCTAAGATTGATATAATGAACTTGATAATACCTTGGATTATCTAAATGGCTATTAACTATTTCAAAATAACTTTTAGGACATTGAGGTATTACAAATATGTTGATATGGTTGTCCACCATTTTGACCATCCCACGTTTTCAAGGAGGTCAAACAATTCTGGATACCGTTCGGCATCCGCCAAATTCGATACGATTTTGCTTTCCCCATTACCAAAAACCTTCATCGGACCCGCTCCGATTTCTTGGAAGGCATCCCACGGCTCCTCACCATTCGCAAAGTTGATAAATGCATGCTGTATCTCTTTACTAGTTTGGACTCCGAGGTCATCCAATCCACTCGCGTTGTAGTTGCCTAGTGTAACTGCGATATCGAGAATATGGCTGGCTTTTCCTCCCCATACTCCACTCCAAGGATTACGGTAATTAAAATGGTATATATACGATCGACCGGGAAATCCGGCGGCAAGGTAATGCGTCGGAGCGAGGAACCCAATGTCGGATGACATTTGGAGAAGGATTTCAAGCGCCCGCTCTGGTGAGGTTTCAGCGTCTATTGGGTAGTGCTGTTTAATAAGGGCAAGATCTTCGGGGTCAGATGAGAAAGCCTTTTCAAAATGCGCGGGAAAGGTTGTTGGGATAGCAGATACGCGGTTGCTGGCCAGTATTCCCAAGCCCATTACAAGACCCTATTAAAATTTAGTCAGCCACGAGCGTATTGCACAACTGAGACGAGGGCCAATTACTTACATCGTCTTTACTGTCCCCCAAAATCATAGTCTTGCACCAATGTTTTCCAGGAATAGAAAGATCTTCTGGATCAGAGAGGCAAAATATTCCGTGAGCTTTTGGTAGGAATATCCCATCTATCGCGGGCAGCGCTGGGATCACCTGACATGTCGTAGCCACAAGATGCTCGACTGGCATGGTGAGGAGAATCTCCCGTTGCTTTTCGAATGGCTCGTCTGACAAACCTAGAAGATCCATAGCTTTACTGAATCCAGAGACGTTGATTAGTGTGGTTCCTCCTCGAGTCCTTATGGGGCTGGTAAATATCCCGTGTATCGTACTCAAATATCGAATCGTGCGCTTCCATAGGCGCCGGTGGTATCAGGCAACAAGAGCCCCCCATGGCGATCAGCTTGTTAAACAGTGGCTCTTCTTGCCACAATAGTGTTGTGACAGCAGCAGCGCCAGCGCTCTCACCCAATGCCGTAATATTATCAGGATTCCCACCAAAACCATGAATATATCGTTGAATCCATCCAAATGCCGTAACGAGATCTTTATAGCCGTAGTTCCCTCCAAAGCCAGCATTTTGCATTTCTGATGATGTTAGGAAGCCAAGAACGCCGACGCGATAGCTATATTATAATATTGCAGTTAGAAAAAAGGGCATCATGTTAAAATCTAACTATCATTATCTGCATTTGCGGAGCGAATATAGTTACTTGACGCTGATGCCAATGACTGGTTTCCCTATCGTCTCGGAAGTGCTAACAATGTGAGCAAGGTCATAATGAGGCCACGAGCTTGAGCCTAGCTGGAAATTGCCACCGTGAACCCATACCAAGACTGGCAAATCTGTATACTTGTTTTGCTTCGATAGAGGGACGGTAATGCTCAATGTTAAGCATTCAGCCTCAGAAGTTGTGTTGACAACATCGTCAAGGGGGAGTGTTTGGCCAATCAGTCCGAATTCGCCTTCGCAGGTGTTTGGACCTTGGGGCGCCTGTGGTCCATAGCGAGTAGCATTGGCATCCTTTGGGATGTGAGGAACTGGCTCGGAAAAACGACTGGGGATTTCGGCATATTTGAGTCCTAGATACTGGTGGATGTTTGGTGACTTTTGGATTCCGGTGACCTGACCTAGATATGGGTGATCAAGCGTTACTGTTTCCATTGTGAAATCTGTGTCAAAGGTTTGATTCCGAGATGTAAAAGATTTTTGTACGATTGTAAGAGCCAGGCGTTCTCTGTGGATTTTCCAATGCTAGTTACAGTTGTGGTGCTATCTGAAGTTTAAAGAGCTAAAAGCGATAGTTACGTAGGTATTTCGATCGGAGGTTACGAAGAGCGGCAACTTGTGCCCCTCGAAGAAAGAGACCGTATCGTTTAAAAGCGGTCTAGCGATATATGACGTTGCTCTCAAGAATTGAATTGCGGGGTACACGGGGTTATGGGGGCGTATGACTTTTGTCGGTCGCATGCAGCTAGTTCTTATGCTTCCGATCGTATCGGATCGATTCCTTCAGAGGCCGAAAGATGGCCAATTGAAGCGCAGCTCGTGAGCGCTATCAGGAAAACCCGGACTTGTAAGCATCATACCATCCGAACTTTATCTGTTCTCGCCTCGTCATCCTACCGGCCTCTTCTGAAGTAAGTGTGCATCGACTCCGGCGGCGTGTCTCGCTCTCCTCTTTGAGCTCCTTGAGCTTCGTCTTCATTTTCTGCAGCGCTGTGTGATGCGCTTCCTGATCTGGATCTGGATCTGTGTCTGGTTGAGGCTGCGAGTTGTCGGCTAGGGCATGTGTTGTAGTTGTAGCTGTAGCTGTCGCGTCGCGTTCGGTAAACGGTGGTGGCTGGGCAGGCAGAGATTCATACGACGGAAGGACCGTATAGATAGATGCAGTGTCATCATTCTCGTATCTGGAGACTGCTTCTTGAGTGGCATTACTACTAGTAGTGGCGGTGGTGGGAGAGGTTCGCCCGTTGCTAGTTGTGTCTTGTTGCGAGTTCGTGGATGAAGCCATGTTTCTTTTATTTCGCTTCAAATATGTTCCAACAAGCACTCTTCCTGTTGAGTGTTCTATCCTTGGTAAAGGGAACCGGGATATATAATAAGAAGAAGGAAACAAGTCCCTTTAGATCGAAAACCCGAGCTATGGATGGATGTACGAACAAATGGATGAATGTGAGAGACTGAATATTTAAAGAGCCAGGATAAAATATATATTATCGATCGAGACTTAATTTGAACAAGATCGTATAAAGAGAGAGAGAGAGAGAGAAACAACGAGTCGGCGGGCGTAGGGTTGTTTCTACCTAAGAGGCGGAGCCAACTTCCCTTCGTCATCTCACGCACAAGGACCTTCCTTTCTGAGAATTTAAATGGCAGAGCCTCGACGCTGGGGTACTGGGAAGCTATACGAGGTCTCTTCACCTCCTCGTATTGTCGTTGTTGCAATTCGACTGCTATATTGAGCAATTGCACGATATATCTTGATAAGGTTTGTTAGAACATAGTAAGCGATGCCCGGGTGGCATAATATTATAGTACCGGCTCTGACTACTCTACTGACATTCTGAGGTTAAATTATAATTACAAGCCAGATCTTAATCTCTGAGGCATAAATGATATTCGCCATATCGACATCGCGAGAACTATAGGCTGACCTAGTTTTTGCGATCGATGAATGAACGAACGGGATAAAGCAAAACGGAGGATCTTAAAAATGTGGCAAGAGCAGAGAAAGTTCTTCCTATGGTCTGAAGTCTACAAATATTGCTTTTCACTTTGACAATATAAGATTTCCCGGGGGCTGAGGAGGGTTGGCAGGTGAGGCCAGAGGGGGAAGAACATTCGTTTTATAGTTCGATACTGGAGAAACGTTTCCATGTGGGTAATATTCGCAAAATAGCATATATGGGAAACTGTTGGGGCGTTAGTACTGTCTGTTAGCAAATTCTGACAATCGCCTGGCAAGCGCTTCATAATTTATTAGAGTGTTATCAACTTACGTCCCCGGACATCCGCTAGCGAATGCACACCCTATCTGCTTAGTATCTTTCCAAACAACCTGAGTGAAGTGCCCGGTCGCAGCAGCGAATCCCGGGTTATTGAAATTGTACTGGCTAGCTTCGTTATACCATCTACAGGACATTAGTAGCCAAAACGCTAATGGGCTTGCTTAAGTTATGAGCTGGGCTGGATTTATCACACGTACAATGAAGCATAGAACCCAAAATTTGTATATGTGCCGGCAGCAATATTCTCCCCATATGGATTATTCGGGGTGTGGCCGTAGACACATGTTGTCGCAGTCTTGAACGCCGCCAGAGCCAAGGTACCATTCCATACCACAGGGGGGGCGCCATGGTGGGCTCGCCATGCATTATGATAGAAGACCATGGCGTCTTTAAGTGACAGTGCGATTGAACTGGGACGTCTAGTCCGTTTCCCTAGTTTAAATTTGGGGTTCGGTTCCTGTCTAACATCATCTGCTCTGATATCAATGTCGTCCCTCTTTATGCTGTCGAGATGTTCGCTGTTTATTTTAGCGGTAGGACCGATATCAGCATTGGGGGAAATCCATCTAGGAATGGCATCCAGGACAACCGCTCGATCCGCATCCGAATGCTTTTCTGGGCCGGGAGACGGAATAGCCGCAATGAATGAAAATAATAAAGTGAAAATTGGGGCGTATAGTATCTTCATTTTGGAGGGGTAGCAGGTTTTCGACAGTTTCCTTGCAATTGTTCTTCCGGGAATGAATGATAGCCGTGAAGGAATTCCTGCAATATCTCGGTGCTAGGACTGGAGTCTCTGTCAGTTCTTATATGCGTTATATTGAAGGCAAAAGCAATGAACGGGGCGAATATCAAATATGGACCGCCTTCAGACCATAGCTAAGTTCTACGGGCTTCATGTAAGATATCTGGGCCCTGAAGTGAGGATGACCTAGTGCAGTCTGAGTTAATGAAACTGCGGCTGTAAGCCGATAAAATTTCATCAATCGTCAAATTGCGAATAGTTTAGAGGAAATAGGGAACCCGGTTTTTGATAGAGTGGATCTTATCCTAATACACCCCGCTCAGCTCGGGTGAAAAGGCTTTTAGAACCGCTCTTCGGTGTTTGAATCCGCCGGAAGGCGGTGAATTTAATCTCCACAGATAAAAGGCCACCGCCGAAAGGCATCTAGATTGTAGTTTTTTTTGCCACAATGCTCTCCTGCATACGGAGTTATGCAGACGACTCAATAATTAGAACGATGATAGAGCCTCTTAGAGAGAAAATTTTGTGTTGGGTGTTAATATTTCGGTCCCAGCAATCTGGATCGATTGAAGATGATACTAAAATAGTCGCCCTTTCGCTCCCCATTAACGTTTTCGGAAGCAACGTGATGCAAGGATGATGGGTGTTTCTCGCTTATGGGAAGCAATCGATTGGGGCATGGGTGGCAAAAACCAAAGCTATGTCGAGAGGTGATAGACCTGCTGGTGTGCTAAGGTAAGTCACTCGCTTATTAAATCCATAAAAGGAGATCTGGAGGGGAGCAATGGCTGCAGGCGGGACCAGCATGTTAGCAAGCTTGCCGTTCTGCCTCTGGAGCTTCAACCAAACTTGAATTCGCCAAACCTGATGACCTGCAGAAGTGGTTTGACACTTTGAGGATGAGACTGGCGGACCAATGCAACCAGTAATTTTATGGGTAGATTCTGATTGAGTTAGGAACATTAACAGGCTGTCGAATATGACTTTCAAGCTTCGCTCTTATCACTTTAGATGTCTCATGGAAGGATTACCCTTCGAACTAGAACCTCATTATTAGGGGTGAACAGGACCCAGAATAGTGCTCACTATTTGCGGTATATCTATTTAACCACCCCTCAATTGCATAAGGGCCTCTGGCCGTTAGTTTTTATCTCTTTATGCCTCCAGTCGGAGCCTAGCATATTGTTCTGAGCTATAAATTTTCTTGGTTGATTCATTGTTCTCAGAATAAGCTATGATTCCGGTTCGCATACAGACAACTTTTCATGAATCAAATATTAACGCGAAAACAAGATATCCTGCACTAGTTTATTTGTCATAAAGAGATAGTCTGGGTATCTGGCTAACGAACGTTGATCGACAACCCGCACTCTCACCCCCGGCTGTTTTTTATTGTTACATGGTTTATCACAAATTGCTTTTCCGTTCTTTTGGTAAATTGTCTGCATCTTTATAAAAAACCTTTATCTTGGAGCTAGTCTTATATAAATATTACAAAAATATTACAGGCAAAGTTGAAGGGCTTCGAGGAAGCGAAGCGAGAAAAATAGATAGATATATTTGGTGGAGAAGAGAATTTATAGAGAAAGGTGAAAGTATTTTAACTGCGTCATGCGGTTGTCAATTGCTGACTGACAGGGCGACTGAAAGTTTGATCCTTTTTTTGGGCACCACGATCTCTCCTGGCTGATCGTTCTAGTCTGCGACTGGTCTGTGAAATTATGGTTGCTGAAGATCGTCGAGAAAATATTCCGGCGTTGCCGCTATTTGATCGACGTTGGCCGCCTGTGTTTCTAATATAGTGTCTGAGCCTTACTGGCACCGGATTTCTGGGACCCCGGATGTGGAGGCGTGAGTCTGGGAAAGCAAGCTTCAGGTTGAAAGATCTCTCAATGAAAGGGCGGAGGACATCTGAGGGCTGAGCACTATTAATTGCTGCGTGTCGTGGGGAGCGATTTATAATATCTGCTGACTCGAGATCAGGCGAGTAAGGGAAAATTGGGTTACAAAGCTGCTCCGAAGAACTAGAGTGCAGTATTATTGCTCGAGCATGTGGGGGGATTTCGATTGTATCGGCATTTCCAGTCGTAGAAGTAGACGGTGCGAAATAACCAGAAATATTGCTTTTGGCGTAATATTGACGATTATCTGACCGGCAGGATCCACGAATCCATTTTGAAATCCCTTCTTTGCTCGCAGGTGGCGAGAGGCGTCGTGAAGTTTGCTTGTTTACAGTAGGGACAGCTAGCAAATGAGACTCAGCTGATTGATTCGGTGTGATCTGAGCGACGGGTTCAGACGTCACCATTTCTGTTTTTAACACTGCTATGGGCGGTATCGATGTTGGCATCTTATTGTTTTCTGAATTGCTTATGGCTTTTTGTTCTTCAAAGTGCGTTTTCTGGCTGGCCTCGAGGGTGGTTGAGTGTTTTCTAACGCTTCTGTCATATCCAGAAGTGGCTTGGTAGTCGTGCAAGGGATTACCGTCTATGGTTAGTCCGTCCTGTTCAAGGAAGGGATCGTTCCGTTCCTTTTTGGGCGTCAATTCATTAGAAAGCTCCGTGAGTCTCTCCATCGACCTGACTTTCCGGATTGCCCATGACTCGTTTTCTATTAGATCCGGTTGGCTTGATGCAGTCGAGTCTTTGGTTCGGGCGCTCTCCGTGCCATTATTGAAAGTACATAATTGGTTTGAATCCGAGATGTTTGTATCATTATTGAGCGTTGGGTTGGGATCAAGGACAACCATGCTAGACACCGCTGATTTTCGCTGGGCCTGGATGCGTTGAGAGATGCTATATCCGCCATTTTCTTCTTGGGGGCGTTGAACGAGTTCGTTGTATTTACTTTGCAGCCGCCTTAGACGGAGATAGAGGTAGAAAGCCAATAAAAGTAATGCGACGCCACAGAGCGCTAATATAGCAACAACAGCACCAAGTACCACCCCACCCGTTTCACCGCTGTTCGGGGCATTGGGCATAATGGCTGCAAGGATGCAATCACACCGGACTTCTTTGGCTTGGTGGAGCGCGCCTATCTCGACGATCGTTGATTGTACTGGCAAACATGAATAGAACAAAAATATCAGGAAGTTTTTGAGATGAATAGGGATTATAAATTGAGAATCTATAGGTGCCGTAGTGATCTGTGTACAAAATTATGAGCCGTTTCTGTTTTCGATTGTGTAGGTACAGTCATTGTTGCCGCGGACCCCTTTCTTCAACCAAGGAACCAAGAATTCAACCAAGCATTGAATATTCAGGTGTTGTTTTTGTTGCAAATGGTTTCACTAAAACCATTTCGTTTCAACATAACGAAAGATATCATGGTCCCCTGAAATCTCGAAAAATGCATTTCTTGCATTCTAGGAACATTGTAAACTATTAATTAAAATCGATTCTTGGTATCGAAGATTTTCCCGTCATAATATTTACATGGGGTTGCTAACGAGCAAAGCTCACCCAAACAAGACAATAAATAAATTCAACAGAATTCTTAGTGAGAGTCTGTTTCATACGTCGCATGTATCAATATGGTGGCCGGGAAACAGCATGGATATAAACCTTTTTACAGCTCGAATTGGTCGCTTTGTATGTAATCTATATTGATAATATGAGCTAGACGAGGCCAAGCATTTTCTACGGTGTAGAGGTAGAAGGTACTTACTACATTCTCTCCAAATGCCCCAGGACATGTATACCAACGATCATTTATCCCACGGAAGCCTAGGAGGCTGTTGCGGAGGGTTAATTGTCCGCGAGCGGTAGTAGAAGAAGGGTTAAACATGAGCTCAGTATTCTCTTTAGGTTGACGGGTTGTGTAAGTTGCATTAGGGCCGCCATGTGGCATGCTGGCGATGGTCTCAATGTTCCCACGCTTAAATTTGAAGACGGGGAGGCTATTATAACCTGGTCCGATCTCACGCAATAAATAGTCCTGTTGATAATATGGATCGAAAGTGGAGATAGCAGACACTTGAGGGAGATTCGAGGAGTTTGAACATGCGGTGGGCTGCGAGCTCGTAACCAGATAGAAGTCCGTCAGACTGTTCGTTGCGGAGGCAATACCTGTTAGGCTAGCAAGTAGAGTGTAGAGCTGCAAGAACATGCTTTAGATTTTATTATTCGGAGAATAAATCGAACGTGGAAAAAAGAGGGGCAAGATGTTAAGGTGGTGGGAAGTCTTTTACACCCTTCTGATAATTGGCATGTGATACTTTTGATATTTGGATGGTTCTAGAGTTGAAATCAAACGCCGGAAGGATGTTTTCATTGAGTATATATACTTGTCAGAAGGGAATATAATCAGAAACTATACTATCGGGTTTCGGGTTACACCGAAACTTAAAATATCAAGATTATGGGAAACCCACCGATTCAAGTAAACAATCCCAAACCCTTTGAACATGGGTATATTTCCAATTACTTGGCCACCAGCCGGATGCGGTACTTGGACACAGCCTAGCCCTGCAATGGATCAACGAGCGAGTTGCCTTTTGGGTATTTTGTGTCTGTAAAGGATGTGATTGTTACGTTACATGTATTTTCGATACGCTCGATTTGTACAGTGCCACGTGGGTGCCTCCAAACCCTTGAGATATAGTTAACCTAACTCTCCTATCCGCCCACCCGTAGGGCACCAAGTTTTGTGAATCTGGCTACCAGCGACGGGTTTCAGTGAAGGTATAACCCAGGTGTGATAAGTGTGGTGCTGGCTACGGTGGCAACAAATGAAAACATATACCACAAGTCTGTTTCTAGAATGTATTCAGTCGATTTGGGGTTTTATGGTGCAATATATATGATGGTCTGTTAGGTGTGCTAGGTTGCAAGAGTTATTTGAAATTGGCCAGGAGGTTTAAGTGGCTATTCCAGATCTCCCACTTTCTGGTCGCTTAGATTTAATGGTTTACAGCAACTACTGATTCGTTGAGTCGTGAAATGTGATCAACTCAATCAACCGTTTCAAAGTAAAGTTTAACAGTGGAATATAACTGCGATAGCTATTTATTAGCATAAACATGGTAGATGCATGGTGAGATAATTCGTACAAGTCCCTGGCCCAGGTGGAAGCTGAGATCCAGTTTGAAGGTAGACTACGTAACTATCGCTCCCAACAGGACCGCACATGACATAATTCAATTGCCTGCCAAGTTGTGACGTCTGAGTAGTAATGATAGTATCTCCCTCTAGACCCCAACCGCTAAATGTTGCTGTTGTTCCAAACGAAAGGGCTTTGTACGAAGTGGTGGCTGAGATGTCGAGATTGAGATAGAGGCCGGTCCCGCTCATGCGGATCGTCCCACCAGATATTACGAATTTGGCTTGAGTTCCCTCAGGGCCGAGAATTGCAGTACCATCCATGTTCTGAAGATATTTGTGGTAAACAGGGGCGCTCACACCTCGGATGGCAGTTCCACTTGGAGCAGGTCCAGAAGACGTTGTAGTAATCCGAGTAGTAGTGGTAGTAGTCCTGATAGTTGTTTGCATGGTTGTGCGCGATGTTGTTGTTGGTGTCGAACTGGTGGTAATTCTCATAGTGGAGCTTGTCGTGCTACGAGTTGATGTTCTCGACACCGTCGTGCTAGATGTAGTGGGCGCCACTGGTGTGGTCGTTGCACCGGTGGGGCCATTTCCAGGCAAGCATTGAGAATAATCTGATTAGAGTTCTGTCAGGCTGGATCGTGTCCGATTTGGTATATCTAAGGCTTCCTCTTACATGGATTCAAACTTGAGCAGTAGTATCCGGAAATGCAAGTGGTTGCACCAGACCAACCTACATTGAATGATCTGGTTAGACTTGGTTATCGCACTAAATGACCGAAACCATCGTCATCGATGTTTGATCGACGATGTAGCAATCAACCCACCAACTCCACCACATTGGGCCCATGCACCGCTCTGTGCGGTGACATAAGCGAATAGAGTGGTTACGATAATAGTTGAAAATTGTCGCATGTTGGTTATTTAGTGTAGTTTGGGCTTTGTTAACAGTGCTTGGGTACTCGTCGAGCAGCTGGTGATCCTGGTTCTGAAGTTAGGCGATAAAAACTGGAAACAAAACTGACAAGGCCGTGATCTTAAAGCTTAAAACGGAGCTACGGGCGATTCATGCGACTTTAAGAAGATTGTTGAATATATTGATATATTCCACTCTCAAAAGGCAACTATCCCGGCCTTCCGTTTAGAAAAACAGCGAAACAAGCTCCCGAGAATGATTGTCACTGACCGGACCGCAATGCCGCTCAGCATGGGCAGCAACTTAAAAATTGACCCTTGCTCGTTATAGCCTGCAAGATTCGCCGAGAGGTTTGACTTGGCGTTCATAACACTCGCTTTCTTCCTGACATCGAGGTAGAGCTAGCTAGAGCTATGCAATCTAAGTCGAAGTCTATCAAGGTGATCTGTATTAATTTATTTTAATTTAGGGTTTTAATTGACAAGAAGTCTGTTCGCCCGTGTCCTTGACAAAACGAACTACTTATTCTGGTTATGTGTTGTCACTTTCACATAATTTTCGCCATGTATCAATATTGCAATCGGTGTAAGGATTGATGGAAAAGCTATCTTGTTGCCGAATTATGCTGAAGCGGCATGGCGTTCAAAAAGTCAAAGAGATCAACGAGATAATATCGATCCCAAAATTCTCAGGGCGATGGAAATCTAGAATGGTTAAAGGGGTGTACAATTCGAGTGTATACTAAGAATAAAACATGTTACAAGCTAAAATCGAGAGAAGTCACTACACTGGCGTAAATTATAGTAACAGTACCTGCTATTCATTGTAACAGCAGCTTGAGGATTTATTAATTACATTTAGAATAGGTAGCAAGTGTTTATTTCACCAGCTTGCTGATGGCTCTTTATATGGCGGCGGGCGGAGAACAGTGGAAAAAGGGAAAAAGCTGTCGCTGGGAGCCAAACAGTCGTAAAAGTTATCCTCTTCATCTTCATCCTCATCGACAACCAGGTATTTATCGTTGGAAACCGGTTCATCGATGATCAATTCTTTAGGCTCGCTATTAATGCTTTGCCTCATCATCCTAGCTAACCCGGGTATCGCAAAAAGAGATATTCGGATTCTGGACTGTCTCCATTCTTCAATCTGCAGGTCATTGGAGGGAGGGAAATCGCCGTTGTATATCCGGGGAAGTGAAAGAGGTTTAGAGAAGACTTCCCCCTTTGATGTCACGTTTTCGGCCATACTACCTGGCTCTTTTATACTTCCTGTGGGCAGGCGATCTAATCGCATGTGCCTTCCCGTGGGAAACTCTCTCCGACTGTAGGCCCAACGGAAGAAGATCCTTGCGGATGGTAAACAGCTCGTCAATAACGAGAGTATTATTTCTATGTTGTTCACAATCTCTAGATTTACCCAGTACCCTGGGATTCGAATTCATCAGCCAAGGCGTACAAATTATATTCGGAGTATTTTTATCTGGCTTACAAGTAAAATCTTGAAGTAACTGATTTCGGTTGGAAGCAAATTGCCAAAGTCTAAAGGCCGAAGCGGCAATTGTCCTAGATGTTGGACTTCTAAGTAAATTCGTGCTTCGTGTTTAGTCGTTAGGAGATATACTGACATAAAACCGCACGTAAAGAGACACCATATTTGCAATTTCCGTTTCTTAGATAAGTAGCGAAGGTGGCTGATTAGTGGTAACGGAGAGAGCAAAATCAAACAGTCCAGAACTAATGTGGTCGCACACATGGCGATATTTATATCCATAGGATTTGCTCCTATCCTCAAACCCTCAATTAAATTGAATATAACTCCGGGATGCTGAGGAGTAGAGAAAATCATCACAGCGACAAGCACAATAAGATTTGCAATTTTGAGAAAAATCAAAATGTCATTTATTCTCCGCATGCGCGTCATCAACGGTGAGTAAAGCCTACGAATGGAGAGCAGCAGCGAGACTCGGACTAATGTGTAGACCCAGATAGACAGCAAATCTATGATCACTAGAGCAGATCAGTTTCAAACGCTTACATTAGGAGCTGAGCAACTTACTCGATGCCTATATGAATGTTTATGGAGAAACCATTGGCTTGTGATACTAAGAGCAAACCTCATATGGGAGATAGTTGACCCTACCGTGTATATTTGAAGCATACTCTCCATCCGAACATCATATACATGCCAACCAGCCTGATATTTAGTGCAACAGCTAGTGAGTGTCACTGTAGCCACAGCAGAAACCTAGACGTATAATAATATATCAGCTGCAGGTCTAGAAATGCACAACTTTTTGGTCGTACCACTGATAAAACGAGAAACCAGTCTTCAAGAAACAAATTCCATTTTTTTCGCCCAATTTGGGTCGTAATTATTTTAGCTCCCACCATCAGAGTGACTACTAGCAACCCAAAAGCGCTTCCGACAATAACTTCGGTTTGAGATCGGGTGATTGGACGATAACGAAAGCCTTGGAGAGCTGGCGGAGACCAACCTGGCTTGTTGTAAGGGTTATCAGGGAGGTTAACTAGTTTGAATAATTGAACTAGATCATAGAGATCTTGAAATGTTTGCCCTGTTGATAGGCGAAAGGCCTTGCCTTCTTGCAGCATACTAAAGATGAATGACAATAGATTTGATATCGTCTTCCCGAGTTCGTCATTGAGCGTCTCATAAACTTGAGGGAGGGTTAGTGCCTTGAGTGAAATAGTTGTTGGATATGTTGCAATATACTTTTTTACTAGGTATAAATAGAAACCTGAAGCGTTTTGCGAGAACCATATCCAGAGCTTTAATATCGAAAGTTCATTGTGGACTTGTTATCCGTTGGGCATGAATTGCTATCGATATATTACTTAGGAGTTATTGGAGTTATTGTGTTGACAGTTTGCTGGTCATCGTGTCTACCTAGTATGCAGGGGCTAGCACACTTCATTTCACTAGCCGTCCCCGTTTGCCTCGCCGACACTGTTTTCTTCACTATCGAACTTCCCTAAATGTTGAAAACTGACTACCTGCTTTGGTTATCGCGAAGTCGGCGATACGAGACATAGTCATTGATCGTTTACAGTTGATAAAGGGGTGTTTCGTTTGAATATTGTTCCTGTCCAAAATAGGGACAGGTTTAGGTTATCGTGATGTGTGCTAACTTGCGCTATCTTTGCGAGCCCGCGTCTGTAATGAGTCTAAGACAAAAGCTGCACTGCAATGCGTATTGAGGCCAAACCTGTCACTAAGAAACCCCGATATTACCGGAAATAAACGGTAGTTATTGGTTAATATCACAAGTTTCACGACGGTAACTTTAATGTATGGCTTAGGAGAGCTTATGAGGTTGTATTGCCAAACTGTTCTCTGTCGTCATTCCTCTTGGCGTCTATCTAGCATTGCGCTCATATATGATGTGTGATAGCTGCCTCGACGAAGATATTGCAACACATTCTTCCATTTTTTTTTACCCAAGATGACTAACTAACTATCCACAGCCTTTGAGAGTCAGCCCATTTGGAATTGGTCGTGTTGGCTTCTATAAACTGTGTTGCATTGCACTAACTTTTCGCGGTTGACGAACGAATAACAGATCTAGATGATGATCATAGTTTAATTATAAATTGGCTTTTCTGAAAACAAATGAAGAAAACAAATTGGTTTCAAGGGTATTTAGCTAGAAATTTACACTCTCAACACGAGCTTATTCGCCCCTATATGATAATCAATTGTGTCTTTATATAGACCGTATAGGTTCTGACTCGGTCTTGCAATTTTCGTGTTGTCGATGTTGTATCTTCCAGCTGACAGACTCGAAACTACCGGCCCTGTCACGTAATCAGCTCGATCAACTAGCTTTTGGTTTGTAAGAGTTCAACGTCCTCACACATCCGATATCTTCCACTGGTGGCGATCATACTTCCTCCCAAACTTCAACGCAAGATCACTAGCAATGGAGGTATCTAACAACATAACCCTTTCCTCCCTGGGGTTCAAAAAATTGACCCCGCTTCTCGAGTATTCCCCTGGGCTCGAGGTAGAACCGTCTTCTATTTTGGCATCGGGACCCCCCCAACTTCGAATGGATGGCTCAAAATACGACATGGTCATGGTCTGGGGCTGGATGAATGCGAACCCTCGCCATCTTATCAAGTATCTGCAGCTTCACCGAAGTTTGCAGCCCGGGGTTCCGATACTCTTCGTGAAATCTACCACTGCCTCCTTTATCGGTTACACCAATGCTTTGCGAATCTCACTACCGCTCATTTACGACATCGTAAAAACACTTCCAGAAAACCCAAAGATATTCGTTCACACGTTTTCCAACGGCGGTACAAGCACATTCTCAGAATTTCTAGCGTTGTATAGATACGAGACAGGCAATGCGATGCCGGCGGCAGCTATTTTGATCGATTCTGCGCCCGGAGGCACAAAGTTTCCCTCAGCGTTAACCCGAGGAGTTAATGCCTTTATGGAGGCTGTGAGGAACCCAATACTGAAAGCAATAATCTATCCAATAGTCTACTTTTTAATGTGCATTCTCTATCTACCACCTAAAATTCTCGGGATTGAAGACCCGATTAGCAAGATGAGGCGCATATTGAACGACGAGACCTTGGTTGCAGAAGGTAGCGTCAGAGGTTACACGTACTGTACAGGAGATGCGATGGTTGGATGGGAGGATATTTCAGAGCATGCCGATCAGGCGGAAGAGCGGGGTTGGAAGGTTATAAGGAAGGGGTTTGATGGAGGGAGCCATGTCGGTGGCTATCGCCATCATCCCAGAGAGTATGAAGACCTTGTGCGACAACTGAGAGCTGAGTATGGAGGAGCGAGGAAGTGATGAAAATGATTCTAATGCGAGGAAGTGATGAAAATGATTCTAATGTCATTATATTTTATATTATAGATATTAATGTTCAAGGAAACAAATATGGAACTCTATTTTACGTAAAAGACCATTACGCCCGAGGATGCATATAAATAAGTGGATTAACAAGCCAAAGGGAACTTGAGTTTGCGATCAGGAGTAGCGACACCAAAGTGCTGTTCCACGCCGGGCGCTGAATTTGGAGAATCGAAAGCACTGAACCAGAAGGCGCTGATGTCACGTTTGCCAAAGATCCAGCACGCGATTTCCCTGTAGTAGTTGGCCGCATTTGTTGTCGCTGGGTATGCGGCACCAAAATGGTCACCAGCGGTTGGCCACCCGGTCTCGCCCACCCAGGATTTGATTCCCGGCTTGACCATCTCGACATGGGCTTGGGTACGCCACCACGACGACTGGAAGGTCTTCAGTTTGAACGTATCTCGGATGGCGACACCTTGCCAATACGGAAACCCATTCATAATCACCATGTCACATGCTGCCGTAACGACATCGTTCGCTCCGTCGACCCAAGAGGTCCATGTATCGGTGTGTCCGACCTAAAGAGCCACGTTAGACATTCTCACCAAATGCGAGCTTTCTGTTCAACTTACCTTGATGTTCTTGTTGAATTGTTGAACCATTCCTCGAACATCATATATTTGAGATGCGAGTCGGGATGGATTGATCTCCTTGCGATAGAGATCCTCTGAGCCAACGCTGATAGCAGCGACCCAGGCGGTACCATACTTTTGGATGGCGCTCAAGAGAGCAGCCTTTTCCGCGCCGAATTTACCGCCACCTTCGTAGGCCCAAACGCCGACAAGAATCTTGATCCCACTAACCGCAAGAGCAGCAGGAACAGCATTGGCGAGCGCTGTTTTCATGTTAGTAAGAATTCGTATGGAGATTTTAGAGAAACTTACTGTCGCAATCGCCTGTAGAGTAAAGACGAACGGCGTTAAATCCTTTCCCCCAACTCTTGATCGCCCTAAAGTCGGCATCCCAGTCCGCTTGGGCTTTACAGCTGCCATCTGCTCTGTTGGCTCCCATGCTAAAACCTTTGAATTCTCCAGCTTGGATCTGCGCCGGAAAGAGTAACAACGCTACTGCCAGCGCGAGGATTGTGTTGAAGATTGTCATGTTGAAAAAAAGTTCTGTACGGTTTACAGACAAAAGCTGATGGTTGAAAGGATTTGATGGGAGGTTCACAACTTTATATATATAACGCGTGAGAAAAACCCCTGGTTGCGCGATAGCAATTTCTTGAACGGAAATTTCCTATTGTTCGTGGTACGAACCAACACTCTACTCGATCGAGAAGGTTGACTCTTCGGGCGGACCATGTTGGCCTGTAAGGGTTGGAGGAATCCAGGTCGCATTGAGATGTAGGCGAATGGACCTGTGCCCTGTGCAGAGCGCGCGATGCTCCTAATTTTAGGGTTGTGTTGTGTTGCGGGAAGGAGCTGCCGACTGTGCCAAGGGTCCCGTCCGATCTTGACAGGCCGATGCGAGGACAAGGTTGCATGGTAAGTTAATCTTCTAGTGAGCTGAATCAAATAGGAAAATATCGCCAAGAATGCCGTGTCCCCAAAATTTCCGCGGTCCCAAGGAGGCAGTTGATGACCATTGTAAAGCACGGTGGTATGGGACTATTAATTCCTCGTAGTGAAAGTTCCATAATAATGCGAGTGGAGGCTCGGAATAACGGGCGGCAGCTGTTTTGACTCAATCAAAATCATCAAGGATGAAAAATTCAAGAACTTAACCATGCATCCAGCTAGTGTTGCTTGGGAATTCGCTTCGCAGAATGAGAGCCGCAACCATTTCACCCCCCTTCCCGCTCTTCGGCGCTGTCGGGAGTAACCATGGTTATGGTATGTGGAATTTCTTGTGGGCATTTTGCTGTTCGGCTTGTACAAGCTCTAGGATTCTTAGTTATGAATGTGGGAGGAATAGTGTATTGTGGAGGCGGCTTTTTTAGTCTTAGGAACTTTGTTTCCAATGCATTGTCTCATCTTAGCGATTGACAAGCAAAGATGATGACAACAAACATGAGTGTTTATGCGAGTTTAGTGGATTCAAATGGGCTCCAGGTTATCAAGGGATCTCAAGATATAGAAACTACTGAATCTTCTTGATTGAAAACTGCAAATGATGTATGTTTGCGGCGAGTTTCTGAATTTCATTATTACAACTCAGCATTGTAATGTTGTAAATTTATGAAGGAGTGCCGTTTTTCTATTTTGACAGTATTTAATATACATCTAATTTACGTGATCCTTAAAGCTACTGATATCTTGCTATCTTCTAACTTAAAGTTTAATAATTATATTATACATGCTGACTTAATTGTATTGCCAGACAGCATCTCTAACAGGGCTACCAGCAGCGGCGAATTCAAGACAGCCCTTCCTCGACCTGGAGACGTTTCCGTTGATATTAACATACACTTGGTATGGAGTGCCACCGTCCCTGCCGGTTGGGCAGGCTAAGAAACCACCCATAGAGTGACTGAGGTAGTAGATTCCGTTTGTTGCCCCCGAGATTTTGAATCCGTTGGCTCTGGAACCAGCAGGCATGTAGGTCGAGTGGGGTTGGGTGAAAGATAGCGCGCCATTTGGGTCAACGTATAATTGTTGACCACCAGGGACGACAGTATTAAGGGTCGCCATCCCATACATCTTATTAATAGCAAAGGAGGTGTCCTTGCCATTAGGGCATCTATACCTCTCGACAGGGCAGGTGGTGATGGTTTGTCTTCCGATCCAGAATCTTCCGGCATTGGCATTAATGCTGCCAAAGTGAATTGGAGAAGCAGAGCGGAGGGCAAGGAAACCGAAGTACATGTTAGGCGCCATATTGCGGGCCTCGATGTCGACCGCAGGAGCCGCAGAGACGGTAGCGGCGAAGAGGGAGAGAACCATGCTTGCTCTAAGGAAGATCATTTTGATTGAGTGCGTTGTTTTCGTGGTACTTTGAAAAGAGAGAAGACTCTACGATATATTGGATGGTTCACGAACGCAGGTATGGTGATGATGGATGAATTTCCTCCTTGATGATGACCATTGTAAGGGACCTTATATACGTGTCTTTATAGTTTAGCTGTTACTACCTATTTGAGAATCTTGCCATGAAGCTTAATTTTCTTTCATGATGCATGTTGAGATGCCAGCCGCAACACGCCAAGCAGCTAGCGTTCGCAAAGGATAACAAATCTTTGTTCGATGAGGTTGTGCAGCAAAATTGCATTCAGTTCAGCTCAAAAAATGGCGTTCCTGTTTTGATGATTGATTTGGTCACACAGAAATTCACCTGCTTATCACACAATATTCTTCACTGAGCCATGAGTAAAATATCAAAGTTTGGTGTCATCGAAAGCCAATAATATGAGCAAGAACCCTGTCTACGGTGAGAGAGACGGAGGAGACTGTCGCAGCCGTACCAACCGGGATTCTGCGGCTGATTGGGCTGGCATCTGGTTCAACGAAATTGATCATATTACTTGTTTCTCGTGTGAGGAAACACCAAGATGTTGGTTTTCTGACCACTTAGAATAGATGTGCCAACAGAGCTTAGATTCTTTGAAGAATTCTCCTATATGTCATAGCATATGTGCACTTATTTTAGAGCACTCAAAGTCTCGTCTCGATCCAAATCATGATGCTAGGCGCAAGCACCAAGATATGACGAAACAGCCACGCTAGCCGAGCACCTACTATAATTTTAGTCAACAAAACAATTGTAAGGCGTCCTCTCAGCTGAAGGAAATATATTTCGGATGCCAAATTACATATTTTGCCGAGACCTTGAAGGCGAGATCTAGCTCCAAGGAGGGGGTTGGTGAGGTAACTTCAGCTCGCCCTAGTTACGGGTTGACAGCCATGCATTCAAAGGGAACATCCTTAACCTCCCATGCGCGGGAGCCGACAATTTAAAATTGCCCAAACTAAAGTTACAGTCTTAGTAGTTCTCCACAGCAAGGGCTGAATGTCACTAAATAAAAACACGCTAGCTGTAAGCGTTATGCTATGCTATGCAAGGTTGATGTTATGATTTAGTCCGGTGTTCTAGAGAGGTTGCGGGCAAGCAGTCGTTATAGACACAAAATGCAACGCACAGCCGTTATACGTGCAATCCTCACACTAGCTGAGAATATACCTTTACTATTTTATTATAATCAGAAATTTGCCTCCCAGTGAAGGATATAGCTGCCACGGACCGCCCTAGCCTATCCGCTTTGGAAAATATTGGTGTAACGTCGAGAGATGACTAGGTCCTGATAGATCTTGCAAACCCGATACCATAGCACGGCGAGCAGCTTCTTTGAGACAATAAATGGAGACTGTTTATATCTTGAATTTAGTTTCCATCCACAAATCTACAAGGCGAATGCACCGCGAAATTGAAGGTGTTTTGGATACTTGGATTCAGTAATCCTCTGAATTTACAGGTCCTTAAATGGGCCTGAGCTCCAGACTGGCCGGAAGTTTGATGTTTATAAAGCTGAAGGGCAATATTTGCAATTCCGTTAGTGGTCTTCCCTCAGTTACACCGATTTTAGGCGCCACAGCGGTTACTAAATAAAAGAATACCATTCTGTATACAGGCTAAGCATTGCTGATTCGTATTGCTTAAGTTACCTAAGGTAAATAACTTGAGTGACCACTTTAAGAAGCTGGTTCATCGGCTATATTTACCCTCCCAGAGCTATTTAGTAATGGGTGACCTTACCTCCAGTCTTCCTACGGGAATCCCAGAATACACCTGCTGGAGTTGCAGCTATAGAAGTCACAATTTGGAAAGAGAAATGTAATGTTTGTTCCTGTTCCGTGAGGGATTCTGGCGTTCAATCCGCGATGGCTGTGACAAACACCTGATGGATGCAATTTTTGATTCAGACAGTGAAAAATCGGGCACTCGCCTCAAGATATCGGTGCTGAGATAGCTTTCAATATCAATATTAAAAGCCTCAAGTCAACCATGAATTATTATAAATCGTCAAATTTACTCAAAGGTAGTAAAACCTGATGCCGCTTAGCAGTTGTTGTTGCTCTGACGCATGGCTAACCGTGACTGTGGTTAACGATATTCAAAATTCCCAGATGTTGAAATCCACGGGCCGTTCAACATCTTCCCTATTAGCCTCGCCGTTACAGGCATTGACTTACGACAGCTCGACTTATGCCCAGCATTTCCCCGCGACTCTGCATAATACTCTCACCTGCGACCCTAGCAGCCCAGCCGCACGCTGGATCTCGCTGGGTCTGGTATTCTTTGCCATTGTCCCACGGTATCTCGGTCTGGCCAGGTCGGCTCGTATCCACGAGTTCTCATACTACTCCTAACATCAGCCCTCACCAGACGCATTGAAGAGTTTCCAGCATCATGGCATCGACGGCATCGCCCCCGATTGGAGAATTAATAACTAACCTATTGAAATCCCACAGCTTGTGGGTATACCGCTTTCTAAATTGTAATACGATGGTATAGAGACAATGAGGCTGATATCTACCTTTCTGGTATGTCTACTTTGACAAAGAGTATCTAAGACTCTGAAGAAGTTAACGAGTTGATAAATGGTATTTGAAGGGATAACGTTGAATTGGTAACAGAAAGAAAATGGAAGGCGTAAAAAAATTTTATTCAAATTTTGGGTTTTCTCCATTATAGAGTTTTTAAAGGGAAGTATCTATGCAGTGCTTTCTCATTTGTTTCAATCACCAACGAGAGTTTGATACACACAACTTCTAAAATCTTCTGTTTTTCATGCGGTCTGCTAAATTGATGCGAGTTCTAGATTCCGTCATACCCCGCTAGTTCCATAAG
Source organism: Dactylellina cionopaga (assembly GCA_036971295.1). NCBI lineage: Eukaryota > Fungi > Ascomycota > Orbiliomycetes > Orbiliales > Orbiliaceae > Dactylellina > Dactylellina cionopaga. The sequence continues at coordinate 2,320,041 of JAJTTY010000007.1, forward strand.
CAACCCATATCTCACCCTGTAGTCCGGCCCGACGATCCCTCTTATACCTGCTGGATCATTGGCGTTCCTTCTTAGTTTATCAACTTTATTCTTCTTTAATGAGAATCGGCTGTATTATAAATGGTCTTATCAACTAATAAACTTATAATTCATACGCTATAATTGCGATATAAATAATTAAAAAAATATATGGATGGTATAACACCCACCAAGGTAGACGGGCTATAAACCCGAAAACAGGAGCAGTGATAGCGAAATATATTGTAGCTTATAGACGGATTGAATTCTGTGTAGAGGTTGTGCTGGGGGCAGCGGGGACTTTCGGGTACAGTCTAAAAGGCAGGGTTCAAGGTTCATTCAGTCTGCAACAAAAATATATGAAAAATACGAGTTGGAAGAGAAGCCGCCTCGCCATTGGAGGAGATTTTATACCCTAGTCAGCAATTTAATTAATTTTATTAAATCACACTATGAACAAAGAAGATCGAGTAAAGTCCGTAAGTATCTATAACTTCTACGAACCCTAGAAGATGCAGCTAGGAGTTGAATATAGGTCAACGGTCTAGTGATACATTATCCAAATAACATCCTAGTCACTCTCAGGGCATTGTTAAAAAGCTATACCGGATAAATGCAACCACCATGTTTATACAAAAATCACACGATCACAAAAACCGTATAATGCTTGCTCTCTATATGCACATGACCTCGAAAGGACACCCTAGTAGCTGTGGTTTATTTATCCTGCAGCATGGTTTTTTTAATATAAAATATGATCGGAATGTTTCGATATCATGGTTGTAAGATCCCAAGACGACGGGTAAGTATGCTTGCATGCATGAATATGCTTACATAAAAGCTAAAACTAAGAGCAAAACACTACGAAAAAAAGGAAAGCTCAGAAGAATACCATGTCGCCCTAAGAGTACTTTTCATAGGTTTCAGTATAATATCGCGAACCAGGAAGCTCGGATAATATCCGATCGAGTTTATTGATCCGTGGTCCAAACAACCTTATTGGGGTGATTTTTCATCGTAGTGTGAAATCGAGTAATTCCTCACTTGGGTCTATTATGCGAGGTGATTGAGCGTCGACTGGAAATATGATTAGAGGAACATTAATCTTAGCTGATCTTTCTTACCGGGGTACCAGGCGGCCATTTTGATCTTGGTAGCGGAAACTTGTTTTTTTGGTACAATTGAATGGTCTAATAAGCTTAAAACTCTAAATAAACGCCAAGCTAGTATCAAGGATTGATTTTGAAGATGGGGGGCGGGGAGGGGCCTGCTCCAAAGCCTAATGGTTACCCTGGAAATCTACGTAATCATGTTGCTTTCAGGAGAGTTTATCACGATACGAAAATAATCCGTTAAGCAGTATACTAATGTCTAGCTAGATTATACAAAAGGATGAATTAGATAATTCTCTCGGCACAATTGAACCGGAAATCCGAATGTAAAATATGAGGAATAATATTCATCCAAGCAAGTAACCACGGCTATATAAAGCTCCTAAGCCTGCTGATTTATTTATGCTGCTTTATACTATACCCAAGCTACAAGGAAACATCGAAGTCCACGCTTTCAATACCTTCTCTTATGAATATTTTACCCTATAGTATCATTTGTTCTCGATAAAATGCCAGTTTTCTCTAAACCTACAATTTTGGTCCTCCTCACCCTCACCAGTCATGTTATTGGCCAACAATCAGCCTGGGGCCAATGTAAGTGATTTTAAGCAGCGCTTCAGAATGTGGCATGATTACAACGGCGGTGCTAACTCGTGACGATAGGCGGTGGAATCAGCTGGACCGGGCCAACAACCTGTGTGTCCGGTTACTATTGTTACATCTCTAATCCTTACTACTCTCAGTGTATTCCCGGCTCAGGTAACTACGAAACACGTATTACATGCCAATAAGCCTGACAAAATGCTAAATAACCCTTTCTTCCTTCTTTAGTAACCATAACAAAATCTACAACAACAACCACTCGTACAACCACCCGAACGACAACTACATCTACTCGAACTACTACAACCTCGAGTCGCACTCCTACACAGTCGAGCAAGAAGGTCAAGTATGCTGGTGTCAACATCGCAGGCTTCGATTTTGGGATGGCAACCACGGGTACCCAAAACATGCCCGAGATCATCGATGTATCAGTAACCGGAGTTACGCAGATGCGCCATTTTGTAAACGATGATAAGTTTAACATCTTTCGCTTGCCCACTGGATGGCAATACCTCCTCAACAACAATCTGGGAGGCAATCTCGATTCTACCAACTTTGGGAAGTACGATACCCTTATCCAAGGTTGTTTGAGCCTCGGCGCCTTGTGCATTGTTGATATTCACAACTACGCACGCTGGAACGGCGGTATAATCGGGCAAGGAGGTCCTTCGGATGATCAATTTGTAAACCTTTGGACGCAACTAGCCAAGAAATACGCTGGTCAGAGCCGTGTTGTATTTGGTGTCATGAATGAGCCCCATGATATCAACATTAATACCTGGGCTGCTACTGTCCAAAAGGTGGTTACCGCGATTCGAAACGCCGGAGCCACTTCACAGATAATCTTGTTGCCCGGAAACGGATGGACGTCCGCAGGAGAGTTTGTCAGCAACGGCTCCGGAGCTCTTTTGAATCAAATTACCAACCCAGATGGCACGAAGAATAATCTCGTCTTCGACGTTCATAAATACCTGGATTCTGATAATAGTGGTACTCACGTTGAGTGTGTTACCAACAACATTGACGCCGCCTTTCAGCCACTGGCGACCTGGCTTCGCAGTGTGGGAAGACAAGCATTCCTCAGCGAAACTGGAGGTGGGAATGTTGACAGTTGTGTATCATATATGGGGCAGCTTTTGGACTTTCTTAAGTATATATCCCCTTCCCTGCACATCCGTAAATTTCGTATTGCATATTCATATAGAAACAAATGCCCATGATGGGAACCCTTGCTATGTGTTACTCTATTCGTTCTTTGATTCCTAAAAAATGGAAAGTGCTAAATTTTTCGTTTTCATCAGTGCGAACAACGATG